>JANAVB010015199.1:16934296-17239296 GCA_029216955.1 Iris pallida
TTTTTGCTGACGTGGACCCCCTCCTCGTCGCCTCGTGGCTGTTTCGGATGACTGCGTGTCCTTTCACCATAGCTTTTTCAACTTTGGAGAGTTCGGGAGTTTGCCATGCGTGGCTTTTTCAGCTTTGGGAGTTCGGGAGTTGTGCCAGCAGCCTTTGACTGCGTTGTTAATTATGCAAGCAGCCTTTTTAGCTTGCTTTTCAACATGCTTTGACTAAAATAGAGGTGGGGATAAGATAGCATGCGCGTGAAAAATAATACAAGAGAAAGATTTACCATAAGAGAAGAAACAGAAGCTGAAGAAGAAGAAGAAAGAAACGAGTAGTAGTAGAAGAAAGTCTTCATTATTAGCAGGTAGAGACATGCACATCCCTGTTCAAGCAAGTCACATGCACGTTCCACGGATGATGACGAGGGAACACCACATAACACATCGCAGCATTATGCAGGCCCCTCACATCCTTACACAGGTCCCCACATCCATATGCTGGTACCTAGGATCCTTATGCAGGCCTCTCACATCCTTATGTTGGCCTCTCACATCCTTATGCTGGTACATCCCATAATTATGAGGGACATCCCAGAGTTATCAGGGGGCATCCCAGAGTTATGAGGGCACACCACAGGACACTTTTGATGCCTTCGCTTGGGATTACTATATGCAGATGACGGGATCTTTATTGTTTGGCCCCAGCCATCTTGATCCAAGTAGCCAAGTTTATTCGACTCCATCAGTTCTGATACCTTCACAGGTGGAGGAGCCACCGGAGGTCACTGAGAAAAGGAGAAGAAGGCTAGTCTAAGGCCAGTAGACCGTAGAGACTATAGAAGGGATGATAAAGGGGGTAGTTTTATATATTTATTTGAAAAAATGTATGAAGGGAGTTTATTTTATTACAAGTTCATGTATGAAAAGCAACTTCAGAAAGAGTGTTTTCCTTCTTGAACAATAATCAACTTCTATTACTTGATTTCAAGTTAAAAAAATACAACAACAATAATCAACAACAATAATCACTGCATCGGTTGATTTGTGCATGTTCTTTTGTTGTGTCTTATCCCGCCACAAATCATGCAATGGAGATCCCTTGTTAACAGCTCTCGCATCATAATACAGTTCTTCTTCGGTCTTCCAGCTCTACGTCTGTCACTCCCATTTTTCGTTATATGTATTTTCATTATACGTGTACGGAATTCTGACTTTTGTCAGGTGACCCAAATTTTGACTTGTCTTGCTTAGCCTAGTCTTAGTTTAATCTTGCCTTAATTTATTTGGTTTGGTTCAACATGACTTGGCTTGTCTTGGCTTGGTTTGGTTTGAGATGGAGAGGTTTGGTATTTAAGTCAACTTCTCTCTCTCTCTCTCTCTCCTCCATAACTTTCATTTATTTTTTTCATCTTCTTCATTTACTCCTCCCACCTACCAAGCCCTAGGCAAGTACAACTTGCTTCATGATGGACCTCAAATTTTATTGTTCCATTGTCTTTCATGCTTGATTCTAAGCCTCTTTAGAACTTGGAGATTTTGGTTTTGATGGTTACATTTTTGTAGATCTAAGTTTATAGTTTTTTTTGGTTTTTTTTAGTTTTGATCTCTTAAACTTTGTTATTTTCGAAAACTACTTATTCCATGTTGTAGAGAATTCAATTTCATTCAGTTTAGACCTTTATTTTGCCCAATTTCGAGTCCTTTAGCCCAAGTTATGGACATTGGAAGTTTCTAAAACTCCATGGCCAAAAGCTTGCTTGTAGGGAAGACACCTCGTGCACCTTGCACCTCGTGCACCTTTTGGTCCGCGTACCTTGCACCTCGCGTACCTTTTGGTTTGTGCACCTTGCACCTCGTGCACCTTTTGGTTCACGCACCTTTTGGTCCGCGCACCTTGCACCTTGCGCACCTTTTGGTCCGCGCACCTTGCACCTCGTGCACCTTACACCTCGTACATCTTGCACCTCGCACGCCTTGTACCTTGCGCCATGCGCCTTTTGCCTATACGCGAATCACTCTAAATGACTATTTTTGTCCGTTAAGCTATTTTGTAGCTAGAATCTTGAAAAAACTCAAAATATAAAAGTTGTAGATCTTTGTCTTGGATTTAAAAATCTTTATGTCTTACTTTAATCAGAGTTCATATGTGACTTATAGTTTCAATCACACATGGGTGTTCTCAATCTTCTTTGTATGTTTTTTCTCTATACTTGGCCTAAATTGCAACGACCCGACTTGACACTTGATAGTCTTGAGATAGTAACTTGAACTTGACTTGAACATGATAATATGAACCCGTCTTAATAACTCTTGATAAGTGGCCCGTCGAGGCGTACTCCAGACAAATACTCTTGACATGACAAGTAACCTGACATGACATGTATAATCTTGAAAGGCTGTTGCGACAGCTACCCTGACTTGCTAAGTAACTCTTGTCTTGACACCGTGGTTGACTTTCTTGATTGTGCCTGTACAAGCTACCTGTCTCGTCTTGTATCATATCTAGGACATGGATTCCTGGTTACCACGGTCAGGAATTCATAATAATCTGACTAGGTTAATGACTAGATTGATCAAGTAGTTCATATAGAGAGATTTTTTCCAGTTAAAGGCGGTCCTATTATCCCGGCCACACCTGAGGGACTTGTAGCCTGCCGACGAGTAGGGCACATTTTTAGCCCACTGTCATGTGGGCACTTCTTGAAAATATAAGTACTGAAAGTACACCGGTAATCTTGATAACTCTTGTAACTCTTGTAAATCACCTCGCCTAGATAACCTAGATAGCTGCAGGGCTTGTGACTGCGAGAACATCTCATTGCATCTTGCTAGTAACTAGGCCTGTGATAACCCTGGTTAGCTAATGATAGCAAGTCGTAGGACTTGATTGGCCGTGCATGAATGCTTGCTCGTGATTAGCATGGGAATTATATTCCGTCTCTTAATGCAAGCTATTATTTTATTATAACCCTGTCTTCTTGTTATTTAAGCATGTTCATTTATTTATTCTTCTATTTTATTATTTGCTGGTTTTAGTTCCTTAATGAAGTCTCCCTTGTGGCACTTGCTCTTTCTGGGGTTTGACCCAGCTGGTTTTGTGTGGCCAGATTTTGGAGTGATATCCGAGGATCTTCCTGCTTATCAGCCAGATGGTAAACACCAGACGTAATCTGGCAATGAATGGGTTTCATATTTTGCTCTCCTACTCTATTGTAAATTATTCTTTTGAGGTGTTTAGCCGTCGAGCAAGTGTTAGAGACTGATGGATTATAGTTTAACCCTCATGCATCTAGACAGTCGTGACCGTATTGCGAGGTGGGTTGCACTTCAATGTACGTAGCTGGCTGTGTCTGTCCCCCGCTCTCCAGTATTCTGGTTCTAGGGCGTGACAACGTCCAACAAGTGGTACTCCAATTTGACCTTTTATAAATTCACTTTGAGGAGTGTAGGAAGAGGGAATTTTTTTAATAATATTAATGCTCTGTTTGAAAATTTCTTTTTGATTACCACCCTGCCACATCGTGCGAAATTTTGTTATGAAATTTAGGGGGAAGGGAGATTTGATGTTTTCGTATAATGGAAAAATTTTAAACAGAGCATTACTATTATTAAAAATTACCACTGAAGCATAACTTTTGCTAAAATTCCAAAAGAAGCATGAGAACGCCTTTGGCATAGGCGTTTTGCATATATATGCATATTTTAAGTAACATAACGCCCTTGTGATAAGCGTTTTGCATATTTTTAAAATATTTTATCCCTTTCCCGTTACTTGATTCCGTTAGACGATTAACGAATAAAAAAATATAAATGAGAGGAAAACACCCTTAGGAAGGGCGTTTCCTTTAAGGAAAATGCCCTTCGTTTTCCTCTTATTTATATTTTTTATTCGTTTTTTCCACCTAATTGTTTAGAGAGAACGACGGTGGATAGGATAGGTAAGTGTAGGCTGATGGTGAGAGGGTTAAATAGAGTAGCTAACGTTAACTTCCTATATAGAGGATAGGTAACGTTCACTTGCTAACGGTAAATTTTTCATCTTATATATTTTGTGTAATCTCCGGAAGAAAAAGGCTCTCATACACTTCTTCTTTTTCTTCCATTTCTTCTCTTTCTTCTATTGTAGATAGAGCTCTTCTTCCAGCATATTTTCCTACGCTATTCTTCAGAAGCTGCTTCCAACCTTCATTTTCAGCATCCATTTGTAAGCTACAAGTTAGTGGTAATGGATCAAAATTTAACAATAATTTGCTACATGGAGGTATACTAGATGGATTATCTTATCAAGGAGGTAGTACTCATCTTATTTCCACTTATTATAATATCACATTAGCTAGTTTACGTAATATTATAAGTGATCGTTTTTTCATTAGTTATGAATTTACAATAAGGTGGTTTTTTACATATACATTTTAGTAGTAGATAGTGAAGAAGCATGAAATTTGTTGTTCAAAATAGTTTAGATTCATCTTGTATTAAAATTTACATTAATCCCTTAATATCAAATACTAGCACAAATATCATTTCCAGTAGTCAACCTTTCTGTAATAACCAAGATCAATTTGGTGTCGGTCTAGCGCTATAAACCATATTGAAGAGAACGTTGACACTGAAAATATAAATGTTGACGATGAAAATAGTGATGATTTAGTTGAAGATTTAGATTATTATTTGTCAAATGATGATAATTTAGATACTTCCATTTCGAATTATTTGTTAGTAAATTATTTAATTCTTCTTATAAATTTAGAAATTTTATTAGTGACCTAGCAATTAAATATAATTTTAGTTGTTCATCTAACATAATAATCCCCATAGAATTGTATATACTTGTGATTCTCCAAATTGTTGTTGGAGAGTATATGCTAAAGTCGTCAGCGACGACAGTACTTTGAAATTCCAACATTTGAAGCCAAGTATTCATGTTCAGGTGGATTTACAGGAGGACATCATCCACTAGCTGCTACCGCATGGGTAAGAAATAAAATGATTGCTAAAATCAAATATGACAACTCCTATAGTCCAGCACACATTGTGCGTGATATACTTAGAGGTCATCGTTTGCATATTACATATTCCTAAGCTTGGAGAGCTAAGGAACTTGCATTATATGAAATTAACGGTAGTTACGTTGACGCATATGGTAGCCTTGAGAAATATGGATTTACAATTATGGAACCAATCCCGGAAGCAAATGTTTTCTAAAAATGGTAAAAAATAATGTATTTCAAAGGATTTTTATTTGTTTCAAAGCTTGTATGGATGGTTTTTTAAGTGGTTTTTTAACTGTTATTAGTATTGATGCTACTTTTCTTACATCTAGATATCAAGGTAATTTATTTGTTGCTTGTGCGCACGATCTAAACTACCAATTATATCACATTGCTTATTGTATTGCTGAAAAATAAAATATTGATTCATGGACATGGTTTTTAAACTGTTTGAAAATGTCTTTTGAAAGTTTTTTTTGAACGATGGGATAATATTTCATTTATATCAGATAAGCAGAAAGGGTTAATTCGTTGAATGCGATAAAATTTTCCAAATTCTCTCCATTTTTTTGTATTCAACATTTGAAACAAAATATGAAAGGTCATTTTTTGGGTTCGGGTTCGCAAAAATATCTAGAATGGTTAGATAAACTTGTCCGATCTTATAATGAGGTTGATGCGAATGATTGGTTCGAAAGAATAAAATCTGCAGATGTAAATATTTTCAATTGGCTTGTAGGTTCAAACGATGAAAATTATATTTTCTCGTACTGGATCACTGCTTATGCACCGTGTCTACGATTAGATATCAACACATCGAATATTGCTCAATGTTTTTGTCACGCCCCGATTCCGTAGAATCGATAATCGTCCTCCGGGCGTGATGTCGTGCGAACCTAATTTGCGATCACACAAGGCATAGTCATAAGGTAATCCAAAACACAGCATCTAAGAGAGTAAGCACAGACAAATCGAATAACACATTGATATAGAAAAACTTTTTATTTTATTGATAATAGACATCATTTACAGACTCCATTACAACCGTGCCGTACAGACTTTACAACATGACTCGATTACAAAAGGAGTGCCGATGATATAGCCGTTCCATACATACATCCCTCATTTACAACAAAAGTATTCCAGCCACCTGGATTGAGGGGATGCCGGGACATGTTTCTTGGACTTGTAGAGAGTCTTTAAAATTCAGCATCGAGGTCTTCGACGTGCGGTCGAAGCTTCAAAAGCACGAAACATTGCCTAGCTAACTGGCGCGTTCCTCCTGGTTCCTGTCACCTGCAAAGAGCGAGGGTCAGTACGATCACATGTACTGGCAAGTGGCTAATTAAACCCAAGCTCTGCATTTGGTTCAAGCAATTTTTATAAACATGTTAGCTAGCTATTTTGTGATCTTTCTAACCCTCGTGATCGATTTGCATGTTAACATATTTTGAGGCAAGCAATTTGTCACGACCCGCACCCACTTTTCGGATGCGAGCTCGTGAGCAAGCCAGCTACGTATCGAGCGGACTCCAGCCCGACTCGAGTACGTATAAGCTGTCAAGGTCATGGTATCATATCTAATCTAAACTATATCTCAATCCACATGAATCATATAATCAAAAAAAAGAACAAGTATGGGTCATGGTCTGCAGCCCATTAGCATATTGTTCGATTAGACTCCAAGAATGATATGAGTCTATAAATAAGCAGAGTATATCATGGTACTGAATATAAAGCACGAAAAGATAGTAAAGAAATATCACAAGCAAATACCTGTATCAAACATCGCAACCCTCTACCATCCTGCTCTACTAACTAACTCCATGCAATCGCTAAACCTGAAGAGATCATCAGGTCCTCAGAGGACTAGCAAGATACATAAAACATGCCTATCTAACAGTTTAATTATGTAATAATATAACCAGGGTATAAACAGGAACTAGACAGGAGACTGACAAGTGGCTACTGACAGGTAACTATGAACTCGGATACGGGATCAAGTATGCATAAATGAACTGCTGGAAGAACAAGAGATCAATGGAATACCAAACTCTCGCCCCGATTGTGGACTCGCAGGTTTGAACTAATCATTAACCCTCGCCCCGATTGTGGACTCGCAGGTCAGTTTCAAGACAAGTCACCCTCGCCCCGATTGTGGACTCGCAGGTACAAAGGCAACCCTCGCCCCATGTGTGGACTCGCAGGTTGTAGGAAAAACAAGGAATAGCAGTTCACTCACATATAGTTGTAGACACGACTCAGTCAAGACACAGGTGAAGACACGACACGACCCAATCACGATACACGAGAGAACCAATCCAATATGAACTAACAAGGCTAACCATGTACAAGGACTATAACTATACTAGCATGTACGATATACAAATCACAAGTAATAACCAACTGGTAAAACTATATACTAATAGAAATATGCATGTAAATAAACTGTAGAGGAAGGCAAGGTATACTTGCTTGGAGGTTGCACGCAGATCAAACAAATACATAGTCAACTGGTAAGCCGTACAGTCCAAGTCATCACAACTGTCTCCGAAAGTTGAAACAAATATTACCAACATTCTCAGAATAGTCAAATTAGCTAGGATTGCCTGTCCTTAAGTTCAATTCTGGACACAGGGGCAAAACGGTAATTTTGGACAAAACGATGTCCGCCGTTGGACCCGCTTTGCACCGAAAAGCATACCAGAGTCAATGGTCTCTAAAGTCGTCAAACTACATGTCTACGAATCCAGTTTTTCGATACGAACCCAACCGTATGTCCAAAGTTGGATTCCGGCGGACCGTGCTCAAAATTGCCCGTTGAGTGGGACCGTGGGGCCCGCAAAACGGTGATTCTATCAACGGTCTCATAATCGGACCAACTTGGCATACAAGACCAGAAAAATGATACGGTTCTATTGGCACAAGTTTGTCTCGATCCAATGAGTGTGCATGAAGTAATTGAGAAATTTGCAAAGTGCACGATACGGTGAATTTCGATGGATACGCATCAAATTTGTCGCGCACACGCGACCAATTTGAATTCCGTCAAAGCCCACACGAACACGAAGCCGTTATGCACCTTTCGATGCTTTCGGTTCGCGACCACGTCGCCCGAAATGGCGGGACGGACGTGGTATCGAGTGTTTTTGAGATTTCCAAAAACTGTTTTCTCGTGTCTTTTATGGTTTTCAATTGGATTTCATTCACTGGATAAGTGACTAGAATTTAAAGTAATAATGGGGTTTCGATCCTGGTTATACCACCTACGGATCTATTCAATTAGCTTTCTAAAACTGCGGTTGAAACGGCAGGGAATCTGCCTTCCTAATCTAGGGTTGTGAACTAGATATTGGTTCTGTTTTGGTAGTTTATCGTCGATCTTGGGTTCGATTTCCTGTTGATCCTAGATCCAGTCAACCCGAACTACTTGCTAGGCTTCCTAGATGGTTAAATCGTGATCGTGTACGTGAAAATAAAATGGGGATTGATCGAACGAGGGAAGAGTAATTTACCTGCGAAGTTGCACCCATAACGCACTGCTGCTGCTGTCGCCTTTCTCTGTGTTGCACGCGCACGGCCTGTCCTGTCGACTCCGGCCACGCGTGGCGACGGCACCGGCGGCGGGTGGGTCGCTGGACCACGGTGGTCGTGGTGGCGTCGGTGGCGGCTGTGCAGATGTTAGGGTTTGAGGATTTGCTTCCTCTCGTTATATAGGTTTCGAGAGGCCTCTGTTTGCAAACAGAGCCGAATAGAGGAGTCTCGGTTTACTGTGCTTTGGAGCACTTGGGGTAGGCTCAGCCCGAGGCTGGCCTGTGGGGAAACAACAGCTCGGTTCAGCTGGGTTGTATCTAACCGAACTGCTAATATCTCAAGGGGGAGGTCGGGCTGTTGTGTGCATGGGCTCGGCCCGTGCTGGAGTTGGGAGGACTGGGCCCGGGCTGAATGGTCTGGGTTGGACCTGCGCCTGGGCCTGGTTGCTTAATTCATTTCTTTTTTTTTATTTCTTATTTATATATATATACATATATATTTATATATAGATACAAATACACATAAATACGTATGTATATGTATACATACATATATACGCGCATATACGTATATATATAATATATAAATACACATATACACATACGTATGCACATATATATATATTTATATACACACGTACAAATACATACATACATATATATATATATATATATATATATATATATATATATATATATATATATATATATTATATAATTTATTTATCTATATATACTTATATCTATCTATATATATACACATACAAATACATGTATATTTATTATATCATACGCATATGCACACATACATACATATATACATACATACATATATACATATATATATATATATATATATATATATATATATATATATATATATATATATATATATATATATATATATATATATATATCAAGATAATTTAAATAGCAAAATATCATATATTATATTTAATATTCAATCAATATCAGTAAATTGATATTAAATATATATATAACAGTTAGTTAGAAAATAATTTATTTATAAAGACTATTATTCATATACTTGAATATACTATTATGTACACAAAATCCCCAAAATCTAAAATAGCATTTTAAGGAAATACTCATCATATTGTAATATCAATAACACTTGTATATAATAATTATTTAGGAAAAATAGTTGTTAGTACCTTAAAATAAAATACGAATATGTATATATAAAAATAAATATACCCCTACAAGAACGTCTTTGGTCGCACTACCTGTCTACATGGATTTGGGTTTGGCTCGGGTCAAGTCCGACTATTTGAGTACAACCGGGTCTTCTGCAAGTCAATAATTTAATTAATAAATAATTAAACATCTAGAAAGGTTAAGTCGCAACTTGGCCTGGTTTCCCTAGTTAGGACACTCATATGGCTCGGCATTCCCCTACCATGGCTAAACACTAGTCAAGGCACGTCACTGCACTATCAGTGCCATGATTCCTAGTCGTCTAGTACTTCAAAACTCAACCCTGGCTAAAACCATCTACCGTAATAATAAACTAATGATTATTTATAAAATTCAGAAAATCACCATTCAAATAAAATAATAATAAAAATATTTCAAGAATTTCCGGGAAGGGGAGCTACACAATTATCCAACTTTATCCCGTATCACGTGCATTGATTCAAGTTGTAAGAGGGTGTGAAGATCACTGGCAATGTCAAGCCATCATGGACTATAGCTGGGATAAACGGTGACCCTTTCGCGACGGGTAGCGAGCCATATGCGAAAGTTCCCGAATCACCCATGCCGATTCAAGGCTGGCGCTTGCTACAACTCGTTCCTCCCAGGTCGAATCGGTTCCTTGGCCTAGGCAACCGTTCGAGAAAACTATACCTTACGCATAAGTTGTCCAATGACGGTTTTGCAGATTCAAGAAATATTATATCTTTTTACTAGAACCTTTAATTTCTCTTTTAGGTGTGAAACTGTCCCTTTCTTTAATCTTAGTCATTTATGCACTTTAGCTGTATCGTTGTGATAAACGTTAATCGATTCATCATTTGGTTTGCATAGACTAAGTAATAAGGCATGAGAAAGCAAGCGTCAGTTTTCAGGCAAAGCAGTTCGATAGCAAGTATTACGTGAAGAATTGTGCCATGATTTCATTGATTCTACACTATGGCGACAAGAATTTCTTTTGTGTTTCATATTGATTTTAAAACAGAAGGTCGAGGCGAAGAAGGTCGGCCACTCACCTTAGACTTTGCTTCAGGCGAGGGACTGGTTGGCTGCGCAAATATCGCATACGCGATCACCTGCAATCGCATAAGCAACTGATTAGAACACTGTGTTATTCAAGAAGTTTCGATATGAATGCGAAGCTCGAAAACGCAAGCCATGAAAACCTATCAAAAATATTCATGAAAACGCATTCATGAAAACCAAAGCCAAAGCCAAAGCAAGTACGGAATGAAAACCAGAGCAACGAGAGGTCTCTTCCGACTCAGTCGCAGAGCCAATCCTTAAGGCACAACCCGCTGAATGTGGGAATTGATTTCGAAGAAGCCTTTCCATAAAGAGAAAATAATCTTAATTCAATCGTTTCTATTTGACCGATTCGGCCAATTTTGACCTATCAGTCCCGATCGAATCGATAGCGACAGTGTTCATTTCTCGTGCACCCCGTGGATGAAAACGGGACACGATGTAGGGACGGGACACTACACCATAACCAACAAATAAAAAGTTTCATTCTCGAAACTTAAGAATAGAACCTACCTCTACGAGAACAGTGAAGGAAATTTCTCCTTCAACTCCGATTCAAGTTCCCAAGTCGATTCCTCAACCGAATGGTTACTACAAAGTACACGGACGAGAGGGATCGTTCGATTCTGAAGCAACTTATCCTTGCGTTCCAGGATTTGGACCGGTGCTTTAATGTAGGATAAGTCTGCCTTTAGCTCCAACTGAACAAAGTCTACCACGTGGCTTGGGTCATGTACATACTTCTGCAACTGAGAGACGTAGAAGATATTATGCACACTTGCTAGCGCTAGCGGCAAGGCAATCTGATAGGCCACTAGGATGACACACTCGAGTACTTCTGTAATACCTGTAGTTCGTATTACGTATCTCGGTATATGTGTACGTATTTAGACTCGTATTGCATGTCTCCTTGCTTGGTTTAATTGGGCGTTTCTTTGCTTGGTTCATCTTGGATCGGTTCGACTTGTTGGCTTGGTTCGGTTTTGTTGGAGAACCAACCCACCTACCTACCATCACCATTTATTAACCCCCACTCTTTTCTCTCTCCTTATTTATTCTTCTTCTTTCCCACCATTACTTTTCTACCAACCTGAAAGAGGGAGGTGTAGGCAAGTGCATCTTTCTTCATGGAGGAAGTCCATTTTTATTGTTCCATTGTCTTTCTCATGTGTTTCTAACCCACTTTAGTACTTAGTATTTTTCTTTTCCATGGTTAATTTCTTGTAAATCTAGCTTTGTAGTATTTTCAGTTTTCAGGAGTTTTGATCTATCAAACCTGCATATTTTTGCTAGTTGATGGTTCCATATTGTAGAAAATTCCATTTTACCCAAATTTGACCTATGGGAGTCTGGATTTGGGTTCCTATTCTTGTTTGGAGGAGCATGGAGGCCATGATATTTTTTAGGGACATGTTCTCTGTGGGAGCCATTAATTGTACTTTGGCCGCATGAGCATTCTTAGCTCTGAGCCGCATGAGCATTAATTAATAATCTTGGCCGCATGGCCATTAATAATTGTTGTTGGCCGCATGGCTAATTTGCTGAGCTGCATATGCATGTAAGCAATTTGCTTGGCCGCATATGCATGCATGCAACATTGCTTAGAACATGCTCTGGCCACATAAGCAATTGTATGGCCTATTACATGCATTAGTTTATTGTATGGCTTTTTATTTAATTACTGTATTAGCATTTATTATATGCTTTAGCATTAATTATATGCATTAGCATATTGGCCGCATGGCCTTTGGTTAATGGCAGCATGGTAGTATTTAATGCTTATTAGCATTTGCTTGCTTGGCCTTAGTAGTATTTACTTGGCTTGTGCAAGCATATTTAGCCGTATGGCCTTTAAGTGCGTAGCCGTATGACTATTTGAGTTATGGCCGCATGGCCACTTGTATATTTGGCTGCATGGCCACTTGTATATTCCTGGCCGCATATGGCCTTAGCCATATTTGGCCGCATGGCCTTGCAAGCATTTGCATGCTTATGTATATTCCTGGCCGCATGCACTTTAGTGTTGGAGCCGCATGCACTTTTAAATACTTGGCCACAATTTAATATTTCTGGCCGCATGTGATCAGCATTGGCCGCATGGATTTTGATTAAATGGACCGCATGGATTTGATCAAGTTGCATGCATTTTGCTTACGTAAGAAATTTCATTTGTATGCAATACATGTTTTGCTGTATGCTTGTATATTTAAGTAATAGCTTGGCCATTAGTTGGCCACTTAATTATTGCATGGCTACTATTAATAAGTTGGCCGCATGCATCAGCTTTGCATGCTTATATATTTAATTGTTGCTGGCCGTATGACTTTGCTAGAAACACTTGTAGCCGCATATGGCCATTGCCAATTGTAGCCGTATATGGCCCAATCCACTTGCTGGCCGCATATGCAATCTAATTGCATGGCCGCTTGCATGCACGTGCATTAACTTTAATTGCTTGTATTTATTTGCAAACAACTTGCTGGCCGCATATCGCCCAAGTTTTTCCTGAGCTGCATAAATCCTCCACAGTCCTTGCCCCTGCTAATATTTAATTACTACATGTATGCTAGTGCCACATTAATATTTGATATATTCTCTGACACGATGGTAACCCGTTGTGGTGCACTTTTGACAATGACATGACATGATAGTGGCCCGTCATGGCACACTCCTGACAGTGAACTTGACATGATAAACTTGACATGATATACCTGACATGATAGTGGCCTGCCGTGGTGCACTCTTGACATGATAAACCTGACATAATATTTCTCGAAATGCTGTTGCGACGGCTAACCTGACATGACAAGATTGAATGACCTGGACACCGTGGACGATTGTGCTTGTACGAATGAACCCATCATCTCTTGCATCATGTCTAGGACAGGGACCCCTGAGTACCACGGTCAGGGTACCTACTAAAAAGGACTAAGGCTAATAACTAGAATAACACAGTAGTCATGAAGAGATTTCCCAGCTACAGGCAATCCCGTTATCTGGGCGCCCCACTTGGGATCTGTAGCCTGCCTGTAGCTTCCCTTTCCGGAGAATTTTCTCGAAATATTTTTTTGATTTAAATAGTGATTTTAGAATTTTATAAATATTTATTTAGTTAATTATTACGGTAGACGATTTTAGCCATGGTTAAGTTTTGAAGTATCAGACGACCAAGAACCATGGCACGGATAGTGCAGTGACGTGCTTTAACTAGTGTTTAGCCATGGTAGGGGAATGTCGAGCCATAGGAGTGTCCTAACTGAGAAAACCAGGCCAAGTTACGACTTAACCCTACCGAAGATTTTATTTATTAATTAATTATATTATTGAGTTTTCGGGGACCCGATTGTACCGAACCTGTCCAGATTAGACCCAAGTCAAACCCAAGCCCATGTAGTCATGTAGTGGGACCAAATACGACCTTGTAGACATGTTTGGGTAAATACAAATATTTTGTATATATTAGGAATTGGCAATTATTACTAAATAATTGTTATGGGTAGAATATAGATATTATTGTTATTAAATAGCGTTTAAAATATTGTACGAATTTTTGGAGCCGAATAAATGGGGTGGTTGATGAGTTCACCACGATATAATATTGGTTTAATTTTAGTGTATTATGATTAATATTATTATTATTAATTTTGACGTATTTATTAAACAAATTTTACTTTACTATTATTGGTTATGTTTATTTTATATAAATAAATATTATTGTATATGTGTCCATATCTATGTAGGTAGGGCCCTATCCTAGGAATAATTGTTATTGGGATTTAATTGGGTTTTATGGAGATTATATATAAGGATATACATATATTGATATACATATGTGTGTGTGTGTGTATATATATATATATATATATATATATATATATATATATATATATATATATATATATATATATATATATATATATATATATATATATATATATATAATAAATATGTATGATATATATATATATATATATATATATATATATATATATATATATATATATATATATATATATATAATAAATATGTATGGATATATATATATATATATATATATATATATATATATATATATATATATATATATATATATATATATATATATATATATATATATATATATATATATATATATATATATATATATATATATATATATATATATATATGTGATTGTATATATGTATATAATATATATGTATAAATGTGTTTGAATATATATAAATAAATGCGTATGTATAGAAGTATATATATGAGTATGTATATATAAATATATGTATACGTGTAAGTATATAAATATATGTGTGTATATAGAAATTATTGGTTGAATGAGTGTGAATATATATATATATATATATGCCTATATAAAAATATTTGTATATATGTATATGTCTATATAAATATTCGTATATATGTATATGTGTATATGTATAAATATATAGGTATATGAGTGTATTATATAAATATATATATTGGTAAGTATACGTGTATGTATATGTATATACGTGAACGTATATATATATATATATATATATATATATATATATATATATATATATATATATATATATATATATATATATATATATATATATATATATATATATATATATATATATATATTTTTAAAATATATATATATATATATATATATATATATATATTTTTAAAAATATATATATATATATATATATATATATATATATATATATATATATATATATATATATAATATTAGGCTTTGGATAAAACAAACTAAAACTAACCCAACTCCCCAGCCCAACAGGCCCATAGGCTGAGCTAGGCCGAGCAAACCTGCACAGCCTGTGCTAAACCAAGCTGGGCACTCAGTAGTGCATCCCGCTCTCTAAACAGAGCAAACCCGAGCCCCGTTCATAAACGGTATATATACATACGTATGATTCGAGAGAAAATACTCATAAACCCTAATCCAACCCGCGTCGCACCACCACCGCGGCCTCCCCGTGCCGACCTCCGGCCGCGCACTGCCCCGACTCGCCGGAGCGCCGTCGGGACTGAGCCGCGCACGCCAAAACGGAGAACAATAGAATTTTACAGCAGCACCCGACCCCTATTTGCAGGTTAATCTCTCGCCCCTCGGGCGATCATTCTTCGTTTCGTTTTCCCATATACGACCACAACCTAACCGCCTTTGAAGCCTAGTAGTTAGTGTGGATTAGTTTGATCTGGGATCGACGGGAAGTCGAGTTAAAGATCAAGAAAAAATTGTTAATCACCGAACAGGAAACACCACCCGAACCCCCAACTTTGATGTCCGATTCTTGTTTAACCCTTAACCAATTTCAAAAACTATTTAAACACAGTTTTAGTCAACATATAGGACACCAAAACTCCATTTACAGTTTTTAATTTAATCCAGTAAATGTCGAGATAAATCAATTCAAAGATCAGGAAAAACTTATCAATTCTGTTTTCGAAAATCAATAAAATTCATCGATACGACGTGTGTCCCTCCATTCCGGGCGACGTGGTCGCATACCGAAAGCATCAAAAGGTGCGTAACGGCTTTGTGGTCGTGTGGGCTTTGACGGAATTCAAATTGGTCGCGTGTGCACGACGAATTTGATATGTATCCGTCGAAATTCACCGTATCGGCCTCTGTGCAAGTTTCTCAATTACTTTGTGCACGCTCGTCAGATCGAGACGAAACTTGCGCCAACAGGACCATATCATTTTTCTGGTCCTGTATGCCAAATTTGGTCCAATTTTGAGACAGTTGAATCGCACGTCATTTTACGGGCCCCACGGTCCCACTCAACGGGCAATTTTATGCACGGCCCGCCGAAATCCAACTTTGGACATACGGTTGGATTCGTATCGAAAAATCGGATCCGTAGACATGTAGTTTGAAGACTTTAGAGACCGTTGACTCTGGCATGCTTTTCGGTGCAAAACGGGTCCAACGACGGACATCGTTTTTGCTCGAAATTACCGTTTTGCCCCTGTGTCCAGAATTGGACTTAAGGACAGGCAATCCTAGATAATTTGACTATTCTGAGAATGTTGGTAACATTTATTTCAACTTTCGGAGACAGTTGAGATGACTTGGACTTTCTGACTTGTTGATTGGCGATACATTGTTGGTTCTCCGTGCAACCTCCAGGCAAGTATACCTTGCCGAACATATACAGTATTTACATGGTTTCTCTCCCTTTATTGTATTCCTTTTCATATTTTTAAATGATTCCATATTGTGATTGATTCGTCCTTGATTGCCTTACTTGTTCTAGATTGCGTGCACGTATAGGGTATTTGACATTGCTAGATTATTGGTCTTATCATGTTACCTTGCTTTGCGATTGAGTTGTCAGTTTCTGTATCTATTCTTGACTTGACTAATCTTGACTGGGAGTATCTTGCATTGTACTAGAGTTGAGATATACTATAGATTGGGAGTATCTTACATTGTACTACGACCTATAGCCGATTCTTCTACCTTGATATCACTTGATTGACTTGACTTGACTTGACTTGAGATATGCCATAGATTGGGAGTATCTTATATTGTACTACGACCTATAGCATATATTGATTGATTGATTGACTTGACTTGCGATACTATAAATTGGGAGTATCTTACATTGTACTACGATTTATAGGAGTTTACTTGACTTTGTATCCTTTAGGAGAGGAGATCGATACTAGAATTGTCTAATCTTGACTGGGATTATCTTGCATTGTATTACAGTCAAAATCTACTATAGATTGGGAGTATCTTGCATTGTACTACAAGCTATAGAGGTTAATCGATTGATTGGTAGCCAAGTCTAGTATTACATTTCCATATTTTAGAGATCTTTCTTGCACCGTTCTTATCCCCCATACATGTTATTTACTATCATATTAGTAGGCATGTTTTATATATCTTGTTAGTCCTCTGAGGACCTGATGATCTCTTCAGGTAGCTGATTGCACGGAGTTAGTTAGCTGAGCATGTGGTAGTTGATTTCAGTCGCATGATTCAGGTATATAGTTAGTGTCATTGATTTATTATCTTCTCGTGCTTTATATTCCATATCATGATATACCCTGCTTATTTATAGACTTATATTATTCTTGGAGTCTAATCGAACAATATGCTAATGGGCTGCAGATCATGACCCATAATTATTCATTCTTATTTATATGATTCATGTGGATTGAGATATAGTTTAGATTAGATATGATACCCTATTCTGGACAGCTTATACGTACTCGAGTCGGGCTGGAGTCCGCCGCGATACGTAGCTGGCTTGTTCACGAGCTCGCATCCGAAAAGTGGGTGCGGGTCGTGACACTGCCGTCGAGTAGAGCACATTTCCAGCACACTGTCATGTGTTGCACCCTCTAAGTCACCTAAGGGTACATGTGTTTCCTGGACGATGTACTCACTTGAATTCAACCCCTAATTATGTTCGGATAGCCTGGATGGTCTGCAGGGCTTGTGGCTGTTGGAATAATCTCGCTGCATCTTGCTAGTAACTAGGCCTGTGATAACCCTAGTTAGTTAAAGTATCAAGTCGTACTTATTGCTTGGCCGTAAATTGTTGGATGGAGTCTAATCAGTCTACTCTGGTCTTGATCATGTACAAGATTGTTACGTGACCTGATTTTTTTTTTTGCCGATAAATGGTAGGAGAAACCAAGTTCTGTTCAGACGAAGGGTTACAACCCTGGTCCTTGTTTGGTTTACAGGTTGTAACCTGGTTATCTGAATATTCCCATAGTTATCTCATCGTATATTGCCTGTCATGCTTTTCCTTAATGACTGTCTTTTATTATGTAATTATATTCTTATGCTAATTGCTGGTTTTAGTTCCTAAGTAAAGCCTCCTTTGTGGCACTTGCTCTTTCTGGGATCTGACCCAGCTGGTTTTGTATAGCCAGATTCCAAAGCAGCTCCAGAGGATCTACCGACTTTCCAGCCAGATGGTGACCACTAGAAGGAATCCTGGAAACGAGTGGGTTTATTTTGGCTCTTCCACTCTATTATAAAAATATTCTTTGAGGCGTTTAGCAGACGAGCACGTGTTAGCTCGTATTGCATACCTTATTATTGTCTGCCTACGGGCTGTAACATGTTTGACAGATCCTAGGGTTGATCATGTATGACTAAAACTCTTGCTAGTCCTCACATTTTGTAACGACTAGCTTCATGATCAGCTGAATATGTAATGTTTGGGACGCTTTACTATTATATATTTGGTGATCTTACATCTTGTAACATTTCTTTACTTGCTTGTGATTGAGAGACTAGGCTTGTTCATGACCTTAAGAGACTGATGGCTTATAGTTAAACCATCATATATCTAGACAGCCGTGACCGTATAGTGAGGTGGATTCTATTTTATTATACGTAGCTGGCTATGTTCGCCCCCGCTCTCCAATATTCTGGTTCTGGGGCGTGACATGGTTTAAGTGGTGGCCCATGCAGCGTCTTGTGAATCAAGATATGTGAGGGTTTACTGAATAGATGTCTCAATCAGCACTCGTCCTTGATCTCTGCCCGTATATCTTCTAATCCCTGAGATTCTCGACCTGATCACATGCTTGTATCTTTTATCTGTCCTGGTCCTTCCTTATTGTTCCCTATGTCGTCTTCTTCAGCGGTATTGTTCCTGGACCTGCCGATCAGCAAGGCGAAACACCTCCCGTGGACCAGCAGCAACAAGAAGATCAGGCCCAGCACTCAGGAGAAGCCTTCCGGGTCATGCCTCACGGAGATCCAGAACCCCCGGTACAGCTAACCCAGCCCGCAGGACAGGATAATGGAGCCTTGGTGGGACTTATTAGGGAGTTGCTTGCATCGCAGGATCGTCGAGGAGATGTCTTGCGTCAGGCAGTAGCAGATGCTCTGGGCAGAGGTAGACATCATGGGAACAGTACAGCAAACAGTGACAGGACTGGAGGTCAAAAGCGATCTCACGGCCAGATGAACCAGTCGTCAGCCCCAGCCCCGACAGCTAGGACTTTGACCATTGGAGCTCCGAGAAGGACAGCTTCGGTTACGTCGGTTCAACATTCAACCCCGATGTATCCTCAGCAGCAGAAGCAGAAGCAATCTTTCCCCATGAGCCGCTCTTATTGTGGGAAGCCTGGACATGTTGTTTCAGAATGTCGTAAGCCTCGAGGATTGTGTTTGCTATGTAGAGCGCCGGACCACAAGGTAGGGTCCTGCCCGTTCAGGACTGACTCATCACCAGCCATGACCAGTTCATCCGTTAGGGGACCAGCCCCAGTACCAGTCCAGCAGCAGTTTTCATCCCCGAGGCTATTGCCGACATAGACCCAAGCTTTTCAGTAGCAAAGGCCTCAGCAGTATGCCCAGGCGCAAGTTCAGAATAGGCAGAGAGGATTCCAGCAGAGACCCCAACAGTATGCCCTGACCCCAGCTCGGATTCAGAACCGACAGAGAGGTTTATAGCAGGATGTCTTCCCTCTTTCTCATGCCTTCAAATTCCTTGCTTGCATGATTGATTGTTTGATTGATTGCTTAGTATAGCTTGTCCTTGCAACTCTAGCCTCTTGATTAAATTCTGAGGACGAAATTCTTTTAAGGTGGGTAGAGTTGTAATGCCTGTGGTTCGTATTACGTATCTCGGTATACGTGTACATATTTAGACTCGTATTGCATGTCTCCTTGCTTGGTTTAATTGGGCGTTTCTTTGCTTGGTTCATCTTGGTTCGGTTCGGCTTGTTGGCTTGGTTCGATTTTGTTGGAGAACCAACCTACCTACCTACCATCACTATTTATTAACCCCCACTATTTTCTTTCTCCTCATTTATTCTTCTTCTTCTCCACCATTACTTTTCCACCAACCTGGTTTTAGTTTCTAAGTGAAGCCTCATTTGTGGCACTTGCTCTTTCTGGGATCTGACCCAGCTAGTTTTGTATAGCCAGATTCCAGAGCAGCTCTAGAGGATCTACCGACTTTCCAGCCAGATGGTGACCACTAGTGTAACGACCCGCTTCGTCCTAGCAGAACGCCGATTCAAACGGCAAGTACAACGACTCAAACGAGCCGTCGACCCAAAGAATTGGCATCGACCTGATGAAGAATCGATACAAAGCTTACATTGGCCCGTCAAGATGAATCCAGACTTAGACTTTCAAAGGCGCGCTCGGAGTATCGTTCGGCCGATGCGAACATCGCTAAGGTGGGTGGCTCCGATGAACCCGTCTTTGCTTAGCCTAGACACATAACAATACGGACACTATTGCTAGAATCGTTAGGCGTCAACACCGCACATGCTAATAAATGAATGACTCAAGGCACCTAGCTAAGGGAATAATCCCATCTTGCATGCTTGTATAGAACATGGAAAAGAACTCGGCAAATATAGAAACTCTCGCACCGCGCTCCACGCTCGTGCTAAGGCACAAGCTTACGTTCAAGTCCCTTACGCGTTCAACAATGAAACAATGAATGGTTTATAACAATGACACGGAAGACTATCGAAATAGTCATTCCGAGTAGAGTATAGCAACATTGAAAGACTTCGGGACCGATAGGTCGCCAAGGCGACTTCCGCACGGGAAGTTGTATAATGAATGAATGAATGAATGAGTAAGTGAATGAATGAATTCCCGAATAAATGAATGAATACGTGAAAAATGAATGAATGAACGAACAAGTGAAAGAAAGAAATGAAAGAGTGAATAAAAGATAAGACATGAAAGGCGTTAACGACAGGTATGACGGGCACGTGCAACGGGGCTCGCTACCCGCGCTGCACGGACGCCAACCTGGTCGATAATATATTATGGCTCAAAGACAGCCGATAAGTTAAATGACAAGTTAATACGAAATGGTCATAGACAAACGGCACGGGCGATGGGGGGGAATACCATGGCCGTCATAAGGAAGGATTCTACGGCACGGGCGATGGGGGGAATACCGTGGCCGGCCTAGGCGGAATCAGACATGGGGCTTACGGGCTACTTTGAGTGGGGGCTCGGCCACTCAAAGAGACGTAATGCCAGGCATTTTAAGAGACTATCAAGGTGTACCAGCCATCATGCTTCGATAGGTGAGAATGCCCACGTGATATTGTCCAAAATGGCTTGTGATGCCAGCGACCCATGCATATAGATTAAGTAGACTATGCTGGTGGCAATCCACGTGCAAGTCCTTGCATTGAAACAAGTAATCTAATTTAACTAAATAAAGTGCCTCCTGAACATGCTTGAAATGTAACGTCCTGAATATACTGGAAATGTAACATCCTGAACATGCTTGATATATAAAGTCCTGAACATGCCTAAAATGTAACACTCTGAACATGCCTGAAATATAACACCCTGAACATGCCTGAAATGTAATACTCTGAGCATGCCTGAAATGTAACACTCTGAACATGCCTACGACGTGCTAGAACATGCCTACGACGTGCTAGAACCTGAGGCAGGGACACGCCCCTAATATTGAATGTCTACATGAATCACGTTAACTTACTACTTGTGAATTGTTGACTAACTTGGTTTACTCTGGACAGGGAAGGCCGGACGGTAAGTATGGGTAAGTCGTGCATGTATTTTCATGCGACACTTGAATTCGGCAACACGAGATAGGTTATGGAATATGCCATGAAACTGATCCTAAGGCAAGATTAGAAAGACAATGAATGATAGACGGTGCACAAAAGTAAATGGAACGTGTTTGGTAATGATAGCATTGTGGGCGAGCTAGCCTTCCCACCAGTACATAACAATGTACTGATAACTCCACAGTCTGCTTGCAGGATACAGGAGACGTCATCGGGTGCGGAGCTTCCCTCGAACGTGCTAAGGTGCGGAGCTATCTCTGGAGCCTTGGAGCGTTGCAAGGAGATGAAGCACCATATACAGGACATGATGTATCAGAACATCGCCATGAATCATTCCATGTTGTAAGCCACTTGGCACGCCTTTCATGTTTCAGAGAGAGAGAGCTTGAGAGACCTGTAAACTCGGCCTAGCGCCGCTTGTAAACTCCTTGAATATCAATAAAAAAGTTTGAATTCGCTTATACTTGTGTTCATTTACTTTCCGCTGCAAATGGGGACACTCTGTGCGACTCTGTGGCCTAGCTCAAATCGGTCATTTCTGGACTTGGCCTTGCACGGGCGCAACCTAGGCCCGTACGGCATCACGCCTTAGTAAGGACGATCGCTCCTACGGGAGCAGGGCATGACAGATTGGTATTAGAGCACGGCTTTACGTCCTTGGACTTCACGTCGATTTCTCAGTTTTGAAAGCTCGTCGTTGGAAGAAGTGTACGCTCTCTCTCATTGTGCCTTGGGATGTTCTATACAATAAGTCTAATATTTTCAAAAGCTCATTCAGGCGTTCAATCGAACGCATTGGTAGGCTATCGCCGAATGCATCGGTAGGCCTTTGTGTCGAACGGTGTCAACTTGTCTTGAATGAAAACATGTGCTAAAGTTAACATATCGCGTGTATGCCTAACTAGTCCTACGATGACCCTAGCAATTGAACATGCAAACTCGGAATATAGTCCGCACGAGATGGTTATACGGCACAACTTAGTCCGCGTGTCGCGCACCTCGACTTTTGGTGCAATCGAGTTGCGAGCGATATCAAGTACCGCTCGGTCAGGAATGAAGCTACACTTGGGGTGTATATCGATAGGAACGCTATCAAACTAACGTTTAGGTGTGCACGGAAGATTGATATGGATTTTAAGGAATAGTACGAACGACTTAGTGCGTCGATACGACGTGAGCGATTACGCTAGAGATTCGTCGAACTAATCTGAAATATGTCTTAGCAAATGATGCGAATGTGATTGTGGATTAAATAGAATGACTTGAACCCGAGTGGTGTATGTGATAGGTTCGGAGAAGAATAAGAATGAGTGTCGACGACTAGTCGAGTGGCTCGAACCCTGAGTGGTGTATGGACGTTATAGAAATGGTTCGAGCAAGACTAAAGGATTTACGGATAGAACGAGTATGTCGGCAAGCGATGGTATCGTACAAAGCCTTAGAACGCGTCACGCTTAGTTGGTCATGACTTCGAATGTCCCGAACGAGATGTCATTTGGACAACTTGTCAATGGACAACGCAAGAGAAAATGATTCGGAACGATGAATGAAAATGAATGGTCTTGATCGAGGAAACTTAGAGGATCGCACGCACGATTTTGGATTGATTCAAATGAAATGTGACTTGAGTTCTGAACAACGATCTTGAAACGAGCTTGAGGAATAGTGATCGAACTTGATCTTGAATATCGAGAAAATTATGGAATATCCAACTCGGACAACAGCATCAACGCACGACTCGAAATTGGTTACAAAGGAAGATCGTCAGGTTACGCATATCGTCGATGGTATTGAGGCGTATCAAAGACCGATATGCGATAACTCGGGGGTACTCTGACTCGGCGAATGACGATCGTGCAAATGTCGTTGTTCCGTTGGATGCTATACTCGGGATGTTGAAATGTGTCGAAGAAAAGATAGACTTGACTCGAAGATTTTCTGGTTGAACGAAGGACAAACGGACTAACGAACTGAGATCTTGACTTGGAGAAAAATGAAGTGCTTGGATTTGCTTCGTCGATAACCACAACTTCGACATTCTTGTCTCAAACGAGCGCAACTCCAACCTCGCACATGTGTCGCGCCGATTAGGGCGATCACTCCGCGTGAGCGCTGATATGGTGATTCATACAGCGGGGGTGATTGAACTAGCATAGCGTGGCAATTTGTGTGCTTCGACTTGTGGTGACACGAAGGTGAACTTGAGAATGACTTGGTGTGCTTGATGATTGAGCTTAAGGATTGCGTAGGTCCAATCCACGTATCGAGAATGAATTAGTCTAGACGTAAGCAAGAGTTACGCTCCGATGAGAATGATTATTCTGCGGGAGCGTTGCATGGTGATTCATGAACCACCATGGATAATTGGACTCGCATGAGATTGGGGCGCAACATATTGTCAAAGCTAGACGACCTCGTGATCGAATACATGAATTGGTTAGAATTGGTGAATTGAATGGAGTCGAATACGCGCAACGAATGCATTGATGTGAATAGGTGATCGTGCTCGATGTTTAGAAATCCGAGTGACGCGAGCTTGGGTAGAAAATCTTGTACTACCGACTTTGGTTTGACCCTAGGATTGGGGTCAGTGTTGGCATTATTGTTGGGGAACTATGATTCCAATCCTGACATTGACTTAGCCTTGAGAAATGGCCTAGCGGTTAGGCGAGACGCCCTGTTTCATGTGTTTGCAATCAAAAGAATGATCTTGAGGATTGACATGGATGGATTGAATGATGCAAGAATAGGAAACCCTGCTCACGAGATTCAGCTGACATGCATATATTTCAGGGACGCCTGAGTATGTGCACGATGCGACTCGAGTGAGAATGACGAATTCTCTTTCATGCGGCTTGGCTGAATGCATGTATTTTGGGGACGCCTGGAATGCGTGCACGATCCAGCCAAGTGATAAGTTAAGTTCAAGCATGACTTGAGGAATGGAAGAGTGTCGAGAACTTGAAATCGTGTTAAAAGAAAGGAATGATACTAGTACGAGCGTGGCTCAGAATCAAAGAAACGTGTAGGCAGAGTGTACGTGAACGACGACGAGATTAGCCCTAAACAAGTGAATGGTATGGAATCGTTATCATGCAAGTAAAGTTGGTATAACGAATTGGACCATTGATAGGAAGATATTCTCGATGATAGTGCAAAACTTGGTCTTGAATCGGACGAAAATTACTTAGACTTGGTCGACCCCGCTAAGAAGAAATCATACTGATTTCGTGGACAAGAACGCTTGAGAAGCGAATCGGATCATCTCGATGACCGAGATAAATGAAAGTAAGTTTGCCTCAGCCCACGACCCGCGTATTTGACGAATTACAACGTGCCTCGTACGACCATTTCAGTCCCATGACACGAAGAAATAGCAACCAAGACGAAGAAATGCTTGAATTGAATAAGTACCATCAACTCTAATATGAGTAAAAAAGTCATAAATTAAGGCAAACACATGCGACATAAAACTTAGAAAGATAACCGAGCTTGGTTCAATGCCATCGAACGATAGAGCCGTTCGATAGAATTGTCTAAGAAACACGACGACACAAGTTAAGGAACGGTAGGATGACCTGCACTCAGGAAGTCTCGAGGACGAGACTTATTTTGAGTGGTGTATTATGTAATGACCCATTCCTCCCTAGCGGAACGCCGATTCAAACGGCAAGTACAACGACTCAAACGAGCCGTCGACCCGAAGAGTTGGCATCGACCTGATGAAGAATCGATGCAAGGCTTATATTGGCCCGTCAAGATGAATCCAGACTTAGACTTTCAAAGGCGCGCTCGGAGTATCGCTCGGCCGATACGAACATCGCTAAGGTGGGTGGCTCAGATGAACCCGTCTTTGCTTAGCCTAGACACATAACAATACGGACACTATTGCTAGAATCGCTAGGCGTCAACACCGCACATGCTAATAAATAAATGACTCAACGCACCTAGCTAAGGGAATAATCCCATCTTGCATGCATGTATAGAACATGGAAAAGAACTCGACAAATATAGAAACTCTCGCACTGCGCTCCACACTCGTGCTAAGGCACAAGCTTACGTTCAAGTCCCTTATGCGTTTAACAATGAAACAATGAATGGTTTACAACAATGACACGGAAGACTATCGACATAGTCATTCCGAGTAGAGTATAGCAACATTGAAAGACTTCGGGACCGATGGGTCGCCAAGGCGACTTCCGTACAGTAAGTTGCATAATGAATGAATGAATGAACGAGTAAGTGAATGAATGAATTCCCAAATAAATGAATGAATACGTGAAAAATGAATGAATGAACGAACAAGTGAAAGAAAGAAATAAAAGAGTGAATAAAAGATAAGACATGAAAGACGTTAGCGACAGGTATGACGGACACATGCAACGAGGCTCGCTACCCGCGCTGCACGGACGCCAACCTGGTCGATAACGCATTATGGCTCAAAGACAGCCGTTAAGTTAAATGACAAGTAAATACGAAATGGTCATGGACAAACGGCACGGGCGATGGAGGGAATACCGTGGCCGTTATGAGGAAGGATTCTGCGGTACGGGCGATGGAGGGGAATACCGTGGCCGGCCTAGGCAGAATCAGACATGGGACTTACGGGCTACTTTGAGTGGGGGCTCGGCCACTCAAAGAGACGTAATGCCAGGCATTTCAAGGGACTATCAAGGTGTACCAGCCATCACGCTTCGATATGTGAGAATGCCTACGTGATATTGTCCAAAATGGCTTGTGATGCCAGTGACCCATACATGTAAATTAAGTAGACTATGCTGGTGGCAATCCACGTACAAGTCCTTACATTGAAACAAGTAATCTAATTTAACTAAATGAAGTGCCTCCTGAACATGCTTGAAATATAACGTCCTGAACATGCTGGAAATGTAACATCCTGAACATGCTTGATATATAACGTCCTGAACATGCCTGAAATGTAATACTCTGAACATGCCTAAAATGTAACACCCTGAACATGCCTGAAATGTAATACTCTGAACATGCCTGAAATGTAACACTCTGAACATGCCTACGACGTGCTAGAACATGCCTACGACGTGCTAGAACCTGAGACAGGGACACGCCCCTAATATTGAATGTCTACATGAATCACGTTAACTTACTACTTGTGAATTGTTGACTAACTTGGTTTACTCTGGACAGGGAAGGCCGGACGGTAAGTATGGGTAAGTCGTGCATGTATTTTCATGCGACACTTGAATTCGGCAACACGAGATAGGTTATGGAATATGCCATAAAACTGATCCTAAGGCAAGATTAGAAAGACAATGAATGATAGACGGTGCACAAAAGTAAATAGAACGTATTTGGTAATGATAGCATTGTGGGCGAGCTAGCCTTCCCACCAGTGCATAACAATGTACTGATAACCCCACAGTCTGCTTGCAGGATGCAGGAAACGTCATCAGGTGCGGAGCTTCCCTCGAACGTGCTAAGGCGCAGAGCTATCTCTGGAGCCTTGGAGCGTTGCAAGGAGCTGAAGTACCATATACAGGACATGATGTATCGGAACATCGCCATGAATCATTCCATGTTGTAAGCCACTTGGCACGCCTTTCATGTTTTAAAGAGAGAGAGAGAGAGAGCTTGAGAGACCTGTAAACTCGGCCTAGCGCCGCTTGTAAACTCCTTGAATATCAATAAAAAGTTTGAATTCGCTTCTACTTATGTTCATTTACTTTCCGCTGCAAATGGGGACACTCTGTGCGACTCTGTAGCCTAGCTCAAATCGGTCGTTTCTGGACTTGGCCTTGCACGGGCGCAACCTAGGCCCGTGCGACATCATGCCTTAGCGAGGACGATCGCTCCTACGGGAGCGGGACGTGACATCTAGAAGGAATCCTAGCAACGAGTTAGTTTATTTTTGCTCTCCCACTCTATTGTAAAAATATTCTTTGAGGCGTTTAGCCGACGAGCACTTGTTAGCTCGTATTGTATACCTTATTGTCTGTCTACAGGCTATAACATGATTGACAGATCCTAGGGTTGATCAGGTATGACTAAAACTCTTGCTAGTCCTCACATTTTGTAACGACTAGCTTCATGATCAGCTGAATATGTAATGTTTGGGACACCTTACTATTGTATATTTGGTGATCTTATATCTTGTAATATTTTCTTACTTGCTTGTGATTGAGACACTAGGCTTGTTTATGACCTTAAGAGACTGATGGCTTGTAGTTAAACCCTCATATATCTAGACAGCCGTGACCGTATAGTGAGGTGGATTCCATTTCATTATACGTAGCTGGCTATGTTTGCCCCCGCTCTCCAGTATTCTGGTTCTGGGATGTGACAACTTCGAACGACCCAACGAATCTCGGACCCAACTTTCCATTTGCACCAAACCGGGTAACTCCTCGCATAGGCGACACTTTAAGAAATATGTCATCGCCTTCTTGAAACTCGAGGGGTCAACAATGAACATCCGCGTAACTTTTTGTCGACTCTGTGCGGTCTTTAATCTTTCCCGAATGAGCCAAACTTTTTGCACAGTCTGTTGCACCCGTTCCGGGTCGAGAATCTGCTGCTCTTCGACTTCGTCCCGGTAAATAGGTGATCGGCACTTTCGTCCGTACAAGACTTCATACGGCGCCATTTGGATGCTGGATTGATAGCTATTATTGTATACAAATTTGGCCAGAGGTAGATGAACGTCCAAACTCGACTTGAAGTCAATTACGCAGAGCCGTAACATATCTTCGAAAATCTGATTTATACGCTCCGTTGGGCCATCGGTCTAGGGATGGTAAGCTGAGTTAAATTGCAACTTGGTACCTAGAGCCGACTGAAGGCTACTCCAGAAGTGCGATAGAAATCGTGCATCCCGGTCAGAGACGATAGATACCGGGACTCCGTACAACCGTACTATCTCGTCAAGATAAATCTGAGCCTGACGATCAATGCTCCAAGTAACTTTAATGGCAATAAAGTGCGCTGACTTGGTTAGTCGATTGACGATGACCCAGATGACATTATTTTCCCACGATGTCTTTGGCAGAACAACAATGAAATCCATGCACATGTGCTGCCACTTCCATTCCGAAATTGCCAGATTATGCATCTTCCCGTCCGGTCTCTGATGCTCAGCTTTCACCTGCTGACAGGCCATGCATTTGTGACACGATGAGTGCCACATCTCTTTTCATTTCGTACCACCAGAAGTTTGTACGGAGGTCCTTGTATATCTTTGTGCTACCGAGATGCAAGGTGTACTTCACATAGTGCGCCTCCGATAATATCTCCTTTCTAAGTTCTAAATTATCCGGAATGCATAGCCTACCCTTCAATCGATGCATGCCGATTTCATCTTTCGCAAAGTCGGTCGTCCTACCCGTCGAGATTATCTCCCGTATTTTTTCAGGTACGGATCGTCCTTCTGAGCGGTCTTGATCTTTTCTTGCAAGCTCGGCTCTAACTACAACTTTGCCAACTGTACATTCCTGAATCTGACTCGGAGTTCGATGTCCATCTCTTCTAGGCCGCGTAACAATCTGCAGTCGATGGATAGCGAGAAAATATACTTCCGACTCGGAGCGTCCGCCACAATATTTCCCTTTTTCGACGTATATTCAATAGTCAAGTCGTAATCTTTGATCAGTTCAAGCCAACGTCTTTGCCGCAAGTTCAGTTCCTTCTGCATGAATAGATACTTGAGGCTCTTGTGATCGGTATAGATCATGCATGTCACGCCATAAAGATAGTGACACCATAATTTTAACGCGAATACAATCGCCACTAACTCCAGGTCATGAGTAGGATAGTTCTTCTTGTACAGCTTTATATGTCAGGAAGCAAAAGATATCACCTTGTTCTGCTGCATCAGCACACACCCCAAGCCCTGGTCAGATGCATTGCCGAATATCTGGAAACCCTCAGTCCATTCTGGAAATGCGAGTATCGGGACTGAGATGAGCCGTTGCTTTAATTCCTGGAAGGAAGCTTCATAGTCGTCTGACCATTCAAATGTGACTCCTTTCTGGGTGAGGCGAGTCAGAGGCGTTGCAATCTTCGCGAAGTCTTTTACGAAGTGTCGATAGTATCCCGCTAAGCCAAGAAAACTTCGAATCTCGCCGTCAGACGCTGGTCGTTTCCAATCGACAACGACTTCAACTTTCTTTGGGTCAACTGCAATGCCTTCAGCTGAAATGATGTGTCCGAGGAATGTGATGCTACTCAGCCAAAATTCACATTTGCTTTGCTTCGTATAGAACTGATTTTCTCGAAGGATCTGAAGCACGGTCCGTAGATGCTCAGTATGTCGCTGCCTATCCTTCGAGTAGACGAGTATATCGTCGATAAAGACTACTACAAACTTGTCGAGTGTAAAACCCCTAAATTTCTACGATATTTTTTATTATTTATACCGATTTAAAATTTTGTATTGTACGTCGCGTAGTCGTATTTTACATCGCGCACAAAATTTTATTGCTTGACGAGTGCGAATATGTGCGAGCGTACATATTTTAGAAAAATATTTTTTTTTGTTTCAAATTAATATAAGTAAAAAAATTATTCTTGCTATCGTACCAACATTTCTAAGTTTGCTATTTTAGTCATTTATGTATGCCGATTTCGAAAATAATATATACATAGATATTTTGTACTAGTCACATGCGAGATACATGAAAATTTATTCATGTACATATAGGAATTCTCAAAAATCATTTTTATTATTTATTATTTATCTTAATTTATTTTAAAGGTATTTAAAATAAATATTTATTGCAATTTTCGAAATTATTATTATAGGCATTTTTAAAAATATATTTTAAATTACTGTGACAATTTAAATCGTGATTTAATTTTTGGATTTATTTAAATAGGTATCCATATTTAGAATTTGATTTATCCCAATGATTTTAAACTAAAATTTAATTTGATTTACATTTGGAATTGGATTTATATTTAGATTTGGATTAAATGATTTTAAATTAAATGGTAAATTATCTAATTGGGGAATTTAAACATCCCAAATCCCTATCCAACTGGAAATTTCCACATCCTATAAATAGGCAGGTACTCGTCCATAAATTGCATCCATCCAAAATTGTGCATCGTGTCCGTGTCACCTCCTCATCCACTAATATTTTCTTTTACATGTACAAATACCCTCCTCTCCCGTCCGACAATCCCGGACGCCCCCGTACCGTGTCAGGACATTCCCCGACCGAGACTCACCCAATCCTAACTCTACCACCCTCTTGGTCGCCATCTCCACCCGCAGCCAAGCCAGCATAACCTCCTGGCCATCCATCGTCCGACCACCTACCACCACCATCGCCATCGTCAACAGCCAGCAATACCCCGACTACACCCAATCCCCGACAGAAAACACCACCCCGCCACGGCCGACGCTGCCCCCAATCTGCAAAACCACAAAGAAATCCAGACAGAAGGGAAGGAGAAAACCTTACCTCTGCAGTCCGACGCGGGTAGCGCGGCCAGCCACCGTGCCACACCGGAGTTCTCCGCTCCCCATCCGTGGCCGCTGCCACCGCAGCCTCCTCGGAGACGGCCGAGCCACCCAACCTCCGGCCAACTCCAGGGCGCGACCGCCGCGAGCCGCGTCGAGCTACCCCTTCCCTCCGCCTGTCGACCGGAGCTCCGCCCTCCGACGGTCGCGCTGTCCTCCTCCGACCGCCAGACCCGACGGGATCCAACCGCTCCACCCGTCGCCCCACTCCGGCCGGAACCACCGCGCCCCGCCACGAAACCCCGATCACCGCCGCTCTTCCGATCCTCTCCGACTTCTTCCTTCCGCCGTCGCCGCCACGGAGATCCAGCCGCACCTCCTCTCTCCTCTCTGGCGCCGACCCCGTCTTCTCCGCCGTAGGCCACCACGAAACCCTCTCGCCGACTCTCTCCAACGACCGCCGCCGCTCCTTTTCCCGGTGCCGCCAACCTGCTGCCCCCTCCTTTCTCGAGCGCCGACCGCCGACTCTCCTCTCCGCCGAGCTACCAGAACCGCAATGAAACCCCTCTCGCCGCCTGGACTCCGACGAGGCCGTGCGCCACCGAACGCCGGTGAGACCCCTTTCGAATTATTCTCTCTCTCTCTCTCTCCTTCTGAATAGATGATTTGGGGGAATAGGGTTTTAAGAGAATTTTATGATTGTTATATTTATTATTAATATAATCATTATCATTATTATTAATATAATTATCAGTATTAGTTTTAATATTATTACGTTACTGTTATTACTAAAATGATTTTCATTATTGTTATTATTATTATTATTATTATTATTATTATTATTATTATTATTATTATTATTATTAGCATTATTAAGTATTGTTAATATTATTGTTAAAATTATTTATTATTTTCTTAAATATTAGTATTATCACTATTATTTAATAAAATATATCTATAATATTTACCAATATATATAAATTTTGGAAAAATATATTTTATTGACCTTAGCATATAAATTGTTTTCAAACTAGATTCGGAACCGTAATATATGTGATATTATATTCTTATAGGGTTTTGCCCAAAAATAGTTTTTCCTAAAATCAATATCTCGATTAATAAAAAGTATTTACTAAATTATACCATGAAGTGTAGTCTTTTCAAATATTTACCTTTTTACTAATAAAATTTAGACTCCAAAATATTATAAAAAAATTCTAAAACTAGTGTAAGTAATTATTTACTCCAAATTTTCTTCTATTGTCAAAACTTGATCACGACTGATCCCACGTTCCTATTTCTTTGCGAATCGGATTTTGTGTGCATCGCTATGGCTATTGGACTATTGGAACATGACAGAACATCGCACCATCAGGCAACACCCCAGGCAAGACACCTTGCCACTACTGTTTAAATTTCCTGCTCAATAACATGCATGTCATATTTATTTTCAAGTTGTTTTCTTTTGAATTATATGTAGATACAAATTACTATATTTTGTGCAATTGACTTAGAGTTAAGGGACCACCGTATGTTTAAGTACATCTCATGAACTGTCACGATGTGCCACGGGTTGTGTGTGAGCTGCGAGTCGCATATAGCTTCGGACTTGCGTATCGACCGTACATCGGTGCGTAAAGGCCGTACGTTAGGATGTAACTGCTAATAGATTTTTGGTAGAAGACTTGGGAGTTATTAAGGATTAAACAGTATCGTGGAGGCGACGCATGTGTAGTATCATTGGGAGGGAAAAGACAGTTATTAGCGTAGGGGCTACATGTTCAGTACACACATAGATTTGGGCCGATAGTGTCTCGGATGAGCGCTACTTACTGCCCCGGGGCCGATAGTTCTCATATAAGAACTACTTTCTGCCCATAGTTGATAGTGCCTCTTATGAGCGCTACCTACTACTACTCTCTCTCCATCTATGCTGAACATCTAAGATCCTGCGTAGAACGTTGTCTTCTCAAAGTATATATCACATAGAATGGTTAGGAACCTTTACGCATGTATGTTTTATATTGAGCTCTTACTATTCAGTTTATGGCACGATATTATGTATCTTGTTACGTCCCTCTGAGGACCTGATTTTTCCCCAGGTGTGTGTTTTCGCGATTTCTTGCAGGTGCTCTAGCTAAGGCCATGGGTTGCGCTCTATTCTGTCGTGATGATTACTCTTGGATTTGTCACTTGCTCTCGCTTGCTAAATTCTTTTCTTGTATATTTTTCTCTATTTAATTTGGTTGGTAGTGGACTTTGTCTCCGCCCAACTATTATGTACATGACAAACTCAAAGTTGCTTTATATCATTATTTATCTTTGTGGATGAGATTTAGTTGTCTTGGATTACTACATTTACAGCTTATGTATATATACGAGTCGTATATTTACTCGTATGTATACAGCTGGCATGACACGTTTCTAGTCCTACTATTTTGGGACTGAGGCGTTACATGTTTTTGTGGTGGCCCATGCAGGTCCAGTTTATCACTTCGGTTACTTTACCGTACCGATGTGAGCCTGCAACATAGGATTAGAGTCTAGGATCTCATCCACCCACTTGACATCCATTCTTGACTTCGAATTTCGAACTCTCGTTCGTCTTCCTTGATTTGCATCTTGCTTGACTCCTTCTACTGTAAATTCTTAGTTTCGTGCTTAGTGACAACTAGAAAGATGACTACACTATTTTATGCTCATAGGTTAAACACATGGTTAGATGGATTGCATTGACAATTAATATGCATTGAGATTTTATTTTTAGTTATAAAGGCAGTTATTTTCTTAGAAATAAGACATTAAGGATTAGTTAATCCCAAGTTGGGTAGTAGCATATTACCGCTTCCAAAAGGTAGTTGGAATTTTATTTTGATATTAGAAGATGATATACACAAGAGGATAGCTAGATCGAGAAAATAAATTAATTTGATTTGCGTTTTGATTTTTGAAGGTCATTGAGCATTATGATTTATCGAGTTATAGCTATACATCTTAGGAATGATATAAATTGATTTAGAAAAGGATCTTAAAATTTTAAATGTGGAATTATGATTTATGATTGACCAAAATTTGAGGATGGTTGTAAATTTTGGTAAAATATACTTGAATTAAATTATGTCATATGATCTATGATTTATAAAGTTATTTGGAGTTTAAAGTCTTGATTATAGATATTTAAATTTTGGTAAAAAATATAGATATATATATATATATATATTTACTTTTGAAGAGTAGTTGTGACTTATTGGAAGCTAGATATACACATTTGAAGAATACATAATTAAATTCAAAAGTTAATTAAATGTTCCATTTTGTAGTACGAAATTCGGCTGATAAACTTATTAAATGTTGAGTTGAAGATTTGGAGAAAATAATAATAATAATTATTCGATTTGCGAAATATAAGGGTTGTTTCGAGATTGACTAGAGATTTAAATTTTGATTAAAGTTTACATCCTAAGATGATTGGAAAGTGTTGGTGGAGTATCTTAGAAATTTTATTAAGAAAGTTCGAGGAACTTGAAATTTAGATTAGATCATATGGGTAGAGGACCAAGAAGCAAGGAAGGTTACCCTAGTGAGATAGAAGTATTGTACATTAGATTGCCATGCTACCTATGATTATGATATTGCATATACACAATTATAGTTAGTCATCGACCAAACCGATGAACATATCTTTTGACTTACTCGACCTTCCCTCAATTCTAGATCTTTTGTCATGACCATCTAATCATTTGAAACTTGAGAAATGATTAGATTGTTCCCTGATCATACACCATCTAAGTGGCTATCATATCCCTAGAAACTGTACTCCTAATTTATTTTACCTTGATTTGTTAGAATCTAAGTTATCTTTATTTCATGCTTTAGCCCGGTCATTTATTTGGTTCGTTAATCATTATCTCATTAACTCCCACTTTCTACTTTAAGTTCTTTGGTGTCCCTACCGTAACTTTGATATTTGGAGCATAACACTAGACTTTTCCTTCCCACAACTTTCATATGTAAGACCTAGACGAGCCCACCTTCATGTAGGTATGTCACGTGCCACTAAAACACGTCTTCTTGTACTCTAATTTCATATTGCGACTTTCGGGTCAAAATGACTGGACTCTAAACCCTACCGTGAAACCAATATATTTTAAACTATAGATGAGACTCGACCTCGACTCCATTCTTTCGACCCGATATACGATTTTATCTTGATTGCTGGACCTATCACACCATTAGTTTAATTCTTGTAAGTTGAGTAGAATATCTCATGACCTAACCAACATTTTGTGGACCACATTGATAGGTTCACTTGGACCATAGAATTTAGTAGACCCTAACTTATCTAGCCAACCAAGCCGACTGCATAGGCCCAAATTTCGGTCGGAACTTAGATTTTATAAGATCTTTGACTAATTGATTTCTTTCATCATTACCCTTTACTTATTATTTAAATTACCTATGATGCTAAAATAGCTTAGTTTTGCAAGCGTATTCTTTATCAAGCTTGATCATGACATATGTTTTATTGGGTCGCTCCCACTAACATACTGTCAAATCAGAACCGGTGCATGATGGTCTGATCAACCTATTGCACTTTGGTTCGCTTTTTTTTCATATATCAATCTACGTGGATGGATGTAGTTGAACTTTCTCCTTAGAATTTTATCTACGACTGCCTTGAAATTTTTTTGAAATTATTCGGTCGTCCTTGAACCACGTTTTCGTATTCGATAATATCATCTTTTGAACTCTCTATTGTTTTCGCCTTCACCCATTTTTAGAATAACGAAGGCGGTATACTGGAACTTCCTCTAGCCTCCCTACCGAATAGGACCATTACCACTCAAAGTTGCTATACCTTCATCCTAAACTACTCGTCCTTATTCTCGGCCCTACTATGACCCTCATTCACTACCCACGACCATACTTGTATTATTTTTCTATGATCTAAATCGTAACTTCTTGCGACATGATTTTGTTAAACCTTATAATTGATTGTTCCCTACCGATACCCCCTTATGTCTTCTCACCCCCCTGCAAATTCTTAATTTCGATAACGAAATTCTTTTAAGTTGGGTAGGATGTAAAACCCCTAAATTTCTACGATATTTTTTATTATTTATACCGATTTAAAACTTTGTATTGTACGTCGCGTAGTCGTATTTTACGTCGCGCACAAAATTTTATTGCTTGACGAGTGCGAATATGTGCGAGCGTACATATTTTAGAAAAATATTTTTTTTTGTTTCAAATTAATATAAGTAAAAAAATTATTCTTGCTATCGTACCAACATTTCTAAGTTTGCTATTTTAGTCATTTATGTATGCCGATTTCGAAAATAATATATACATAGATATTTTGTACTAGTCACATGCGAGATACATGAAAATTTATTCACGTATATATAGGAATTCTCAAAAATCATTTTTATTATTTATTATTTATCTTAATTTATTTTAAAGGTATTTAAAATAAATATTTATTGCAATTTTCGAAATTATTACTATAGGTATTTTTAAAAATATATTTTAAATTACTGTGACAATTTAAATCGTGATTTAATTTTTGGATTTATTTAAATAGGTATCCATATTTAGAATTTGATTTATCCCAATGATTTTAAACTAAAATTTAATTTGATTTATATTTGGAATTGGATTTATATTTAGATTTGGATTAAATGATTTTAAATTAAATGGTAAATTATCTAATTGGGGAATTTAAACATCCCAAATCCCTATCCAACTGAAAATTTCCACATCCTATAAATAGGCAGGTACTCGTCCATAAATTGCATCCATCCAAAATTGTGCATCGTGTCCGTGTCACCTCCTCATCCACTAATATTTTCTTTTACATGTACAAATACCCTCCTCTCCCGTCCGACAATCCCGGACGCCCCCGTACCGTGTCAGGACATTCCCCGACCAGGACTCACCCAATCCTAACTCTACCACCCTCTTGGTCGCCATCTCCACCCGTAGCCAAGCCAGCATAACCTCCTGGCCATCCATCGTCCGACCACCTACCGCCACCATCACCATCGTCAACAGCCAGCAATACCCCGACTACACCCAATCCCCGATAGAAAACACCACCCCGCCACGGCCGGCGCCGCCCCCAATCCGCAAAACCACAAAGAAATCCAGACAGAAGGGAAGGAGAAAACCTTACCTCTGTCGTCCGACGCGGGTAGCGCAGCCGGCCGCCGCGCCACACCGGAGTTCTCCGCTCCCCATCCGTGGCCGCTGCCACCGCAGCCTCCTCGGAGACGGCCGAGCCACCCAACCTCCGGCCAACTCCAGGGCGCGACCGCCGTGAGCCGCGTCGAGCTACCCCTTCCCTCCGCCTGCCGACCGGAGCTCCGCCCTCCGACGGTCGCGCTGTCCTCCTCCGACCGCCAGACCCGACGGGATCCAACCGCTCCACCCGTCGCCCCACTCTGGCCGGAACCACCACGCCCCGCCACGAAACCCCGATCACCGCCGCTCTTCCGATCCTCTTCGACTTCTTCCTTCCGCCGTCGCCGCCACGGAGATCCAGCCGCACCCCCTCTCTCCTCTCCGGTGCCGACCCCGTCTTCTCCGCCGTCGGCCACCACGAAACCCTCTCGCCGACTCTCTCCAGCGACCACCGCCGCTCCTTTCCCTGGCGCCGCCAACCTGCTGCCCCCTCCTTTCTCGAGCGCCGACCGCCGACTCTCCTTTCCGCCGAGCTACCAGAACCGTAGTGAAACCCCTCTCGCCGCCTGGACTCCGGCGAGGCCGCGCGCCACCGAACGCCGGTGAGACCCCTTTCGAATTCTTCTCTCTCTCTCTCTCCTTCTGAATAGATGATTTGGGGGAATAGGGTTTTAAGAGAATTTTATGATTGTTATATTTATTATTAATATAATCATTATCATTATTATTAATATAATTATCAGTATTAGTTTTAATATTATTACATTACTGTTATTACTAAAATGATTTTCATTATTATTATTATTATTATTATTATTATTATTATTATTATTATTATTAGCATTAGCATTATTAAGTATTGTTAATATTATTGTTAAAATTATTTATTGTTTTCTTAAACATTAGTATTATCATTATTATTGAATAAAATATATCTATAATATTTACCAATATATATAAATTTTGGAAAAATATATTTTATTGACCTTAGCATATAAATTGTTTTCAAACTAGATTCGGAACCCTCATATATGTGATATTATATTCTTATAGGGTTTTGCCCAAAAATAGTTTATCCTAAAATCAATATCTCGATTAATAAAAAGTATTTACTAAATTATACCATGAAGTGTAGTCTTTTCAAATATTTACCTTTTTACTAATAAAATTTAGACTCCAAAATATTATGAAAAAATTCTAAAACTAGTGTAAGTAATTATTTACTCCAAATTTTCTTCTATTGTCAAAACTTGATCACGACTGATCCCACGTTCCTATTTCTTTGCGAATCGGATTTTGTGTGCATCGCTATGGCTATTGGACTATTGGAACATGACAGAACATCGCACCACCAGGCGACACCCTAGGCAAGACACCTTGCCACTACTGTTTAAATTTCCTGCTCAATAACATGCATGTTGTGTTTATTTTCAAGTTGTTTTCTTTTGAATTATATGTAGATACAAATTACTATATTTTGTGCAATTGACTTAGAGTTAAGGGACCACCGTATGTTTAAGTGCATCTCATAAACTGTCACGATGTGCCACGGATTGTGTGTGAGCTGCGAGTCGCATATAGCTTCGGACTTGCGTATCGACCGTACATCGGTGCGTAAAAGCCGTACGTTAGGATGTAACTGCTAATAGATTTTTGGTAGAAGACTTGGCAGTTATTAAGGATTAAGCAGTGTCGTGGAGGCGACGCATGTGTAGTATCATTGGGAGGGAGGAAGACAGTTATTAGCGTAGGGGCTACATGTTCAGTACACACATAGATTTGGGCCGATAGTGTCTCGGATGAGCACTACTTACTGCCCCGGGGTCGATAGTTCTCATATGAGAACTACTTTCTGCCTATAGTTGATAGTGCCTCTTATGAGCGCTACCTACTACTACTCTCTCTCCATCTATGCTGAACATCCAAGCTCCTGCGTAGAACGTTGTCTTCTCAAAGTATATATCACATAGAATGGTTAGGAACCTTTACCCATGTATGTTTTCTATTGAGCTCTTACTATTCAGTTTATGGCACGATATTATATGTCTTGTTACGTCCCTCTGAGGACCTGGTTTTTCCCCAGGTGTGTGTTTTTGCGATTTCTTGCAGGTGCTCTAGCTAAGGCCATGGGTTGCGCTCTATTCTGTCTTGATGATTACTCTTGGATTCGTCACTTGCTCTCGCTTGCTAAATTCTTTTCTTGTATATTTTTCTCTATTTAATTTGGTTGGTAGTGGACTTTGTCTCCGCCCAACTATTATGTACATGACAAACTCAAAGTTGCTTTATATCATTATTTATCTTTGTGGATGAGATTTAGTTGTCTTGGATTACTACATTTACAGCTTATGTATATATACGAGTCGTATATTTACTCGTATGTATACAGCTGGCATAACACGTTTCTAGTCCTACTATTTTGGGACTGGGGCGTTACATCGAGGAATGGTCAGAACACTCGATTCATTAAATCCATAAAGGCAGCTGGGGGCTCGTTAGGCCGAACGGCATTACCAGGAATTCGTAATGGCCGTATCGAGTGCGAAAGGCGGACTTTGGCACATCGTTCGGCTTGATCTTGAGTTGATGGTAACCCAAGCGCAGATCAATTTTAGAGAACACCGTAGCTCCTTGCAACTGATCAAAAAGATCGTCTATGCGGGGCAGTGGGTAGGTGGCTTTATTCAGCTCGTGGTAATAGATACAAAGAAGCATTGAGCCATCTTTTTTCTTGACGAACAATACGGGCACTTTCCATGGCGAGACGCTGGGTCGTACGAATCCCTTGCCGAGCAACTCTTGCAACTGTACTTTGAGTTCTTTAAGCTCTGCAGGGGCCGTTCTGTATGGGGCTTTAGAGATCGGTCGGGTATCGGAGAATGTGTCAACAGTGAACTCAATCTCTCGATCAGGTTGCTGTCAAGCAGTTAGTCCGAGAACACATCTGGGAATTCTGTCACAATGTCGATCTGACCCGCGTTTGCACCATCCTATCGCAGGTCTCGAATGGACGCTAGATAGCCTTCGTACCCGGAATGCAGCATCCATCGAGCAGATATTGCTGAGATCACCATGCAGGTCGATGATGCCTCACCATACGAATAGCAGAATTCAGACACTCCAGGTATACGAAAGGTGACTGTCTTTCTGGCACAGTCGATGGTTGCATTACACGAACCGAGCCAATCCATCCCCAGAATAATGTCGTAGTCCTTAATATCTAGAACTATCGCATCAAGACTGACCCTTTGACCACCAATACAGATGATTCCATATCTGCAGACTAAATTTGCAAGTAGTGGCGCGCCCGACGGTACATTAATACTAAGATCGAGGCCTAGCGGTGTTACGGGAAATTTGTGCTCGACGGTAAAATTTGTCGATATAAAGTTATGTGTAGCATCTGAATCAAACAGTACACGAGCAGGTTTGTTATTGAAATACAATATACCTGTCACGACTGTGTCATATGCGAACGCTTCGTCTCGAGTCATGGCATAGATACGGCCCTGAGCATTGGGGCGACGGTCTTGGCTATTTTGTTGTGCAGCCTGTGGAGCCCAAGGTGCTTGGCCCCGATCTTGATGTTGGTGGTGTTGTTGTGGCGGGCGTTGGTTCGACGCACCTTCAGGGCAGTAGCGTGCGACGTGTCCTACTCGACCGCACCCGAAGCATGCTCCACTTTTCATTAAGCATTCGTTAACCGTATGCCCCACCTTGTGGCAGAAATTGCAGACTATCCGATCATTTCCTTGGTTGCCGCCTCCGTTGTAGCAGTTTGGACGCTTATGTGCATTGTTGCCTCCTGCATTACTATGACGTTTATTATTGAAATGAACAATGCCAGTAGTGGCAGGAGGATACTGAGGCTCTAGACGGAGGGCGTGATTGAGTGACTCGCCTATAGTCTCGTATTCAGGCACCGAACATGGGCGGCGATAGAGGGACGCAGGCCTACTTTGAATCGTCGAGCACGACTTGTAGTGGTAGGCAGGTACACTCCAGCAAATTTGGCCAATTTGTTGAATTCAGTCGCGTACTGTCGAACAGTCATATTTCCTTGCTTCAACTGCATGAATTCATTTTCTTTTTCTTGTCGCACGGTTGCAGAAAGATATTCGGTCTCGAACGTTTTTCTAAATGTAGCCCATGAGATCGCCGTCGTCTCATTTTTACGTCGAATTGCCCACTTTTGTACGGCCCACCAATCGTGCGCGTTCAATCGAAGTAGGAGTTGAGCGTACACGACTTTCTTCGAGTCTTCAACACCCAGAAGTTCGAATTTGTCTTCCAGCTCCTCGAACCAGTCGATCGCCACGGAGGGATCTTCTGTACTATTAAAGGAAGTGCGACAGCTTTTTGTGAATTTTGACACATCGAAGGTAGAACTTCTCGGTACCACAGGTGAAAGCACGGGTACCTCTGGTTCAGCTTCATTAGATGGAACCGCGGGCTCAGTCACAGCAGGCGTCATCGTTGAATTATTGTTGGCCACGACTGACTAAATTATTTGTTGAAGTATATTCAGCTGCTGCTGCTGTAATTTAAATTGTGACTCAAATCGATTCTCAAACTGGGTCTGGCAAGCCTCCGTCTGCTGTCGATGGAGTTCAGCCTGTCTTTGCTGCATTTCAAGCATCTACAACATCCGTTGTATCGGGTCGGCGGAAGATCCGGCTATAGTTGGCATCATCCCCGTTGGGTTGACAGAATGCTCGGGCCTGGAACTACTCGAGCCGTTGGAAGAGCTCGCCTCGTCCTCTGCCCGAGGTCCCGCAACTGCAGAGAAAAAAAAGGCAACTCTCGTTAGTTTCAGAAAATATCCTGGATTCAGCGTATGGAACACCTCATCTCATCGACACGAGGTCAACGATTTGGAACTAGAAACTGGACATTGGAGGCCAAGGACATAAAGTCGTACTCTGATACCATTATATCATGCCCCGATTCCGTAGAATCGATAGTCGTCCCCGGCCGTGATGCCGTGCGAACCTAATTTGCGATCGCACAAGGCATAGTCATAAGGTAATCCGAAACACAGCATCTAAGAGAGTAAGCACAGACAAATTGAATAACACATTGAGATAGAAAAACTTTTTATTTTATTGATAATAGACATCATTTACAGACTCCATTTCAATCATGTCACACGGGTTTTACAATATGATTCGATTACAAAAGGAGTGCCGATGATATAGCCGTTCCATACATACATCACTCATTTACAACAAAGTATTTCAGCCACCTGGATTGGGGGGATGCCGAGACATGTTTCTTGGACTTGTAGAGAATCTTCAAAATTCAGCAGCGAGGTCTTCGACGCGCGGTCGAAGCTTCAAAAGCATGAAACGTCGCCTAGCTAGCTGGCACGTTCCTCGTGGTTCCTATCACCTACAAAGAGCGAGGGTTAGTACGATCACATGTACTGGCAAGTGGCTAATTAAATCCAAGCTCTGCATTTGGTTCAAGCAATTTTATAAAACATATTAGCTAGCTATTTTGTGATCTTTCAACCCTCCTGATCGATTTGCATGTTAACATATTTTGATGCAAGCAATTATCCAACTTTATCCCGTGTCACGTGCATTGATTCAAGCCATGAGAGGGTGTGAAGTTTACTGGCAATGTCAAGCCATCATGGACTATAGCTGGGTTAGACGGCGACCCTTTCACGGTGGGTAGCGAGCCATATGCAAAAGTTTTCAAATCACCCACGCCGATTTAAGGCTGGCGCTTACTACAACTCGTTCCTCCCAGGCCGGATCGGTTCCTTGGCCTAGGCAACCGTTCGAGAAAACTACACCTTATGCATAAGTTGTCCAATGACTGTTTTTGCAGATTCATGAATATTCTATCTTTTTACTAGAACCTTTTACTTTCTCTTTTAGGTGTGAAACTGCCTCTTTCTTTGATCTTAGTCATTTATGCACTTTAGCCGTATCGTTGCGATAAACGTTAATCAATTCATCCTTTGGTTTGCATAGGCTAGGTAAATAAGGCATGAGAAAGCAGGCGTCAGTTTTCAGGCAAAGCAGTTCGATAGCAAGTGTTACGTGAAGAATCGTGCCATGATTTCATTGATTCTACACTATGGCGACAAGCATTTCTTTTGCGTTTCATATTAATTTTAAAACATAGGGTCGAGGCGAAGAAGGTTAGCCACTCACCTTAGACTTTACTTTAGGCGAGGGACTGGTTGGCTGCGCAAACGTCGCCTACGCGATCACCTGCAATCGCATAAGCAACTGATTAGAACACTGTGTTATTCAAGAAGTTTCGATACGAATGCGAAACTCAAAAACGCAAACCATGAAAACCCATCGAAAACATTCACGAAAAAAGCATTCATGAAAACAAAAGCCAAAGCCAAAGCAAGTACGGCATGAAAACCAGAGCAACGGGAGGTCTCTTCCGACTCAGCCGCAGAGCCAATCCTTGAGGCGCAACCCGCTGAATGTGGTAATTGATTCCGAAGAAGCCTTTCCATAACGAGAAAAGAATCTTAATTCAATCGTTTCCGTTCGACCGATTCGACCGATTCTGACCTATCGATCTCGACCGAATCGATAGCGATAGTGTTACTTTCTCGCACACCCCATGGATGAAAACGGGACACGATGTAGGGACGGGGCACTGCAGTTTTAATGGTTGGGTCAAAAGTTTGTGTGACAAACCGATAACAACTTTGCTTGAAGATATTAGAGCAAAATTTATAACACTGCATGACAAGCATCGAACAAATGCTAAAAATATGCATAAAACCTTTTGTCCACGAATGCTTAAGACTATGGTACGCATCATGAGAGAGTCACACCATTTGTAATTGTTGCGTTGTAATAATTTATTATTTGAAATATTTGATCATGAAATAAGTAGATGCTATGTGGTTCAGCTAGACCGTAAATGTTGCACATGTAGTCGGTTGCAACATACTCTACTACCATGTGTATATGCTTGCTATGCTTGTCATTCATCCAAGTTGAAAGTTTTATCATGTTGAATTTTCTGTTACAACACTTAGAAGTGTATACATGCCACGTATGGAACCAATTCCATCTTCTTATACTCCTCAAAGTGAATTAATAAGAGGTCAAATTGGAGTACCACTTGTTGGACGTAAAGCTGGAAGACCGAAGAAGAACTGTATTATGACGCGAGAGCTGTCGACAAGGGATCTCCATTACACGATTTATGGCGGGATAGGACACAACAAAAGAATATGCACAAATCAAACGATGCAATAATTATTGTTATTGTAATTTCTTTAACTTGAAATCAAGTAATGGAAGTTGATTATTGTTCAAGAAGAAAAACACTCTTTCTGAAGTTACTTTTCATACATAAACTTGTAATAAAATAAACTCCCTTCATACATAATTTTTCAAATAAATAGAATAAACTACCCCCTCTATCATCCCTTTTATAATCTCTACGGTCTACTGGCCTTAGACCTAGCCTTCTTCTCATTTCCTCAGTGACCTCCGGTGGCTCCTCCACCTGTGAAGGTATCGAAACTGACGGAGTCGAATAAAATTGGCTACTTGGATCAAGATGGCTGAGGCCAAACAATGAAGATCCCATCATCTGCATATAATAATCCCAATCGAAGGCATCAGAAGTGTCCTGCAGTGTGCCCTCGTAACTCTGGAATGTACCCTGATAACTCTGGGGTGTACCCTCATAATTCTGGGATGTACTAGCATAAGGATGTAAGAGGTCTGCATAAGGATCCGAGGTACCAACATATGAATGTGAGGGACCTGCGTAAGGATGTGAGGGGCCTACATAATGCTGCGATGTGCCATGTAGTGTGCCCTCGTCATCATCCGCGGAACGTGCATGTGACTTGCTCAAACGGGGATGTGCATGTCTCTAGCTGCTAATAATGGACTTTCTTCTACTACTACTCGTTTCTTCTTCTTCTTCTGGTAAATCTTTCCCTCTTCTTTCTCTTATATTGTTTTTTTCGCACATGTTGCTCTTACCCCCACCTCCATTTCAGTCAAAGCATGCTGAAAAAGCTGCTTGCACAATTAACAACACAGTCAAAGGCTGTTGGCACAACTCCCGAACTCCCAAAGCTGAAAAAGCCACACCTGACACAACTCCCGAACTCCCCAAAGCTGAAAAAGCCATGCATGAAAGGACACTATAGTCGACCGAAACAGCCACGAGGCGACGAGGGAAGGGGTCCATGTCAGCGGAAACGCCCTTGCTAAGGGCATTTTCTACTGACAAAACGCCATTGCTACGGGCGTTCTGCTTTATATATATATATATATATATATATATATATATATATATATATATATATATATATATATATATATATATGGATCCGGATCAAGAGCCCCGCCTGCGGAGCCCCGCCGAAGCCCCGCCCCCCCCTGCACCATCGGATCGAGCGGGGCCCGCGAGGGGCCTACGCGATGCCGCGCGATCCAACGGCCAAGGATCGCGGGGCTTCGGCGGGGCTCCGAAAACGGGGCTCCCGATCCGGACCCTATATATATATATATATATATATATATATATATATATATATATATATATATATATATTTATCGTTTACAGATTTTAACAGAGGTTGACAGAGGTACTTTAAAATTCAATTTAATAGGAGAACGCCCTTGGTAAGGGTGTTCTTATGCTCTACATATAATAAATGGAACTTTGTGCTCTACATATAATTTTATAAAAATTTAATGCTTTAAGTGAAAATTTTTGTAATCAAAATATCCTACAGAACTGAGGGCAGAATGCAAAGGCATTTTCTAAGGGCATCTCCAAAGTTACTTGGGGCTAGCCCTTACTTGGGGGCAGCCCAAGAAGGTGGAACTTTTGCTAGGGGCTGCTCATAAGTTGCTTGAGGCTAGCACAAAAATTAGGGTTTTTCTCTCTTCTCTTTCCTCCTCCTCCTCCTTCCTCCTTCCTCTTCCTCCTCCTTCCTCCAGCGGCAGCGCCACCACCACTACCAGCAGCCACCGCCGTCTCCTTCCTCCTCCTCCCTCCAGCGGCGGCGCTACCACCACTACCAGCAGCCCAAAAATTAGGGTCCTTCCTTCTTCTCTTTCCTCCTCCTCCTCCTTCCTCCAGTGGTAGCGCCACCACCACTACCAGCAGCCACCGCCGCCTCCTTCCTCCTCCTCCGGCTCCTTCCTCCTTCTCCGCCTCCTTCCTCCGTCTCCCTCCGCATCCTCCGCCTCCCTAGAAACCTCTCCGAGGACTGTCACTAAGTTGGCAGTCCTAACATAATGTTAGGACCCAACTTGCTGACAGTCCTAGGACTGCCACTAAGCTGGCAGTCCCACTTGCTAAAAAAATTGGACTAGTCCTAAGTAAAAAAAATGGATGGCAAACTTGTAATTTTTTTAAACATTTTTTAGGCTAGCTCCAGTAAAAGTGGTAGTGCCCTTAGAAAAAGCCAATGCAAATTTCCAATGCCACTCGCTCCTTCAACATAAATTCCACCGACTGACCGATGGATCCACCCCACTCTGTTTCCCGCGCGAAACTCCTCTCCGCCGATGGGGAAGCCGAAGCAGCAGGTTATCTCCCGCTTCTTCTCTCCCAAACCCCTCCAAAACCCTAACCCTAACCCAAATCCTCCCCCTTCCCCAAGGGTCAGCGCCACCGTCTCCTTCTCCCCCGCCAAGCGAGCCCTTGCCAAATCTCTAAATCCCTCCCCCTCCCCAAACAAGAAGCCCAAAACACTAACCCTCCCCCAACCCAACCCCTCCCTCCATGAGAAATTCCTCTCCAAGCTCCTCGACGCACCCCCCACCACGACCACCTCCCTCCCCCAGAAAAACCCTAACCACACCCCTCTTGAGCTCCAGGTCCTCGACCTCAAGTCCCGCCACCCCGACGTCCTCCTCATGGTCGAGGTCGGCTACCGCTACCGCTTCTTTGGCGAGGACGCCGAGGTCGCCTCTAAAGTCCTCGGAATCTACTCCCATATGGACCGCAACTTCCTCACGGCAAGCGTCCCGACCTTCCGCCTCCAATTCCACGTCCGCCGGCTAGTTTCCGCCGGGTACAAGGTCGGCGTGGTGAAGCAGACCGAGTCGGCCGCAATCAAGGCCCACGGGTCGAACCGGGTAGGGCCGTTCAATAGGGGCTTGTCGGCGGTGTATACCAAGTCGACGATCGAGGCGGCCGAGGACATGGGGGAGGGCGAACGGGAAGGGGGCAGCAATTACTTGCTCTGTGTGGTGGAGAGGGAGGAAGTGGGGACTGAGGGTTTCGAGGTGAGGATCGGGGTTGTTGCGGTGGAGGTGTCCACCGGGGAGGTTGTTCATGGGGAGTTTAATGATGATGCCATGAGGTTTGGGTTGGAGGCGCTGGTTCTGAGCTTAGGGCCTGCGGAGATTTTGCTCGGGGAGCCCCTCTCGGTAGCAACGGAGAAGGTATTTCGTTAAACTTGGATGTCTTAAGCTGTACTATTTGGATTAAATATACATCTTCTATGAAGATTGGAGGAACTAATTTTGTTCAATTCTGGTGAACTTGTTTCTCATTATTGTTTAAGCATACTAGACAAAGGTTAAGACGTTCTTGGAAAGAGAATCATGTAGGGGGCTTGTAGCTTACCCGAGGTCAGTCAATTTTGGTTCTCCTTCATTTGGAATACTAGATTGTATCAAGAAGTTTCTAAGGGTCTGCTTGGCATTTGTTGGGGTAACAGTTATGAGGTGTTTTTAAAGCAACGGATATGAGTGGGTCCAGTTTTGAGTTGTTTTAAGTAGCGGCTTTAAACGAGTCCAACCTATAGCTTGGTAATTTGTTAGCAATATGTTCTGAAAGTTTTCTAAACGAATAAAGTTATGGGAAAATTTATGAAATGCCCCAAAACCGTAAAAGTTTTACGAAAAACCCACCGCAAAATAACATTTTATCGCGCGTCCAGAAATAGCGAAAAATATATAAAAGGGTTCGGAATGACCTTTTTGCCCATCTAATTTATTGAAAATACCCACGAAACCTACTCTTAAAAAAACGTTTCGATTCTTCATCTTCTTCCATACGCTGCTCATTTTCGAATCTAGGTTTTCTCCTCCAAATTCTTTAAACCTTACTTCAAAAACTCGGCAGTGACTCTTCATTCGCAATCTTCACACATGTCGTCATCATCAGTTCCCACTTCATCATCATCAGCAGCATCAACTGGCCATTTTCCGTGTTAAAATGCAGGAGAATGACCATTTTGCGACAAACCGGAGAATGACCATTTCCTGTGTTAAAATGAAGGTCCAAACATTATTTTTTTTGCGATTCTAAAATTTTGGAAGGTCGACAAATGGTAAAACGGTTTATCTCAGGCTCCTCGAAAATACGCTCCTTTTACGACAAAATATGCTTCGTTTCGACCTCCCAGTCAAAAGTTATGGCCCTCCAAAGTTTCAACTGGCCATTTCTCGTGTTAAAATGCAGGATAATGGCTATTCTTCGTAATAATATCACGGAGAATGACAATTCTCCGTGTTAATATTACGGAGAACGACAATTCTCCTTGTTAAATTGACGGATAATTGCCATTCTCTGTATTAAAATCACGGAGAATTGTTATTCTCCGTGTTAAAATGACGGAGAATGGCCACTCATGTTAAAATGCAGGAGAATGGTCATTCTCCGTGTTAAAATCACGGAGAATGACCATTCTCCGTTCTTAAAATCACGGAGAATGATCATTCCCTGTGTTAAAATCACGGAGAATGGTCATTCTCCGTGTTAAAATTACGAAGAATTGTAATTTGCCGTGTTAAAATCACGGAGAATTGTCATTTTTTGTGTTAAAATCACGAAGAATGACCACTTCTCGTGTTAAAATGCAGGAGAACGTTCATTCTCTGTGTTAAAATCACGGGAAATGACCATTTTCCGTGTTAAAATGATGGAGAACAATTGACAGAAAACTATTTTTTTGTTTTTTTAGAAAAAAATTGTCAGAAATAAAGATTCAAGAGTTTTCCGTTCTTCTTTCAAAACGATGCCAACTCTTATGGAGAAGAAGAAGATCTTCTCTCCACAATTGACCTAATAGCCGGAAAACTTCAAATCTCTTCATGAAGATATGATGATGATGAGCGATGATCGGAGTTCGGACTGAAGAAAAATACAGTGAACTACGAACGATCTTTGCGATCTCTGCTGAAGATGAGAGCAATAGAATTCAGATCTCTCGGGAAGAAGAAGAAGACGAAAATCGTAATCCAAATTTGAGTTTGTGAATTCAAATACATATATATGACCGAATTTGTGCGAAGAGGTAGTTAGGGTATTATTAAAATAGCAATTTTGTAAATACAGAGCATCTAAAGGGAATCTTGGAATATTTAACGTGGAAATATATAATTTTGGGTATTTCATAAAACTCACCCTGCGGGTAGATTTTTCATAAACTCCCACTCCGAAATTGGGTATTTCAGCAATTTCCAGTAAAATTATCTATATAGTCATATATAAACAAAAGCCCTCCCAAAACAAGATTATATTATTACCTATTGTTAGGTCACAACAATAAAATATTGTCACTCTCAATTTGATGTTATGTGATTAAGAATTTATGACCAACCTAAATTGTTCTTATATTTGTTATTTATAGATATTAAATTCATGTCATTATATTGTTTAAGCACAATTGGTAATAAATTAATTGTAAATATGTTTTTTAAATTACAATTAATATAATAGAAAAAAAAGAAATATGATATTAGACTATTTTAGGTACTAGTTGTAATTATATTTTTTTGATGAGTGAAAATGGAAGAAAATGATAGAAACCCTCAAAATCTACCTATTTATGGTGTTTATAAAGACACATAAAATTACATTACACTGATTTTGGTGATTTCTTGAGCCGACCAAAACCAATGTCTAAAAAAATTTACCAGGCATGTTATTTTTAAACACTTCATAAAAGAGCGTCTCAAATCCTCTAAAATCGGTGAAAACACCATTGCCAAGTAGACATACCCTAAATAGTAAGAAAATAACTTGGTCCGAGTCTAAATAGTTTTGGAAGTCCAATTATCTATTTTACCTTGATAGTGCTAATTTTGTTCAATTCTTCTCATATTGTTTTTTATTGGAAGAGAATCATGCATGACATGAAGTAGGTCTGCACTCTTAAAATATTGGAATAAATAACATCCTCCTTAGCCTCCCCTAGAAATCCTAGTCACCACCATCAAATCTAGCCCCTTATCTTCATCCTAGAACCCTGATCCTAAAACTTAGCCTCTTCTCCCTTTCCCTTTTCATCTAGAAATCCCAACTAAGAAATCCTAGATTCAACAACCCAAATCCTAGTCGTAATCCTAAAATTTCCCAAATCAAATCCTAAATTCCTGCACGAATTAGAAACCTTAACCTAATCTTAATTACCCATCAGATTTCCCAAATTAAGCCGAATCATAATCTTAATCCTTCCCCTTCCCGAATCCCTCAAACCTGACCCAAATCTCGTGACTTCTCCTTCCTCTCGATCAAACCCTAAACCTAATGCAATCTCGCGTCGCCGTCATTGTCTCCCTTGCCGTCATTGTCTTCCTTGCCACCCCAAAGCATGACCTCTGTTCCCTGACCATCTCCACCTCTTCCCATTTCCACTATCACATGCAGCACCGTCGACCCGACAATGCCCCCACCTGCTTGAGTCGCCTGCTCCTTTGGTCGCTCGGCTCGAAGCCACCCGCTCCTCCCAGCCTAACCATCCTCCATAAACTTCCTTGATCTGCCTCCATTCCCCTCCTTCCTCTTTCTCCTCTCCTTCTGTACTCCAATTATTTGTAATATGTTGAATAATTGAGGTGCTATACTGGTACCGGTACTGCTGTTGAAACTAAAGTGTACTATGGTATAGGTAGGTGTACACCTCTACCATGACTATGCAGTTGGCCTTTTTCACTTATTCTTCTCTTGTATTTCGGGAGTGAGGCATGACATGGTTTTAGTGGTGGCTCATACATATCTTGTCTCACTCCTCAGTGAGACAAGATATGTATGAGCCACCACTAAAACCATGTTTTCAATCAATCTTTATCTCAGTGTTACGACATGCAAATCTTAGACATCCTAGTCTTGTTTTCCTTTCTTGTTCCGTTTGTTTCAGTAGACTTTCCTTTAATGTCTTATCTATGTCACTAATGTTTCCTTCCTTTCTATCCTGTGCTGATTGTGACACTGATGCGAGATACAAGACTTGTTGGAATCGTCATTGGCTTGGTTGGGAGCCAACATCAATATACAAGATTTATACAAGAGGGCTTGATGACAACCAAACAGTCTTCTACAAATGCGGCGAAGAGAGCATCTGTGCCAGTAATAACGAGCCAAAGAATGTTACTAATTTTCATCCGCTTAATTTTGCCCCATTTTATGGAATGATTTTCATCTATCTTCACCCTGTTTTCTGGAATGAGTAATCCTTCCCAAGCCGAGCAGTGGATTATTTATTAGAATTTGATTATATTTGGTATTTACTATTCAGTATTTTCTATTGCAATTAGGTCTAGTCTTGATTGTTAAGATTTATTAGCTATATAAATTCATATATCCTCTAACTTTATTCATTAAAAAGTTCATAGATGTATTTGAGTTATGATGTGTTGCCTTTTTTAGAATAATTTTTCTTGTTCTTGTAATTGTCTCCACTAACTATAACCCTAAAATCCCTCGTCCCTCTCATTCTTTAAAATAAAAATCCAAAACCCTGAAACTATATTCTCTTCGGATACTTGATCATCGGAACCCAACGACTTGGACATGTGAAATCGTTAGCTTTGGAGCAAAATTCAAATTTGGCTTGTACTGAAAGAGTGCTTCGAGTTTGCAAACTTTTTGGGTTATTTATTGGTAGATAAGTAAAATTCATTGCTTGATAATTAAGCTTTCACAAATCTCAATGTAATTAATCGTGATCCGACCTATCTAGATTTGCCAAATAGGTCTTATTCTGTGTCAAATTGATACATGAGCTTAGGCTAAATTCTCATAATATGTAGTGATAATACCATAGGGTTGGGTATGGATCACGAAGAATTTCTAAAAATACTTGGTGACCTATTAAATACTATGATTCATGAGTTTTGCAGCATGATACATATCGATATATGCAATATATTTTCTGACCAGAACACAGTGTGACAAACCCAAGACATAAGGATGTCCTTGAGTGTTTGCTTGATCCCGTCACACTTGTAAAGCCACTATCAATACCAATAGGTGTGACAAACCCAAGACAATCATGGATGTCCTTGAGTGTTTGCTTCATTCCGTCACACTTATAAAGCCATTATCAATACCAATAGATCCTCAGTCTAGTGAGCCTATTAAGAATGCCACCACACACGAATTTGCTAAACTTGTTGCACAAGTTACTCACTTGTCACACTTTGAAATATGTAGAAACATTATTGTGAGCGAAAATTGTTGTATATCTTCAACAAATTATCTTAGCAAGTTGCAAGAGTTGACAAATGGAGACATGATATTGGTTTGAGTGAGACTAGTGCTTTGTAGTCGGAATACCGGGTGAGGTATATGGATCTATGTCAGGTTCTTAGATTAACCAGTCCTAGTCGCTACTAGTTGGAGCTTCCATCAGTCATGGGCTCGATGTGGAGGACTTGAATTCTACCTTGAGATGCTTCCACCCTATCATGGATTGGTTCCACCTTCTTGTTAGTCCAATGATTGTATTATATTTTTGAATATGGTTAATCGATTAAGTTTAGTATTATATTATCACTATTCATCATACAATCATTATATCATTCATACTTATACTTGTACCTTTTGGTGATATGTGCTTATTGTGTTACATATTAGTGTTATGAGCTCCCATTATATCTATCTTAAATTTAACTGAGTTGCTATAATAAAAAAGGAAGAGATTGTTAGACCAATAATCTAACTATGTTTTTGATTGTGTGTATTCGGTTAAGTTTAGGATTATAATATCACTAATATTTATGATATCACTGTAGTATTTATACTTAAACTTAGCATACTCTTAATGTACATTAAATTTATCATGCTTGCTACTATGCATATTATTTTGTTCGTCTAACATGTATTTGCACAAAAACAATAAGCAAGATTAACATGAACATATGCAATGAAGAAATCATGATGGACTAAAGACTACGGCATACCATAAGATTCCTTTGAATCGTCTAACGACATCTCCGGGGCCACCCACTCGGGGGTTCCGCAGTCACGGACGGGGGTCGAGGGGGCAGCGTCCCCACGTAGCTGGTTCGGTGGCGAAGCCCTCAAAAGGTATTCAGATTTTACAATCTGGATATTTTTGGACAACTGTCGTCAAGGCAAAATGCCATCATCTATCAAGTAAAAAAGTCAAGCCATGCCATCATCATTTCAGGACGTCAAAGAAGTCTGCACCTGCTATAGTCTATCTAGAGTGTGTAATGAGTCTTAGGAACTATTGTAAACACAAAAAATGGATGCAAAAATTGAAAGATAGGGTAGATAATAATTCAGGATCATTTTTGGGCCGACATGTGGCAGATCCGACGGATCACTGCGGAACACAGACGGATGATCCGATAGTTCACAAAAGTTTTTTGTGCTCCATTCGGATCTTCCTTCGGAATACCGCGGATCACCAACGGATTTTTTGAGTTGTGACCGTTAGCAATCCAACAGTCGGATCCTGTCCTATCAGTGATCCCAACAACTCTATTTGTAGCCGTTGCATTATGCAGCCGGAAGATTCGACGGTATTCTGCGGATTACCGACGGTTCTTCCGACTGTTGACAGAAAGTTGCATTATTTGATCTTTCTCTTGCTTTGGTTATAAATAGTCTTGAATCCCTTCATTCAAGTTTGATGTTTTGAACATAAAAAATTTCGATCTACCAAAGCCTATCTACAAACAACTATAGCAAAGCTTTCACTTGCCTATCCATAAATTATGTTAGAATGTTCTTGAGTTGTAAAAGTGAGATATTCATCTTTGTTGTGAGAAGATCAAAACCATCTTGTAAGGAGGTTGAAGTGTACAAGCCTTCGGACCAAAGCTTGTGTAAAGTCGGAGAGCCTTCGGATAGCTCTTGTTTATTGAAGTCGGAGAGCCTTCAGATCAAAGCTCTTGTGTAATAAGTTGGCGAGCCTTCGAATCAAAGCTCGTGTTGTAACTATTTGTGATAATAATGGATTAAAGCCGGAGAGAGTTTTGTGACTGGAGTGTCTCACGAAGGATACCGGGATACATCGGGTGCCGGTATTCTTATTGCTTCTTCTCTTGCACTCTTATTTTTTAAATTGCCTATTAGCAATTGTATTGTGTTTGATTTGTAAGTTTGACCCTATTCACCCCCCTCCTCTAGGTACTTTCACGTCTACTATTGTTATAAACTTTATCACACCACTTTCATCGCATTGTTCAGTGGGATCATTTACTATTGCAATGTCTGAGTTACCTTCAAGATGATCATTTGTTATTACCCTAAGAGTTCTAGTATGAGTGTGATACGATATTGTTACATATGTTTTACTAGAGCTATTATGTAATAGTGCTTCGGGGTCGTCATCTATGCCTAATCTAGGAGCATTGACTACACATTCAAGAGTTATAGTAGCACCCCCACGACCACCATTACCACCGTTGAGACATCTCATGTTGTTAGGGTTTTTTTTGGTGACCTCTTCCACCATTATCATCATGGAGACGCAGTGATCTAAATGGCGGTTGAGGCGGCCGCCTAGGTGGTAGGCGGTCTCTCTCGGCATCGCTTTTGCGGTAGACGGTGAAGTAGGCGGCCAACAGAGGTGAGGCGGCGTAGGCGGACGCCTAGGCGGAACAATACCTAACAAGATATTTTGACCAAAAGGTTTTGCAAGCATTATGAACCCATGGTTCACTTATACAAAACTAAAACTTCATAAATCTTCGTTCTATAATTTAGTTATGCATGGAACACCTTAAAATATACATATTATGCAAAAAACAGTGGTAAAATAGTAAAAAAATGTCCAAAATGTATCAGCCGTCTAGGCGGCCTAGGCGGTAGGCCCACCTACCGTTGTTTACAACCTTGTGGAGACGGTTGTGTTGAAGTCGAGTACCACCATCTTTATTGTGGCCATCTTCGAGATATCATATACTAGACGTCGAGTTTACGCTAGGCGAGATTAGCTTGTTGTCGAGTGCAATACATTGTTATTTGGTGCAACGACAAGGACATTCATATGTAGAGAGCAGTGTCAAAGGCTTTTCGTAGATCATCACACTATTACCAGGAGGAGAATCTTTCAAAGCCGGAGATTGACGAAGAACTAGTCAACACATCGCTTCATCTTTAAGATTTGACAATTTGAACTTTGGATTTATCTTTGGGTGCGTTTATTTGGGTTTTTTTTTTATTTACCTATGCATCATGATTGCACATCTTGATTTTTAGGCTTAGTTATACTTTATGATTTGGTTATTTTTTGTATTGAGGGTTTGTTTTTATTTTGGTTGTTTTGTATTCAATTTGGATGAATGGTCTTTACGACCAAGATTTGGTTGTCTATATAAACTCATGTACTCTCTAATTCTTATTCATTGAAACTTTTAGACATTTATGATGTATTGCTTTTCTTGGAATAAATTTCTTCTTTTTAATTGTCCCCACAAACTATATCCCTAAAATTTCTTAACCCTCTTCTCCCTTAAAAACCCCAAACCTTCAACTTTGTTCCTTACCATTACATCCAACTTCTGACCATCGGAACCTTGGAATCCTGATTATCGGAACCCTGGAAAGAAGGCTTGGACGTGTGTAATTGTTATGTTTGGAGCAGATTCAGCTTGTTCCGGAAGAGTTCTTCGAGTTTGCAACCTTTTTGGGTTATTTGTTGGTAGGTTAGTGATAGCTATTGCATGATAGTAAGGCGTCCTCTAATCTCAGTTTAGTTAATCATGTTTCTACTATCTAGACTTGTCCTTCATTGTCAGAACAGTACATTTTCCAGAAAAGCTGAGTAAACTAATTACTATAAAGAACTTGAGCTTCAAATTTAAGCATCCTATTAACCCCTGTTGCATAATCTCTCGTGCATATCTATATCATCAAGCCATTATAGTAATCATATCATGTTGTTGCTTGTATAGTTTCTAAGTTTCCTGCATTATGTTTCCTTATCATGTCTTTCCTGCATTTATTTTTTGACTATTTATAGTCATATAAAAGTTTGTTCTAAATTTTTTAGCTGCTTTTGGCACATGCTGGACCTTCATCTAATGTCCGAGTTGAGCGTTCATCACGCAATTGTTTTAATGATGGGGGCGCCATTGGGGAAGTGGTGTCTTTGTATGAGAAACTAGAGGAAGATACCTCAACTTTGGGACACGGTAGACAACCGGCCGTCAGGGGAGAAGGAAATCAACATCTAGGTATTGAGGTACTTCTACGAAACTGAATTCACATTTGCTGCTTATTTAATCTATCAGGATTATCAATTCTCTTCATCAGGATGTTTATCCAGACTCTTTCATGGAACCGTAAATTGTACATGAGTTTGTAAATATGTTGCCTCCCTAATACGCAAATTAAGACTGATTATAAATTGATTACACGATTACGTTGCGCCTTTTTCCAGGATGTCATAGCCATGCCAGAATTAATTGTCCAAGCATTGGCATTGACCATTCGCTACCTCAAGGTATTTGGCTTGGAAAGGATAATATGTTTGGGTGCTTCATTTCGGCCTTTCTCTAGCACTTACGAGATGAAATTGTCCACGAACACACTTCATCAGTTGGAGGTAATTCAATATATTGTTAATAATTGGGAAGATTATTTAATTGTGGCCTTTCTAGATAGAGTGACAAATTATTAGTTGTCATGTTTACAAGAAAATTTTTGTGGGTCAATACTGGAGAGTATTTATTTTTTTGTTCTTTTAGAATTTTTCTCATATGATTTTGTCGTGCAAGTACTTATTCGTTGCATGCAGCAAAGTGTCTTTATTCTTGTGAATTTGGTTAGGTATACTCTTGGTATTCTGATCATAATGCTTATAAGTACAACATGTAAAGAAAAAAAATTAGTAGTCCAGGTTTTTGTTTTTTGTTTTTTTGTTTTCACTTTTTTGGTTAAATTTCTCCTCCCTCTTCGCAGTTTTCTCTTCAAATAGTTAACTGTTCTTCTGACCCTGAGGAAATGCTGAATCATTCATTCATTGTCATTCATGCCTTGGCTGAAAAATATGAGTAGACTGGTACTTACTATCATAGTCTATGCTGTATTAAGCGTGGGGCGAGGCGAGGCGACGAGGCTGTCACCTCGCTTAATGGCGCTTAAGCGGCGCTTAGTTAGCGCCTCACTTTTTTTTTTTGCTCTTACATGTAAAATATTCTATATAGTATATACACATAAATTTCAATATTTTTTCATACAATCCTACTAATATATGCATGAATAACATTACCAATTATCAATCAAGCAAAGTAACAATATAAATACTAGAATCAAAATGCAAACTACAAGCCACACAATGCATACATACTACATAGTCATCAAAATACCATCAAACATAAAAAGTTGTCTCGAAAGTTCCTACTTAAAGTTTCCCAACTATTCAACTATGTAAATAACAAAAGATTCAGTCCAATTTATAAAAAATCAAAAAATCAAAAAAATAAAAAAAAATCAAAAATAGTTAAGTGAGGCGCCTAAGGCGAGGCGAGGCGCTACTGAGCGACGCCTAAGTGCTGATCGCTTTTCTGGGGCGAAAATTCATTAAGCGAGGCGCCCTAATTCTAAAACTCGCTTAAGCGCGCTTTTCACAACATAGATTCATAGTTGTGTCTTTAATCCATATTTTCTGATGAAAAGTTCGTCGCATTTTCTCTGCCTTGTTGCAGACAGCAGCAAGGACATGCCCACCATATTAAGTGATATGGAGTTGTCTTGCCCCACAAGCTAGTCAACTTCTTAGAAAACTATGCTTTGGTTTTGAAGTTAATCTCCTAGTCAATCAATCAACCGCAAAGAATCAGAGGAAAAGCTCTTTTTCCTTCCAAAGACCCTCTCCTGAATTTACTCTGTTGCTGTCTGGCCACAATTGTGTGGTTGATTTGGTCGTGCAAACTCCATCTCATCTTTTTGATGGGCCCTTAAAGCTATTTTCTATGTCACTTCTCTCAGATTTTAGCAATTTAGGAATTTAAGGCTAATTTGAAACTAAATAGCAACTTGCTACCATGAACTTTCTTTACAAGATACTTGCTTGTGTAAACTTTATTTTCGCAACTAAATACCCTGAACTATCGTTTATTTTGCAAACCGATGTGACAAAAGACACTTTTATGCCTTGGCATGAGCTTTGTAGGTCAACTGGGGGGCTGGGTTCTAGAGGAAGACATGTGGTTGGGGTGGTCTAGAAGATGCAAGAGTGAAGGGAGGTAGTAGCCAAGGTGTGGAGGGTAGGGGTGCAAGGAGGGAGGGCTGCTGGGAGGGTTGGTGTGTGGGAAGGCATGTTAAGGAGATCAAAATTGATGATAAACCAACATAAGGGTAGTAAGTTGCAAATGCTTAGGAAGTCAATGGTATTAACCTGCAAAGTTTCAAAGTTCATGGTTGCAAGTTACAAAGTTGTCATAGTTCATGGTATTTAGTTGCAAATCAGCCAAGAATTAGTTTATGTATTGCTTATGTATGCTAGTGAGAAGGGGAAGTTGCATTCTTGCTGAAAAACTGTACTGGTCTTGTAGGTTACAGATTACAATAGTTAGAAGTTAGTGCAAATTGATTTTGTTTAAAGGAATTAGAGCCTAGAATCAGAATATGTGAGAAAATTATGTGTTCTCCATTATACTCTCAATAATGAGATCTGTAAGCCCAGTTACCAGAAGTTTTAGCTCTTGAAGTTTAATCACTGCATTAAGATGGTTATGCCATCATATCTAGTCTGTCTAATCCTCATGTTGGTGTGTTTGTTAAATGAATCTGTTTTTACAAAATCTTCCAGATCGTGAAGAACAACTCTGATGGTAGAGCAGAAGGATCATTATTGCAGGCTATAAATCACACTAGTACTGCGTTTGGTTCAAGGCTTCTTAAACACTGGGTAAGATATGGGCTCTGGACACTCGTGCACTCTTATACGGTTTTCAGAAGTTTGGTTGTGTGTAATTGTTGAATAGCATTTTACTTTTGCACATGTCCATGTTTATAGTGTAAATAAGTGTCAAAAAAATATAAGTCTAAGCAAACAGGAGCAAAAGGGTTTCTATGAGTACCATATCAACCTTACTGTAGATTACTCTCTGCATATTTCAGTTTCATGTTGAATTGTAGACTTTCGTGCAGGTAACTCATCCCTTATGTGATAGAAACTTGATCATTGCTCGTCTGGATGCGGTCTCTGAGATTGCAGAATCGATGTGCAGCGCTTCACAAAATCCAGTTGGGTTAGACGATAATTTCTGTCATTCCTTTATACTTCCTGAGATTAGTAATATTCTTTCGCAAGTATTGACAACATTAGGGAAATCTCCCGATATTCAGCGTGGAATAACAAGAATTTTTCACCAAACAGCCACAGCAACTGAGGTGATCTATCCTTAAAATGCCTTGGGGAATTTAAAGTTTTTAACCTCACGTAAGATGTGCATGCTTCTCTTCGTTGTGCACATGTTCTGTCCTGATTCTTTATTTGATTTGAAGTGCTAAGATTTCTTCAGCATCCAAAATATATATTCACTTTAATGCTTCCATTATATCTTTCTCCTGTTTAAAACTTTAAATATCATCGTCTATAATAAACAAACTTCTTGGTGGGCATGCCAATTTGATGTGTTATTTTACAGCAGAATATCTTAATGAAGGTGAGGCTTTCTGGTTGTAGTGTTAATTTCATTTTCAAATTGTGGATCATATTGATCTTGGTATTTGCTATTTGCTCCTTCATTTATGAGTTTAAAATGTGCTTGAATGAGGGTAAGAAGATAAGGGAGTCGTCGCTGGTGATGGGATACACCTAAGAGTATCATCTCTTTGGTCCCCTTTCCAGTGAAAATACCCTCATATTTCATTTCCCAAGGACCTTTTATGAGAATGTCATTCCACTCAGCCCTATGGCTTGTGTTCCACCAGGAAGCATATAATTACATACTTGTCGTCTTAGCCTCTACTTTTATTCCATGGGCAAAATTAATTTATAATGTGTGAAATTAATTTCCCAAATGAATATATTACCTGTTGGCTTCATTTTTTACTAACCTTTCTGATGCAATTTTGACTACCCTATTATTATCATGCGAGGCCGGCGGCTATAGCCATAACCAAATAATCGGTACTCGTACTATTCCAGTTACATATTTCCTGTATTTTCATTTTAGGTTGACATAGTACATGATCTTGGTGAAGCCTTATGGTAATCAATTTTTGTAACCCAATTCATCTGAGATGCCTGTGAACTTCTTTCTAGATAATATTTGGTCAAATAATATTTTTGTATTACGGTTTGATGAGCATTATGTTGCTACTATTGGAATTGGTTAAAACTCTATTTGATTTGTAGTTGTGAGCATGGTTTTTATATACAAGTTTCGTCCATCAAAATAACATCTGGTAAGACTGTTCTGTTCCATTTGTTACTAACATTTTGGTCAACTTCTACAGTTCATTGGAGTGATTCATGCTATCCTAATTTGTGGAAAGCAATTAGGGAAGCTTCATGTTGAGGATGATAGCAAAAATGGAGCATCAGAAGGATATGCTGTGAAGTCTGCTTTGCTTAGAAGGCTGATATTAACAGCTTCATCATCTACTATAATTTCTCATGCTGCAAAGCTCCTGTCCTCATTAAATAAAGATGCAGCTGATAAGGGTGATATGCTGAACTTATTTATAGCTTCTACCGATCAATTCCCTGAGGTATAAGATCGCATCCCATCTAATGGATGTCCTGATCACTTCTACAGTATTATGTGATAATGTTCTATTGTTCATAGGTTTTCAGCCGACGTATAGCTGTCCAGATGGCCAATGAAAATCTTGATCGACTGATTGTCCAATATCAAAAGCAACTTCGAATGAGCAGTTTGGAGTTCATGAGTGTTTCTGGGACAACACACTTGATAGAAGTAAAATCATTTACCAATCTCTAAAGTGAACTTTTCTAATCATCTTAAAACAGAATCTCTTCATTCCTATAATTGCAAAACTTGTATGCTCTTAGCTATAAACCTTTTGCAACCATTGACTTATACTTTTGTTGCATGTTCCCAAAGATGATGTTTCTATTTCTTTGTTTGGCTTAGTGTCTTCTTCCTATCGTTTAGCTTGCTTCTCAGACGAATTTGCAATTTCCATCAAAATGACATTACATAATATATCTTGGCCATAAGTTGTTACCATTTGGCCCTTAACATGGCACATGATATTTTCCTGCAGAATTTTGTTAGAAAGTCTCTACCCTCATTATGCATTGCCATTAGAACCGATATCATGGCAGCTAATTCACGAACATTTGACCATATACATTTTTGGTTTGATGCATATCTATTAATCATGACATTACATAATATATCTTGGCCATAAGTTGTTACCATTTGGCCTTTACCATGGCACATGATATTTTCCTGCAGAATTTTGTTAGAAAGTCTCTACCCTCATTATGCATTGCCATTAGAACCAATACCATGGCAGCTAATTCACGAACATTTGACCATATACATTTTTGGTTTGATGCATATCTATTAATCATGGCATTCCTTTTGCTATTTGGTTACTGATTTTGTTGTTATTAACGAAGGTTTCATGTGTGATTAGTCCTTAAAGCTATTGACTTTTACCAATTGGTGGTCACATACTGAATGTGATAGCAAATGGTGGAACATTTTCTTTTTCTTATTATTGCATCATATGATTCTGTCCCTATGAATCTTATTGGATCAATTCTTCCAAGTGTAGCTGCCATTAGATGCAAGAGTTCCGTCAAATTGGGTCAAAGTCAATAGCACCAAGAAGACTAACAGATATCACACCCCGGAAATCTTGGCAGCCTTGGACAAACTGGCACTCTACAGGGAAGAACTTGCTGTTACCTGCAAGACTACTTGGAGAAATTTCTTAATGGAATTTGGTAGGTACTATAGTCAATTTCAAGCAGCTGTTCAAGCCCTTGCTGCTTTGGACTGTTTGCATTCTTTTGCCTCTCTTTCAAAATATCAGGTAAAAATACAGTGTCATTTGGCAAATGACAGTTCAAACCATATACTTCTTGATTTCTTTCATATTATATATCTTAAAATCCTTTTCAGAATTATGTTCGGCCAGATTTTGTAGATGACGGTGAGCCAGTTCAAATTAATTTACAGTCAGGTCGTCATCCAGTAAGTGAAATTAATTACTGCATAGTTACATGAAGTTACGTAAAACATGATGTTTGTCACTCATTTTTGTCATGCTTTAAATTGAGGGTTGCTATGCCCTTGCTTCTTATCTCTACTTTTAGTGGCTGAGAAGTTTTTTTCCCTTTCTGGAGACTCGATAGTGGTGGAAGTTACATTAAGTGTCACACCATACTTTTTTGTAGTTAAAACCTTTTTAATCAATCATGAATTTGCGAAACATCTGCATGGTTTTCTTAGTATGGGTTGGCTATGAAGGGCTTTCTAGTGCCACAAAGCTCCCCTCTAATGCAAGGTCTAGAGTAGGTCAAGATGTAAAACTTTTTTTTTTTTTTGAGATATGGTGAGTCATCAATGACCGTCCGTGTCATGGGTTACTAGCACCAAAACCTCCTCCTATTTAATTAAACATTTTCCCTCGTTGGGATTCAAACCATAGTTGGCGGTATCGACCGATACCATTACAAAACGATCTATACCGATACGATTTTGGCATGTCCCGATCCAATACTATGTCGTGATCCAATAGTGACCACTATCGGTGGTATCTTTCACAGCCAATTCGACAGAGAAAAAAAGAAGAATGAAAAATAGTGTCAATACAATGATTCATTCGTGCCAAAGTTTTGACAATGTCATAGTGTATCGATGTTAAGTATTAGTAGTATTGGGCTTTAGTCCCACATTGGTATGAATAATAGTGAGAGGGGTTAGTCTCTCCTATTTATAAGTAATCTTTAATAGAAGTATCCCATTAATTCCATCTCTACATGGTATCAGAGCCAAAATCCTATTCGTCATCTATTCCCCCCCCTCTCTCTCCACTAAAGATTAAAAAAAAAACTAGTCCCCCCCTCCTACAACCCCCCTCCTGTCAGCCACCCCCACCACGGCCCCCCTCCTGTCAGCCACCCCCGCCCCTCTTTCCTGTCAGCAGTACCACTCCCCGTCAGCAGCAGCAGTACCCCCCCTCCTGTCAGCTACCCCCCGCCCCCTTTCCTGTCAGCGCCTCTCCCCCACCCAAACCCTAACCCTAACCTTACCACCATCTACATCAAACCCTACCCGTCTTTCCACTTAAAAAAATTAAAATTAAAAAACTAAATTAAAAAACAAAACAAAAAAGTTTTGGGCTCCTCAGAGGGTAAACAAAGGTTTGTTTGCTGGAATCTCCGACTCTCAAAATTAACTTGGGATCCTCAGAAGGTAAACATTGGTTTGTTTGCTGGAATTTTTTACTCCCAATGTTAACTTCAGGAATTTAACGAAGAGCAGACAAGTTGTTTATTTTGTGTGAATCTTTGTTTCTTTTCTTGATCTTTACATCAGAATTTAACTGAGGTAACATGGTTGTCTCTCTGTCCTGACTTGTGAGATCCACGTTTATCTCTGCTTCCCATGCGCGTGTCGGTTCTGGCTACATATTTTAGCGCATTGGCAGAGTTGATGTAATTATAAAGTTAGAAAGATCAATTCGACAGTCGAATCAGGAATATTTGTGGGATGACTAGCACAGAAGCGAATAACAGTGCTATAGACACTAGTGTCGGAAACACAATTGCAAGATCAACAAGCACTGGCATGACGATTTTCTCGATTAGACTTGTCGTTCGACGGTAGGACGGGCCAGAGGGCTACTCAACATGGAGAAAGAAGGTTGAGAAGACACTTCGGTGAATGCGGTTGTCCGCACATCTAAATAACAACCCCCCATCAGAGATTGATCCCATATTTGAGCAGTTGGAGATAGATGACAGTCGATTGTTTAGACAGTTGATGAATTCAATGGAACCATCGGTGGAAGATATGGTTCATAATACGAAGTGAAGGAATTATGAAAGGTTTTAGCAGCAATGTTTGATGGAAAACGCGATTTGTCGTGTATCTACGACTCGGTCGTTGGAGTCTACCAGGCAAATCAGGAAGACAAATCTTATAAGGATCACTTTCGTGCCTTTAAAGCCATGACTGTTGAAATCGACCGTGTATTACCTCTGACGACGGATATCAATGAAGCAATGGCTCAATGCGAGCAGCTTCTTATCATGGCATATCTTGTCACTCTCCGTCGATGCGGATTCTGCTCGCTCTCAGATAATTGTTGGATCTGATGTTCCATCTCTGATGGAACTTCACTTTCGTGACAGCGAAAGTCGTTGAGACCACTCCGGGTGATGCTCCTACTGATCGATCTGCTCTTAGTGTTGTCCATATTGGATTTTGTGGTGGTCGCGGTGGCCGACATAGTGGCCGAAATGGTGGCCGTGATGGTGGACGAGGCAATGGCGGTCATGATGGGGGTAGACTGCGCACATGCTTCAACTGTGGTTTGCAAGGCCATTTTAAGTGATAGTGTCCTAAGGCTCCTACCACTAATGTTATATCAGATGCTCCTGATGATGACGTTCGTTCTGTTCAAATGAATGCAGAGTTATATACAAATTTTTTTGACTTTCAAGCTCAACGTCGTGGTGAAGCATCCACATCTGGATCCACAGCTGGATACTTAACATGTGTGGTGAGGTCGAAGCAGTGGGTGATTGACTCTGGTGCGTCTTCTCACATGACTGACGACGCATGTATGATACGCAGTTATGTATCGGTGAGTCGTGTTTCCAATATTACCGTTGCCAATGGTGGTTCACTAACAATTCGTGAACGAGGAAGTGCCTGTGTTTCTTCCGGACTGTCATTTAATTTCGTAACCGAAAAATTCGTTCAACCGAAAAATTCGTTTAGTTTGCTTTCAATTTGTCAGCTTACTCGTAATTTGCGTTGCTCAGTAACATTTTTTCTTAATGGTTGTGTTTTTCAGGACCTAAAGACTGGAAAGATTATTGGTAAGGGACATGTGGCTGGAGACTTGTATCTGTTTGACATACCTTCTTCTGTTGTCTGTGCCGACGTGAAACTCGATCCTTTTGAGATATATTGTCAGTTAGGTTATCCATTAATCCAAGCTCTCCAGAAAATATATCCATCATTTAGCTAAACATCACCAGGTTCCCTATTCGGCGAGTTGTAATAAATATGCATCCGCTCATTTCGAGTTGGTGCAATATGGTGACCTTGTCCGATTGAATTAATAATGAGTTTCAAATATTTCATTACATTTGTTGATGATTACTCGCGTGTCACTTTTGTTTATCTTATAAAAAATCGTTCCAAATTATTTCAAATTTGGTACAATTTTTATGCCGAAATCAAAACACAATTTGATGTTCCAATTAAATGCTTTCAAAGTGACATTGGTCGTGTGAGTATCTACCTCGTAAGTTCAATACTCATCTGTCCGACAACGGCATCATCCACCAAACTTTATGTCCTTACACACCACAACCGAATGGTGCGTAAGAATCGTCATCTCTTGGAAACAATGCTTATTCTTATGTTTCAAACACGTACTCCCAAAAGGTTTTGGTCGGATGCGGTATTTAATGCTTGCTATCTTATTAATCGCATGTCATCGTCGGTTTTCAATGGTTCTACCCTTTTTTCGATTATAAGAGAGCTGTTTCCTCTTCCTCTCAAAATTTTTGGTTGCTTGTGCTATGAACGAGATACCCGACCGACTCTTTATAAATTAGATACTAGGGCAATCCAATGTATTTTTTTTAGATATTCTAAAGATCAGAAAGGGTATCGGTGTTTCTCTCCTACTTTGAAGAGGTATTTTTTCTCTCAGGACGTTACCTTCGTTGAAACTGAGTTTCCTCCACTAATGCAAACATCGGATCCAGTTCCACAAATTTATCCAGAAGTGGATTTCTTGTTGTTTTCTATTCAACCACAACAGCCCCCATAAGGGTGCCCTTCCCTACCGAGCTAGTATCTCGGTCCGACGGTCCGCAAATATCGGTTCAGTCAGTTAGTACCGCCATTACCCCGAAGAACATCGCATATAGTGCGTACAGACTTATCATCATCCTCTAGCTCCACTGATTCGCCTGTTTCGCCAGCTCGACCTCGTTGTGCGTGTCGTGATCATCTCTTGTATGTTGACAACTACAGAGGGCTCGCCAGCCACACTCAGTCCTTGGTAGCTACTATTGATGGAATTCAAATTCCGAATACTGCCAAGGAGGGTCTCAAACATCCCGATTGGTGTGGTGCTATAGAAGAGGAGATGAAAGCACTCTGGGAGAACCATACTTGGGACTTGGTAGATTTGCCTACTGGTAAGCAGGCAGTCGGTTGCAAATGAGTGTTCGCGATCAAGGTGAAACCGGATGGCACTCTTGATCGCCTAAAGCACGTCTGGTGGCTAAAGGATATTCTTAGACATATGGTGATGACTATTTTGAGACCTCTCCAGTTGACAGGATGACATCTGTGCGCGTTCTCTTAGCCTTAGTTGTTCGCTATGACTGGTCATTGCTTCAGTTGGATATCAAGAATGGATTTTTCCACGGGGATCTTGAAGAAGACGTGTATATGGTGCATCCTCCCGGGGTCGTTGCAAGGGAGGGTAAATTGTGTCGTCTGCGAAAGGCTCTCTACGGCCTCAAACAATCACCCTGTACGTGTTACCTCCCGACCCGAAAAATCGTTCGTCTTCGCATCGATTTATCCAAATCGTTCGTCCTCGCTGGACGTGATGCCGTACGTGTCTAGGGTTGTACTCGTACAAGGCAAGATGGTTATCTTTGATTTGTGTATTAGCAGCGAAAGAAACAGAGTATAAGAAACAGTTCTCTTTATTGATAAATGAACTGAGGTTACAAAGGCTTTCAATAGACTAACTGAATTTGCCTGATTGGCTTACAACACTCAGGTTCTCTCTTGTCCACAAAGGATTTCACCATTCCATACATAATGTCTTCTATATCTCGGTCGCATCATCATGTTGCAAGTCCGAGCGTCAGTGCGGTCGCACGCCTCAAAACGCTACGACATTCCATGCCTCAGCGCGTTCAAGCGAAGCTCTGTCGCGAACAGATCATACCCTGAACCTGCAAGCAATCTGGTGGGGGATCAATACTAATCCTCTCGGGTACTGATAAGACCCACTTTGCTAAATCGACATTAAGTAATATATTGATTCATACATCATACAAGTTAGTGATCTTTCTATATTGTCTTAGGATATATTTTATGGCATATTCGAAGCAGTAAATCATGTTATCATGGCAAGCATGTTATGTTTGATTCATATAAGCAACCCAGCAACATATAGCAATCTCGTGTTTGTTTCGTGGTACGATTTCTTACCAACATCGACGCACTCATCCTTGCCCGACGCAAGGTGAATACGCCTACCATCTTTCCCTGTCATGTAATAAGTGATCTTGTGCAGGATCTCTGTGTGCCTGCACTTTCAACCCGTCGTTCCTTAACTATATGAAGGTTACTGGCTTTAACACCATTACAGACATAGGGTACGATGGTGACTACTTAGCCTGGGGTGCTAATCCCACGCCCTGAAGTACTTCCGAACGTAACCGATATTTGTGGCGCTCTATTTCAATGGTAGGTCGCAAGCCTAACAGATTGAAATACCCCACATAATACCTTTATCAAATTTCCTTTCTAGATCGAACGGTCCCGGCATTTTCGGCCTACCACGTTCGAGGGATAATAAACTTGTGCACAAGTTGTCCGTGACCATGCAACGCGTCAAACTCATACAACCAAACAATTCGTCTATCTCTATTTCTATTGGCACAATGTCCTAACTCAATGTTCATCAACGAACGCCCCGAAGGCCATAAACATTTCAAGGTACCATGCCACCTTCGACAGTTCCGTCATATTTATGCCATAACTGTTCTCTTCGCAACGAAGTCATTCTTTATGATTCTCGTGCACGTACGCACGCTTTGACACATTTATTCTCTTTTCTTCGAGTCATGCATTTGATGCACGCTTCGATACCGTATTTTCATGTTCTATGCCTTAGGCCCTTAATGTTCACGATGTATGTTCCTTCCCTCCGACTCGTGCACTGAGGCACGCCTCGATAGGGCATTCAATGTTCTATAGCTCGTGTACTGAGGCACTCGCGGCGATATAGTCTTTCAATGTGTAGCCCTCTAACTTGTGCGCGGGGGCACGAATGACTTATGCATTGAGACACTCGTCGATACAATTATCATGTGTTTTTATGGCTTACGCACCGAGGCGCTCGCCTTTGCGATATTTCGATGTTCAGTAGCGACTCGTACATTTGATGTACATTTTATTTCAATTGTTCTATCTACTTGTCATCTCGTACTCTCTATCGGACTTATCTCTAGCAACCGTTCTCGAAATTTTATCGCATATATATATTCGATAAATACGTGATTCATTCAACAAAGTCACGGTACGCGATGCGATTCAAAGATCACATTTTTCATTTCGAAAGTTTTTGCACTGACCATCAATTCTATACGTTGGGTTAAGCCGTCGCGCATCCGAACGCAACAAGTCTCTACAACGCCTTGCGTTCGAAGCCGCTGTCCAACTATTTCTGAAGCCTCACTTTGCAATTCATTTCGATACAATTTCTCTTGTTGACTTGCAATGCATTAACATTTAGGACTACGTCCGCTAGGTGACTTACCTAGACACCGTTTTTAAATTCTTCCGAATCAACTCAAATCGACGGTGCTAAAAGGCAACGGTCTTTCCGACCCTGAAGTTTAACGCGAGACGACGATGCTCAAAGCAACAATCGGTTTGACACAAATGTCTCTACGACGCGTCTTACGTTCGATTCCTATTGAGTAGGAAATTTCTAGCCAAATTTCAAACTCGTCCGTCTTCCAACATCGAATATAAGTTTAATTCACGCAAGCTCAATTACAAGGTGAATCCAAATCTAACGACATAACTCGTAAGTCATTCTCTTACCGCTCGCTCTCGTGCATAGCACGATTTTCAAAATCGCCTAGACTTATCATCAACATGCACCCCATGGTGGTGATGTACGCAACCTTACCTCAATATTTTAAGAGAGTTTCCATGACTTGAACTAGTATCTTCGAAGATGCAGATTCACCATTTTGCCAGGTGACACCCTCTTCCTAGTTTTATTTTAATAATATTCATCAATTTTATGTCTTATACTTCCAAATTTCAAGCTGACCTCAAAAGTTTGGGATAAATAATTTTTGTGTTGTTGTTTGTTGTTGATATTTCCAAATTTCATCTTCTTCCACGGATAAACAAATGCCTAACTTTCTCCTTATCTAGATTCTGGAACCTTTCCTTTTTGTTGAACTTCAAAATTCAATCCCCTAATTACCTTTATTGTGAAGCCATTTTCATTTAAATTAACATATTTCATCGAGTTTTAATCTTATATGAAATAATTTCCCATTTTATTCCTAGAATGTCAATTTAATTCTGTATGCCTTCTTATAGTAATTTGAAATTGTATTTGATATTATTGCTAAGAGGATTGACAATTCAACCTTATTTTGCATATAACTAACTAACACATTATCCTAGCAAGATTTACTAAGTGAAATTATAGGTTTCCTTTTAGTACATAGGCTAATAACCATAATGTTCATAAAGGAGTTAAGATTTATTGTTGCTAGTAGGAACTTCTGGAAAGTGGCCACATGCACGTAATGCAGTTCTTAAAGAGCACACTCCCCCCCCCCCCCCCCCCCCTTCTTTTTCTTAGTAACTCTTGTGCACATGATTTCACAGGTTTTGGAATCTGTGATAGGGGATAACTTTGTTCCAAATGACACCAATCTGCATGTAGATGCTGAGTACTGCCAAATTGTTACTGGACCAAATATGGGAGGAAAGAGTTGTTATATTCGTCAAGTTGCTCTCATAGCCATTCTTGCTCAGGTACAAATGATCTTATCAGTAGATAGGCACATGTTTTAGCACATTACTTTCTCATATATTGTCGGCCTTTTCTTCTTATTAGGATTTGTAACTACATTCATTAGAGGGGGTAATTTATATGGATATAGCTACCTTGACTAGAATTTGGCATCAATGTAGAGGCAATGTAGAGGGTTGATGTCAGGTCGACAATTGGTCATAAAACTTTGTCAAATCTTATATGGAGCTTTCTAGTGCCACATAGCCGACCCTATTCTGATGAGAGAAGGCTTGGGATGATGGGAGTTACTTTGACAGTAGGCTGCCTGCCCTGTTTTGCCAATATTTAGTGTCCTTCCAATTATGAGATCTAAGCTTTGAGATTTTGGATACACTTGTGAAACTTACTAGGTTTATATGCTCTGTCCCACTAGGTTGGTTCCTTCGTACCAGCATCATCAGCAAAGCTGCATGTACTGGATGGAATATATACTCGTATGGGAGCATCAGATAGTATCCAGCTGGGAAATAGCACCTTTCTTGAAGAATTGAGTGAGGCTTCTAATATACTTCATAGTTGTTCATCTCGTTCTCTAGTCATCATTGATGAACTTGGTCGAGGCACAAGCACACATGATGGTGTTGCAATTGCTTATGCAACACTGCATTATCTTTTAGAACAGAAGAAGTGTTTGGTTCTTTTTGTCTCTCACTACCCAAAAATTTTGGAAATTCAGAATGAATTTGAGGGATCTGTTGGGACATACCATGTTTCATATTTGACGTCAGAGAAACAATTGGAAGTCAGTGAATCACAAATAGAAGCTGCTGGTGCGAACCTTAACATAGGAGACATTACTTTCCTCTATAAAGTTGTTCGTGGTGCATCAGATAAGAGCTTTGGTCTTAATGTTGCGCGCCTTGCTCAGGTTAGTTTTCAGTGATCATGTTAGTTTGCCTTTGCAAATGTTAAGCTGCCTATGAGAATATTTTGTATTGTACATTCTCGAATGTCAAACCTTTAACTTACTGGTCATTTCTCATCAAATTTTCATTAAGAATTTGTCTCTGATGTTTGTTTGGTTTTAGGTCTTTCTGATCTTTGGTTTTGTTTATTGATTGCTTAATTGATTCTTTGGTATTTAAGATTTTTCTCTATTCTTTTTGCTCATAAAACTCTGGTACATAATTACTAACCTAGATACATGTTCTTGCCTATAATTTGTGTAAAATTGCTATAGAAAGCTTTATGCCACTGTGCTATTGACTGCCAAGTCCATATATATATATATATATATATATATATATATAATATATATATATATATATATATATATATATATATATATTTTTTTTTTTTCCATATATATATATATATATATATATATATATATATATAAGCCAAGTCCCGAAGCCTTAGCCTAGTGGTTTGGTGGGGGACATCCGGGGGGAGTGGTCATGGGATCGAGCCCCCCTTCGGACTCTCTGGGTGGCTATTATAGCCACGGGTCCAGCCTTATATATATATATATATATATAAGCCAAAGACCCCCTAGCCCTAGTGGTGAGACATGCGGCCCAAGTGGTCTGGAGATCGGTTCCTAGTAAGGGGCGTTCAACACAAGTGGTCTGGAGTTCGACTTGCAGCTTCAGTTTGGCACGTCTGGAGGGAGCGTAACAGGCGTATATTTGTGTCACGACCCGCACCCTAAAGTAAGGGCACGAGACGTAGGTACGTCCAGCCTACGCCACAGTGTCTGCGGTAGAACGCTGTCCTATGTCAACATCTAACAATATATAAGGTACCTGTACAGTATATACACTCCGAATGGAGGTGACATAGCAATACAGTCTCAATCACATCTAAGGTAGAATACGATAAAAGATAGATAGATAGATATGATCAGAAATGAAATCCACAAAGATACAATCCAGATGAAAGTCTAAGTGTCTAAGATAATACATATCCAGATAACATCTCAAAATCCCATATACAGTAATCCAGAACGAATACAATGAAAGACATCCTAGTCTAAGGGGGTGTCATCCACTGCTAAGGGATCTTGCTGCTGGTCCAAGTCACAACAGTCCTCTAGGGTAGTCCCGTAATAGGTGGGACAGAACGCCTCAGCCTCGTCCTCTGTAATATTTTCAACAGGTCCAGTCAGGACAGGAGTGAGTACAGTACATCTCAACAAATCATAACAGGTTAGGAAATATAAACATGCTAGAGAGTAAGCTACATGAAACTGGAAGAACAACATGATGTAAAAAAAGGAAGACTGTAAGTAAATAGATACTGTATATAGGAGAACTATCAGTGCTAGTGATTCAGAGTACAAGACGGTTATGTAAACGGCACGATGTTGTACACGAGTAATCTACAGAGGTTGTACACGAGTAATTTACTGGATTGAATACATAACCACTTCTACTCCCCCGCCCCAATCAATACACAAGGATCTAGTCAAGTTATGTTATTGCACACGAAGTATGGTCGTACACGAAGATCATGTGAGCACATGAGTATACACGATTTTACACAATTTGTACACGAAAAGCACGAACACAAGGAGTACACGATGCTCATGATAAAGTACACGAACATAAAATACTCGATGTATCTGCTAAGGGGATAACATCGCACGACAAGATCCATATAGTACTAATCCGTGTTACCAACGTGTCAGCTTCAAGTAAAGTAATCTAAAGCAGGAAATATAATCCTAAACAAGATATGAAATGATCAGAGAATGTACTCGTTTGGTATCCTGAGTATCTGGAGAGAATCTACTGTCCGAGTGGTGTCTGTCTCCTATAGAACAGTACAAGTTACTACAAGTCTAAAATGATGTAACAGACTGCTACAATGCATCTACATGATGTTTTGGGGTCAATCTAGGCTAAAGTCAACCCTTGGTCAACTCTAGTCAAAATACACTAGTCAAACTAGGTCAACTAGGTCAAGCATAACCCAAACAAGTCTCACTAAGCCTAACCAGCCTATTCTAGCATACACACACAATATCTAGGCTATACAAGCCAACAACACACGTTAACTGGCATCCATGCCATACACACAGGCTATGAGCCATAGGCTAATCACACAGTCCATTTCACACTTATGCATATTCCCACATATTTCACATATCAATCTAATTTAGTATAGTTCACACACATTCCACACATATACATATATTAATAATATATTTAATTTATAATATAATAACACACATTTATACATATATAGGATACATTATAATATATCTCACATATATAGATATATATGCATATATATATATATATACATAGAGTGATAGGAGAGGAATACATGTGCTTGTGTCAAGGTGTGTGTGTGTGTACATGTGAACAGTAGAGTGTAATGTGTCCAGGAACTTAGTGAAACATAGAGGAATCATGGCAATGTATGTGTGTGTCTATATGTGAGGGTGTTGATGAGTGTGTACAGGAATTTACATGGCAATGACAGTTTAGTAATAGGTTGTGAGTTGTGTCACTTGTGTGTCAAGGTGGCAGTTAGAACTGGGATTTAGTTAACAGTGTATAATCTGGAAAAATCAGTGAACATGGCAAGGCAATTTCAGCAGATAGGTTTTTCAGGATTTGAGTTCCAACATGATAGTTCATATAGCCCTAACACCCATTGAATCCATTCCTCAAATTCGAACTCAACTCCTAACAACATTCATCATTAGCAGTAAACTAATACTCATGCACATGAGTTTAAACATGGCAATATTCAAAATCAGTTTTTAAGAAAGGAATTCAAATGACAGTTCAAACTGAGTAACAGTTAACACCAATGTTCCCAATGTAACGACCCGCTCCGCCCTAGTGGAACGCCGATCCAAACGGCAAGTGCAACGACTCAAACGAGCCGTCGACCCGAAGAGTTGGCATCGACCGGATGAAGAATCGATGCAATGCTTGTATTGGCCCGTCAAGATGGATCCAGACTTAGACTTTCAAAGGCGCGCTCGGAGTATCGCTTGGCCGATGCGAACATCGCTAAGGTGGGTGGCTCCGATGAACCCGTCTGTGCTTAGCCTAGATACATAACAATGCGGACACTATCACGAGAATCGCTAGGCGATAACCCGCGCATGCTAATAAATGACTCAACACACCTAGCTAAGGGAATAATCCCATCTTGCATGCTTGTTTAGAACATGGAAAAGAACTCGGCAAATATAGAAACTCTCGCACCGCGCTCCACGCTCATGCTAAGGCACAAGCTTGCGTTCGACAATGAAACAATGAATGGGTTACAACAATGAAATGGAAAGACTATCAATATAGTCGTTCCGAGTAGAGTATAGCAACATTGAAAGGCTATGGGACCGATGGGTCGCCAAGGCGACTCCCGCACAAGGAGTTGCGTAATGTATGAATGAAAGAGTAAACGAATAAGTGAATGAATGAATCAACGAATGAAGGAACAAGTGGAAGAATGAATGAATAAAAGATAAGAAGGATGGAAATGGTTAGCGACAGGTATGACGGGCACGTGCAACGGGGCTCGCTACCCGCGCTGCACGGACGCCAACCTGGTCGATAACGCATTAAGGCTAAGGGTTAGCCTACGGCTCAGAGACAGCCGTTAAGTTAAAAAAGACAAGTTAATACGAAATGGTCGTGGACGAACGGCACGAGCGAGGGGTGGCGTATGCTGTGACCGTAAAGAAAAGGGATTCCGCGGCATGATCAAAGGGAGGATCGTGGCCGGCCTAGGCGGAATCAAAATAAGGCTTACGGGCTGCCTGGGTGCGGACTTGGCCATCCAGGGGACGTAAGTGCTGCAGTATTTCAAAAGACTAGCGGGGTGTGTGCCAGTCCGCACCCTACGCTAAGTTGAGAAATACAACGGGTTGGATGTCCAAAATGGCTTGTGATGCCAGCGACCGGTGCATATAGAGTTAAGTGGGCTTTGCTGGTGGCAATCCACGTGCAAGTCCTTGCATTGAAATCAAAGTAGTCTAAGTTAAATGAACAAGTGCCTACTGAATGACTTGAAATGTACCACTCCAAATGATAATGAATACTTCGTACAAATGAGTTAAAGAACACGCCTACGACGCGCTAGAACCGAGGCAGGGACACGCCCTTGACATTGAAAGTTCACTTGAATTACGTTAAGTTATTTCATATGAATTGTTGGCTAACTTGGTTTACATTGAACAGGGAAGGCCGGACGGTAAGTATGGGTAAGTCGTGCATGTATTTTCATACGACACTTGAATTTGGCAACACGGGATAGGTTATGAAATATGCCATGAAACTGATCCTAAGGCAAGATTAGAAAGACAATGAATGATAGAGATGCACAAAAGTAAATGGAACGTGTTTGGTAATGATGGCATTGTGGGCGAGCTAGCCTCCCCACCAGTGCATAACAATGTACTGATAACCCCACAGTCTACTTGTAGGATGCAGGAGACGTCGGCGGGTGCGGAGCTTCCATCGAACGGGCTAAGGCGCGGAGCTATCTCTGGAGCCTTGGAGCGTTGCAAGGAGCTAAAGCACCATATACAGGACATAATGTATCGGAACATCGCCATGAATCATTCCATCTTGTAAGCCACTTGGCACGCCTTTTATGTTTCAGAGAGAGAGCTTGAGCGATTTGTAATATCGGCCTAGCGCCGCTTGTAAACTTCTTGAAAATCAATAAAGAGTTTGGATTCGTTTCAACTTGTGTTCATTTACTTTTCGCTGCAAATTGGGACACTCTGTGCGACTCTGTGGCCTAGCTCAAATCGGCCGTTTCTGGACTTGGCCTTGCACGGGCGCAACCTAGGCCCGTGCGGCATCACGCCTTAGCGAGGACGATCGTTCCTACGGGAGCGGGGCGTGACAGATTGGTATCAGAGTACGGCTTTACGTCCTTGGACTTCATTCGATTTTCTCAGTTTTGAAAGCTCGGTTGGAAACAAAAGAAGTGTACGCTCTCTCTCGTTGTGCCTTGGGATGTTCCATACAATAAGTCTAATATTTTCAAAAGCTCGTACGAGTACTCAGTTGGACGGGATCGATAGGCAAAGGCCTTTGTGCCGAACCACGACGTACTTGAGTTGGAAGGAACCGATGCTAAGAGTTAGCAAAACGTAAGACGTGCTTGAATAACTTTACGATGACAATAGCAAACGAGATATTGTTCGGACGAATGGTGAATGCGTAGTGCGAATTATGAAGCGGTCGAATAGAGAGTCCGAACGATGTTAAACATGACTCGATAGAGAACACATGCTAAGTTAGCAAGTCGCGTGCATGCCCAATTAGTCCTACGTCGACATTAGCAAGTGAGCGTGCAAACTTTAATATAGTCCGCACGGGATGGTTATGCGGCACAACTTAGTCCGCGTGTCGCGCACCTCGACCTTGGGTGCAATCGGGTTGCGAGTGATATCAAGTATCGCTCGATCGAGAACGGAGATGCACTGTGAGTGTCTATCGATAGGAACGCTATCAGGTTAACGCTTAGGCGTACTCGGAAGGATTGGCTCAGACTTTGAGGATTAGTACGAACGTACTTAGTACGTCGAGGCGACGTGAGCGATTACGCTAGAGATTCGTCAAACGAATCTGAAGGAAGTCTTTGCGCATGACGCGAACGTGATTGAGGACTAGATCGTATGACTTGAATCCGAGTGGTGTATGTGATAGGTTCGGAGAAGAATAAGAATGAGTGTCAATGACTAGTCGAGTGGCTCGAACCCTGAGTGGTGTATGGACGTTATAGATATTGTTCGAGCGAGACTAAAGGAATTACGGATAGAACGAGTATGTCGGCGAGGCGATGCGATCGCGCAAAGCCTTAGAACGCGTCACGTTTAGTTGGTCGTGACCTCGAATGTCCCGAACGAGATGTCACTGGACAACTTGTCAATGGGCAACGCGAGTTAGAAAATGGTTCGGAACGATGAATGAAAATAAATGGTCTTGATCGAGGAAACTTAGAGGATCGCGCGTACGATTTCGGATTGATTCAAATGAATTGTGACTTGAGTTTGAACAACGATCTTGAAACTAGCTTGGGGAATAGCAGTAGAACTTGATCTTAAATATCGAAAAAATTGTGGAATATCCAACTCGGACAATAGCATCAGTCGCACGACTCGAAATTGGTTGCAAAGGAAGATCGTCAGGTTACGCATATCGTCGATGGTATTGAGGCGTATCAAAGATCGATATGCGATAACTCGGGGGCACTCTGACTCGGCGAATGACGGTCGTGCAAATGTCATTGTTCCGTTGGACGCTATACTTGAAATGTTAAAAATGTGTCGAGGAAAGGATAGACTTGGCTCGAGGATTTTCTAGTTGAACGTATGACGGTTAGACTATCAAATTGATTTGGCTTGGATGAAAATGTGAATGCTTGGATTTGCTTCGTTGACAACCACAACGTTGACGTTCTTGTCTTATGCGAGCGCAACTCCAGCCTCGCACATGCGTCGCGCCGGATTATGACGATCACTCCGCGTGAGCGCTGATATGGTGATTCATACAGCGGGAGTGATTGAACTTGGATGGTGTGGCAATCTGATTGCTTCGACTTGTGGTTTGACGCGAAGGTGGACTCGAGAATGAATTTATGTGCTTGAAAGATTGAACTTGAGGATTGAGTAGGCCCAATCCGCGTATCGAAAATGGGTTAGTCTAAAACTCAAACAAGAGTTACGCCCCGATGAGAATGATTATTCCGCGGGAGCGTTGCATGGTGATTCATGAACCGCCGTGGATAATCGGACTCGCGTGAGATTGGGGCGCAATGTATTGTCGAGCTGGATGACCTCGTGATCGAATACGTGAATTGGTTAGAATGGATATGTGAAGTATGTCAATTTAGTGATTTGAATGGATTTGAATTCGTTGCGGTGTGCGACGAATACATTGATGTGAATAGGTGATCGTGCTCGATGTTTAGAAATCTGAGTGACACGAGCTTGGGTAGAAAACCCCGTACTACCGAATTTGGTTTGACCCTAGGATTGGGGTCAGTGTTGGTATTATTGTTGGGGAACTATGATTCCAATCCTGACATTGACTTAGCCTCGAAAAGATGGCCTAGCGGGTAGGCAAGATGCCCTGTTTCATGAGTTATCAATCGAAGGATTGATCTTGAGGATTGGCATAGATGGATAGTGTGAATCACAAATATAGGAATACCCCTCACGAGATTCGGCTGACATGCATATATTCAGGGATGCTTGAGTATGTACACGATGCGACTCGAGTGAGAATGACAAATTTCTAGATCATGCGGCTTGGCTGAATGCATGTATTTTGGGGACGCTTGGAATGCGTGCACGATCCAGCCAAGTGATACATTGAGTTCAAGCAAGACTTGAGGAATGGGAGAGTGTCGAAGATCTTGAAATTGCGTTAAGTAAAGGATCGATACTAGTACGAGCGTGGCTCGGAATCAAAGAAATATGTAAGCGGAGTGTGCGCGAACGACAACGAGATTGGCCCTAAACAAGTGAATGATATGGAATCGATATCGTGCAAATAAAAGTTGGTATAACGAATTGGACCATTGATAGGAAGATATACTCGAGGATAGTGCAATACTTAGTCTTGAATCGGACGAAAATTACATAGACTTGGTCGACCCCGCTAGGAGGAAATCATACTGATTTCGTGGACACAAACGCTTGAGAAGTGAATCGGGTCATCTCGATGACCGAGATAAATGAAAGTGAGTTTGCCTCAGCCTACGACCCTCGTATTTGACGAATTACAATGTGCCTCGTGCGAATATTTTCGTCCCATGACACAGAGAAATAGCAACCAAGACGAAGAAACACTTGAATTGAATAAGTACAATCAACTATAAAATGAATGAAAGGCTATTCAATAAAATCGACCAAACGCGTGCGACACGGAACTTAGAAAGATATCAAGTATGGTTCGATTCTATCGAACGATAGAGCCGTTCGAAGAAATTGTCTAAGAAACACGACGACACGAGTTAAGGAATGATAGGATGACCTGCACTCAAGAAGTCTCGAGGACGAGACTTATTTTGAGTGGTGTATTATGTAACGACCCGCTCCGCCCTAGTGGAACGCCCGATCCAAACGGCAAGTGCAACGACTCAAACGAGCCGTCGACCCGAAGAGTTGGCATCGACCGGATGAAGAATCGATGCAATGCTTGTATTGGCCCGTCAAGATAGATCCAGACTTACTTTCAAAGGCGCGCTCGGAGTATCGCTTGGCCGATGCGAACATCGCTAAGGTGGGTGGCTCCGATGAACCCGTCTGTGCTTAGCCTAGACACATAACAATGCGGACACTATTACGAGAATCGCTAGGCGATAACCCGCACATGCTAATAAATGACTCAACGCACCTAGCTAAGGGAATAATCCCATCTTGCATGCTTGTTTAGAACATGGAAAAGAACTCGGCAAATATAGAAACTCTCGCACCGCGCTCTACGCTCGTGCTAAGGCACAAGCTTGCGTTCGACAATGAAACAATGAATGGGTTACAACAATGAAATGGGAAGACTATCAATATAGTCGTTCCGAGTAGAGTATAGCAACATTGAAAGGCTATGGGACCGATGGGTCGCCAAGGCGACTCCCGCACAAGGAGTTGCGTAATGTATGAATGAAAGAGTAAACGAATAAGTGAATGAATGAATCAACGAATGAAGGAACAAGTGAAAGAATGAATGAATAAAAGATAAGAAGGATGGAAATGGTTAGCGACAGGTATGACGGGCACGTGCAACGGGGCTCGCTACCCGCGCTGCATGGACGCCAACCTGGTCGATAACGCATTAAGGCTAAGGGTTAGCCTACGGCTCAGAGACAGCCGTTAAGTTAAAAAAGACAAGTTAATACGAAATGGTCGTGGACAAACGGCACGAGCGAGGGGTGGCGTATGCTGTGACCGTAAAGAAAAGGGATTCCGCGGCATGATCAAAGGGAGGATCGTGGCCGGCCTAGGCGGAATCAAAATAAGGCTTACGGGCTGCCTGGGTGCGGACTTGGCCATCCAGGGGACGTAAGTGCTGCAGTATTTCAAAAGACTAGCGGGGTGTGTGCCAGTCCGCACCCTACGCTAAGTTGAGAAATACAACGGGTTGGATGTCCAAAATGGCTTGTGATGCCAGCGACCGGTGCATATAGAGTTAAGTGGGCTTTGCTGGTGGCAATCCACGTGCAAGTCCTTGCATTGAAATCAAAGTAGTCTAAGTTAAATGAACAAGTGCCTACTGAATGACTTGAAATGTACCACTCCAAATGATAATGAATACTTCGTACAAATGAGTTAAAGAACACGCCTACGACGCGCTAGAACCGAGGCAGGGACACGCCCTTGACATTGAAAGTTCACTTGAATTACGTTAAGTTATTTCATATGAATTGTTGGCTAACTTGGTTTACATTGAACAGGGAAGGCCGGACGGTAAGTATGGGTAAGTCGTGCATGTATTTCCATACGACACTTGAATTTGGCAACACGGGATAGGTTATGAAATATGCCATGAAACTGATCCTAAGGCAAGATTAGAAAGACAATGAATGATAGAGATGCACAAAAGTAAATGGAACGTGTTTGGTAATGATGGCATTGTGGGCGAGCTAGCCTCCCCGCCAGTGCATAACAATGTACTGATAACCCCACAGTCTACTTGCAGGATGCAGGAGACGTCGGCGGGTGCGGAGCTTCCATCGAACGGGCTAAGGCGCGGAGCTATCTCTGGAGCCTTGGAGCGTTGCAAGGAGCTAAAGCACCATATACAGGACATAATGTATCAGAACATCGCCATGAATCATTCCATCTTGTAAGCCACTTGGCACGCCTTTTATGTTTCAGAGAGAGAGCTTGAGCGATTTGTAATATCGGCCTAGCGCCGCTTGTAAACTTCTTGAAAATCAATAAAGAGTTTGGATTCGCTTCAACTTGTGTTCATTTACTTTCCGCTGCAAATGGGGACACTCTGTGCGACTCTGTGGCCTAGCTCAAATCGGCCGTTTCTGGACTTGTCCTTGCACGGGCGCAACCTAGGCCCGTGCGGCATCACGTCTTAGCGAGGACGATCGTTCCTACGGGAGCGGGGCGTGACACCCAACACCAATTCGAAATCTCCATTCAATCAATTTGAATCCCAAATTCTAACACAACATAAACCAACATTCTAGTAATGTGACTACACATGTATGCATGAATCTAACATGTAATTTAACACCAAGATTTCAGTTGAAAACAGGGAATTAAATAAACAGAATTCAGTCCTTGAATTGGTATCAGTCACACATTTGCACAGCTCCAAACCACATTCGAATTCCATTACTCAAGTGCAAAACCTAATGTAACTTGAAAATCCAAACTAGCAGGAACTAATACATATGTAGAATCAATATGGCAATTTAAAACATCAATTAAATCAGTTTGAAACTGGAAATAAAGTTCAGAAATGAGAGAACAGTACATGCGTATCAGTCAACATGGAAAATTGAAATTCGAACCACCAAAACATGTTAATATGTTAAATTAAGGGTTGGTAAACTAGGTGACAAGTGTACACGTGTCAACCCAAGCCTTCGTGTCCAACCTAGTGGACACAGGCGTGTCCAAACACACAAACACTACACACGCGCACAGGACAATGCACTGCGTCGTGCACGCGTGTCCCGCACGCGACACAGGTCACGTGGTGACACGTGGCCTTGCGTACACGTGCGCCAGGGGTAGGGCTACCCCTAGGACAGCCTGCACTGTGTCCTCGACACGTGTCGTGTCCGTTATAATCGCGTATCAGCGGCGTTCCTGCGCGCGCAACGGCAGGCCGCGCGGCCAGTGCGGGGAGGATTTCTCCTCGCACACGCCACCGCAAGCTCCCATCTTTTGGGAGGATGATGGCAGATGATGCCCCAAGCCCCTCGCCAAAAATGGCGTGTCCACGTGTCCTGTGTCGGGAGTTATTGACCCCGTGATGCAGGACACAGTGCACACCGCGCGGTCAGCGTGTTCGTGTCCCCGTGTGGACACGACACGAAGCTAAAATTAGGAAGAAACAACAGAAATCCCTAAGCAAATCCTAGATCTAGGATTCTATTCAAATACATTTGCAAAAATAGCAAATCGAAATGGTTCGGGCATTTCGTCGAACACCTAGCCTATGGGTTTGATACGTGTCCGATACGGACACGTAACCTAATGCAAATGACACGAAATTTCTACTGTAGCTAGGGGACACCTATTCCTAAGCTATCATGCACTAAAATCAGGAATAAAACATAATTTGAGGGTTTTTACCTATGAGTGTCAATCCTCCAAGAAAGCCCCAAATGGAAAGATTCCAAATAGCAACTCCCAAGCTCCAAATGGCACACAAACTGAGATGATCCTCCAAAAACAGTAAACAACCAGGAATTATATCCTAATGCAAAAGACTAAGGTTAAAAAGGAATTGAAATGAATTTATTAGGATTTTTGGAAGGGGAGAAAATATCTTTTCTTCAAAATCTAGGTCAAGAACAAAAGAGGCAAGAACACATTAAGAGAATACTTATTGGCAAGGGGAAACCCTAATTGTGGCTGCCATGGGTGGGTTTGATTGGGTTTTGGGATTAAGTCATGGGCATATGCCTTAAGTCCTAATCATTTAAGTCATGAAGTCATAAGCCATTTCATAAAACCATAAATCATGAAATGATTTCACTTAAACTTAATCCTCCTATTCCAAAACTAGTTTCTAATGACTAAAAGTAGGTTAACTTAAGTTAGACTAGGGTTACCATAGGCTAGTATACTAAGTCTCCATAAGTCAAAGTCAACACATCAACCACCAATTCAACAAATTAATTAAAAATTCAAAAATTCACCAAAAAGACTAAAATATCCTCAAGCTAGAAATATGGTAATGACAATTTGAGGGGCTGATTACCCTTCATGTAGGAATTATAAATAATTTAGAATTCGATATATCTGTAATGACCCCTTAACCGGGGTAGGAGTGATGTGAGTATAGTGTATTGTAATACATGTACTGAGATTTGTGTGGAATAAAATTCCCTTGATAAAAAAAATAATATATATATATATATATATATATATATATATATATATATATATATATATATATATATATATATATATGCCAATGACTGCTAGCCCAAGTGGTTAGTGTGGAGGCATGTGACCCTTGTGGGCGGAGTTCGAATCCCAGTAAAAGCGATTCCGAAAACTAATTACCATTTCCTATATATATATAAGTGAAAAAAGATGGAGAGCTTTGCTAGGGTTTCCCCTATGGCGGCTACTACGTCTCCTCCCCGTCCCCTCGATCCTCTCGCGGGGGGGGGGGGGGGGGGAGGGTTTGGAGGGAAGGGCGGCGGCCACAAAGGGACCCCCCAGGCGAGGGGGGTCGGGCGGCGGAAGCGGGACCCCCCGGGCGGGGGAGGGGGGTCGGGCGGCGGCGGCGGGACCCCTCCAGGCAGGGAGGGGTCGGGCGGCAGCGGCGGCGGGACCCCTCCAGGCGGGGAGGGGTCGGGCGGCACGGGAGGTTCCTCCTCCGGCAGAGCGGCTCCAGTATTCGAGTTCGGGTCCGGGGGGGACAACACTGGTGATGCAGGCTGGCAGACGGTGACGAGACGACGGACTGGAGGGCGACGAGGGGCCCAGACCCAAGTATCGGGGCGGGCGGGGCCAGAAAATTATGGAAATCGATCATCGATAGGCACAGTGGATCCCCGTCGTCGTGGGGGAGGTACGGTGCGCACTGTATCGGGATGGAGGCCAAAGGCGACGGCGGCAGAGAAGGCTAGGGGAATTGCTACTGATGCCGGCAGGAAAGGCCCGGGTCCTGCGAACCCCCCGACCAGGACGCACACTGAGGAGCAGAGGTCTCGGTCATGGAAGGAGGTTTGCACGCCAGTGGTTACGAAAAGCCCGATGTCGATGGAATTTGTCTCACCGATGTCGGTCGGAGGAGGGCTTCGGGCGTATTTTTCCGCTGAGGAAATAGCGGTGGTTTCAGAATTCTGGAAGAACACTATGGTGTTGTATGAGTTAGGGAACAAGTCGTTCTATAGCCAAATCCGGGGTTATGCGGAACGAGTCTGGAGACCCAATGGTAGCATGGAATTCTTCTCCAGGGAGAATGTGTTTTACTATGTCAAATTTGGACTAGCGGAGGATGTATCCAGGATTCTGCAGGGAGGGCCTTGGTCATTTGATGGGAGACTCATTATATTGAAGGAGTGGACGCCGGAGCTGAGATGTGAGAAGGAGATGCTGAACGCTATTCCCATCTGGATCCGATTCCCAGAGTTCCCAGTGAAGTATTGGAGCATCCCGCTTCTCATGAGACCTGCCAGCCTCGTGGGAAAGCCGATCAAGGCAGACGAGGCCACTGCTTTCCGCACCAGACTGATGTATGCCAGGGTCTTCGTGGAGATGAAGGCGGGCTCGGAGCTACCGAGTATGCTTGAGTATCAGGTACCGTCTGGGGAGGTTCTGACACAGTCGGTGGAGTATGACTGGGTCCCACCTATGAGTTCTTACTGCGAGTGCTTTGGGCACACTACCAGTGCGTGCAAATATAAGGGGAAGGAGGCTGCCAGGCCACAGGCGGTTCAGACGGAGGCACCTGGGATGGAGACGGCTCCCAGTCACTTGCTTGGGGAGACGGCGCCAGACAGACATATGGAGGAGGACACAGTGATGGAGGTCGACAGTAGGCTGGAGTCAGGATCACCGCAGAGACAGGAGAGCACGCATGGTGCACTGGTCCCTTTCAGGCCACAAAGGACTATGGTGACCAGGGGTATGAGCACGACTGACAGTGGTCAGATGGTGGTGGAGGCCTCCCCGGCGATCATGGTATACAGCAGCAGGAAAAGACACGCTCCGGCCACACGGGAGGATATCCCTCAGGCGAGAGATATGGATGACCAGACTGAAGCCAATCCTGACTGGGCACTTACTCTTAGCAGGATTCATGCCCATCTTGCTCCTTCCTCCATGGTAGATGCAGTCATTGATCAGGCGGATGAGACACTTCCCTCGAGTGTCGATCCAGACGAGTTCCAGGGGGACCCCTCATCTATTAATTAAATGTCGGTCCTAGCATGGAACATTAGGGGGGTGTTCCATTGGAAGATGGAGGGAGATTGGAGGGGTTCTGAGGAGAGAGTCGTGTGACATTGCTATCCTACTGGAGACGAAGATTAGAGGGGCCGCTATGCTCTCGCGTAGGACTCCGACAAACTGGGATTACATTCACAACTTAGATCTTTGCGGTATGGCAATGATCTGGGTTAGGTGGAACCGAGGTAGCTGTGAGGGGGTGCAGATCCATAAATCAGAACAACTCATTGGCATTACTTTCGCGAACAAAGGTGGGTTCCGATTCATCCTGGGTGCTGTATATGGACACAATGATCGGAGACTCCGGGAGGCTTTATGGGAGGACATTGTGCACCTGGGTCTTACAGCGGACAACATGCATCTCCCTCTGCTCATTATGGGGGACTTCAATGCTATGCTACTTCGTCAAGAGAAGGTAGGAGGTCGTCCTGTTCCGGACTCGATCTTATATGACTTCCAGAGGTGTCTGCTTATGTCAGAGATGCGGGGGCTGGAGAGAGCTGGACATATCTGGACCTGGCACAACAAGGCTACACATAATCGGATTGCTTGTCAGTTGGATCGGGCCTTGGGCAATAGTGAATGGTTCAGGTGCTTCCCGAACTCGGTGGCGGAAGGTCTTGCGGCGGGTACTAGCGACCATTCTCCTATCCGGGTTGGCCTCTGTGAGAGACCCACTTTGCGGGCGAGACCGTTTCGGTATAACAACAGCTGGTATCTGTCGGCTGGATATGAGGAGGTGGTTACGGGATAGATGCAGCACTTCCGGGAAGCCATGGCTCAGTTTCGCATGGTTCATAAACTCAAGCAGATCAAGCATGCTCTCAGGGGTTGGGTGAAGACGAGACCGCGGTCTTCTCTGGCGGATAAGGAAGCCGAGCTTCGGGACACTCAGGTGGCTCTCCAAGTTGACATTCTGAACGGAGAGTTGGGAGAAGATCCTGATTGAGGAGGTCAGCACCATGAGACTGCAGGAGGAGATTAATGCGGCACAGAGGGCTAAATGTACCTGGCTCAAAGATGGAGACCGCTGCACCAGATTCTTTTATGATGTGATCCGCACCCGTCAGCACCGGAACAGTATCCCCAGACTTCTGAATGCCAAGGGACGTCTTGTAGGGGACCCGGTAGAGATTCAGGAGGAGGCCGTCAGATTTTACACCGACTTATATCAGCAGACGGATTACACTAGCACGTTCCTAGCCTTTGTCACGAAGAGGCTGGTGTCCCACCTTGGGAATAGCCTGCTTTTGGCACCTGTGAGGATGGAGGAGGTGGAAGACATTGTGATGAAGGCTAATCCCAACAAAGCTCCTGGGCCTGATGGCTTCTCTTCAGGGTTCTTTAAGCGACACTGGGGTGTGCTTAAGGCCCATGTTCTGGCGGCGGTACAGGAGTTCTTCGCGGATGGCAGGCTTCTGAAGGAGATGAACCACACCTTCTTGACGCTGGTTCCTAAGAAGGAGGGAGCGACATCGCTTGCAGATTTTCGGTCCATTGCTTGCTGTAACTTTCTTTATAAGATTATCACTCATCTTATGTGCAGACGTATGGAGGGGATTATGCAGGGATTGGTGTCCCAGAATCAAACAGCGTTCATCAAGGGCCGGTCGATAGCGGAGCACAGCCTGCTTGCTCATGAGATGGTGAGGGAGTTCAGCAAACCTGGAGGGATGAAGGCTTGTGTGAAGCTTGACCTCCGGAAAGCCTATGATACGGTCAACCGGGACTTCCTGTGCCACTTGATGCTTTTCATGGGGTTCGACGAGAGGTGGATTGCGAGGGTGAGGGAGTGCATTTGCTCCCCTACTTTCTCAGTCCTCATCCAGGGCACGCCTCATGGCTACTTCAGGAGCAACAGGGGGTTGAGGCAGGGTGACCCCCTCTCACCGTATTTATTTACCTTGGTGATGGAGTACTTTACATGCATGATGGACACAGCGGTGCATAGCAAGAGGATCGTCCCCCTTTTCCGGTTGGTGAGTCCGGTTGTCTCCCATTTGATCTATGCTGACGACTTATTGGTGCTACTCCAGCCTTCCATGCGGGGCATGAGAGCGCTCTCTGACATTATGGAGGAGTTCGGACGGCTATCTGGGCTCCAGTTAAACAGGGAGAAAAGCAGAATCTACTTCAGTTCCCGGTGTACACTGCAAGAGGAGAGAGCCTTCGCCTTGGGAGTGGACAAAGGCGAGCTCCCAGTGAAATACTTGGGGGTCCCGTTGACGGTCAACTATGCCAGAGAGCAGGATTGTCACAGCTTGGTGGATTTTGCTCAGAGGAGAGTGGAAGGCTGGCAAGCTGCGGGTCTATCATTTGGCGGACGGATTGAGTTGGTGCGTTCGGTTATTGCTGGCATCACGATGTTCTGGCTTCAGTCTATCCAGATCCCTACGACTACTATTCGTAAAGTGGAGGCCATCTGTGCTGACTTCATCTGGAGGGGAGGGATGCATGCGATCTCCTGGGACCAGCTATGTCGTCCTCGGGAGGAAGGAGGAGTGGGGTTGAGGCCTCTTCATGCGGTCAGGAAGGCAGCTTGTGTGAAGATGGCCTGGAGATTCATCAAGGGGGGTCGCTTTGGGCGGAATGGATGGCGAACAGATACTTAAGGAGGACTAACTTCTGGGCCTGCAGGATAGACAACAATTTCTCGGTCACATTTAAGGCCATTCTGAGGTGTCGACCGGTGCTGCAGACCGCTATCTGCAGGAACATGAAAGATGGGACGACTACCGACCTCTGGCTTGACCCTTGGTTGGGTTCCAGATCCTTGCTCGAGATATTGGGAGGTCAGCTGGACAGAGAGGCGGGCAGGGGGCTCACATGCAGTCGGATCATCAGAGATGGAGTTTGGAGGCCAGAAGGATATTCGTATACTGCTCAGCTTGCAGAGGAGATTCGCCTTATTACTATTGGTGCTAGCCAGCACGAGGATTCCTGGAGCTGGGCCGGCCCAGGTACGGGGGGCGGGTCAGGTCTATTCTGCTTTCGTAGCTGCTATGACTTGGTTCGGACCCACCACGACCGGGCTGAGGAGGTGGACTTCATTTGGGACAAGGGGATTGGCCGAAAAATGCAACTATGTGCATACCGACTTCTACGGGTTAGACTGATGACGAGAGACAGACTCCTCAGGTTTGGGATGCAGATCCCAGATGCCAAGTGTGTGCTATGTAATGGGGAGGACGAATCTATGGGACATCTCTTCTTTGTATGTCCGATGACCTGGCACATTTGGACTGAGCAGTGCGCGCAGTTGAGAGGAGTTGGGGTGGATAGAAACATCCGGAGCATTCTCAGCTGGATCCGAGATCACAGAGGCCGGGATCCGGGGTGGGCCAGAAGAGCCAGAATTCGTCTCGCCGCGTCCGTTTGGCACATCTGGAAGGTATAATTTGGGGCATGAGAAGTTGTGATATTTATGTATTGTAATACCTTTTTCGCTATATGCGAGGAATAAATTCACCATTATTCCAAAAAAAATATAGATATATAAGTGCGGCATGTGTGGAGAGAGCAAAACAAACACATCTTTGAGGGCCTCCACTACCTCCTATGTGGAGATTTTACATTTTATATAAAATAAAAAAAATTATATATATATATATATATATATATATATATATATATATATATATAAATAATTTTTTTTTGGAAAAGGGTAAATTTTTATTCTAAAATCAGTCAATACTCATACAGCATACAGACAGGATAGTCGTCCACCCGTCAGTCAACCATTTCCTTTACATCAAACTCCAAATTATGGAGTATACCAACCGGAGGGGTGATAAGTCCCTTGAAAATGCGTCGATTCCTCTCCCGCCAAACATGCCAGACAGCGGCAGCTAGCCGAATCTTAGCCGTCTTGAACCATACCATGCCTCGCCCTCTGCAATCTCGAATGCCCGTGATAATTGCTCCAATCGACCTTCCAGAGATGCCTCCGCCCAGCATATGATTTTGCTCAGATCATATAACCCATGAAATTCTACAGTCAAAAAATAGATGGGTCATCAATTCTTCCTCCAAATCACAGATCACACTTCGGATTGGGGACCTGGATCCCAAAAGAGATGAGTCTGTCCCTGGTCAAAAGACGACCAAGGAGCAGGCGATACATACATAGCTGCATTTTTCTGGCCAGATCCTTGCACCAAATGAAGTCATAGTCACCAATTGGGGGATTGGCACTACGCATTAGGTTGTAGCCATTTTGGAAGGTGAACTCCTCCGAGGTAGTACCTCCAGTCACACCATGCGGGTCCCAGACCCATATATCCTCAGGCTGGGAAGGGTCAATCTCGACCCTGCGAATAATCTCACTAAGCTCCTCAGTATGGCGGTATAACTCGGGAAACCAAGTCCCATTCCTGATGATGTGCTGACAGGACAGACCTCTTCCCGCCTCCCTGTGAGCTCGATCGTCCATAATGTCCACCAGAGACTGGTGCTCTATCCAAGGATCCAGCCAAAGATCAGTAACAGGCCCATCACTCATGAGCCTCCTGACAGACGATTGAAGAACAGTTCTGTGTCTCAGAATTTGTTTGAAGGTCACAGAGTGGTTGTTATCCATCCCACCCCTCCAGAAGTTGCCATTCCTCACATAGCGAGCCTGCATCCACTTCACCCAGAGGGATCCCCCTTTGATGAACCGCTATGCCAGTTTCAGGGCCGAGGCTTCCCTGATAGCCAACAGAGGACGGAGACACACACCCCCCCTTATTCTTTGGCCGACAAAGCTGTTCCCAAGATATCGCATGTAGGCCCCCCTCCAGATGAAATCAGCACAAATTTTTTCAACTTTCTTGATGGTAGCCACGGGTAACAAAATAGACTGCAGCCAGAACTGGGCCAGGGCAGAGATAACCGATCAGACTAACTCGATGCGCCCCCCAAATGATAACCCGGCAGCTTGCCAACCTTCAACTCTCCGCTGGGCATACTCCACCAGACTATAGCAATCCTGGTCTCGGGCATAGTTGACTGTCAAAGGAACGTCCAGGTATTTCACCGGGAGCTCACTCCTCTCCACGCCAAGTGCAACCGCGCGCTCATCCTTCTGAAGGCAGAGTGAACTGAAGTAGACCCTGCTCTTCTCTCTGTTCATCTGAAGTCCCGAGTGTGATTCCAACTCGCCCATAATCTCAGATATCATGTTCATACCCTCCAACGAAGGCTGTATGAACACCAGTAGGTCGTCGGCATAGATGAGGTAGGTAACCGGAGGCTCGACTCTCCTGTACAGCGGGACAATCCTCCCAAAATGGACCGCCCTATCCATCAAGCAGGTAAAGTACTCCATGACAAGCGTGAACAGGTAAGGTGACGGGGGGTCACCTTGCCGGAGTCCACGGTTGCTTTTGAAGAACCCATGCGGAATACCCTAAATAAGGACCGAGAAGGTGGGAGACGATATGCATTTCCGAATCAACGCAACCCAACGATCATCAAACCCTATAGTAGACAGAAGGTGGCATAAGAACTCCATGTTGACCATGTCGTAGGCCTTCCTCAGATCAAGCTTTACACATGCCTTCTCCCCACCAGGTTTGTTGAAGTCCCTCACCATCTCATGAGCTAGAAGGCTATGCTCAGCTATAGATCGCCCCTTGATGAACGCCGCCTGGTTCGGGGAGACAAGGCCCTGCATGATCCCCTCCATACGCCGGCACATGAGGTGAGTAATTATTTTATAAAGATAATTACAGCACGCAATAGGGCTAAAGTTCGCCAGCGAGGTCGCCCCCTCCTTCTTAGGTACCAGAGTCAAGAAAGTGTGGTTCAGCTCCTTCAGCAGCTTTCCCTCAGAGAAGAACTCCTGGACCGTCTCGAGAACTGGGACCTTCAGAATATCCCAGTGGCGTTTGTAAAATTCACTGCTGAATCCATCCGGACCTGGAGCTTTATTGGGGTCTGCTTTCTTGATAATGGCCTCCACCTCCTCCATAGAGACAAGGGCAAGCAGGCGGCTATTCCCATATGGAGTTACCAATCTCTTCATGACTACATCTGGGAGCACAGAAGGATAGTCAGTTTGAAAGTATAACTCAGAGTAGTACCTGACCGTCTCTACAGAGATCTTAGACGGCTCCCCAATCAGATTGCCCTCGGTATCAAGAAGCTAAGAGATGGTGTTCTGATGCTGTCTGGTGCGAATGACATCATAGAAGAACTTGGTACATCGGTCGCCATTCTTAAGCCAGGAGCATTTAGCGTGCTGAGCTGCACTAATCTCCTTCTGAAGCCGCAGAGTATTAACTTCCCCAATCAGCTCCTTCTCTCTAGCCGCAAGATCCCCATTCAACATGTCAGATTGCATGGAATGCTGAATGGCCCGAAGTTCCGCCTCCTTATCTTCCAGAGAGGACTTGGGCAAACTCTTCACCCAAGTCCGTAGCGCCTTCTTCGTGTACTTGAGTCGGTGTACCATCTGATACTGAGCGGTTCCCACAATCTGATGAGCAACACCCTCCGTAATCGCCTCTGAGTAACCCTCTGAGAGAAACCAGTTGTTGTTGTACCGGAAGGGACGAGGCCGCACTGAGGGGCTGGAAGTGAATCTAACCCTGATCGGAGAATGATCACTCGTCCCAGCGGCCAACCCCTCAGCCATAGAATGAGGGAACCGGCGGAACCACTTCCCCTTGCCCAGGGCCCTATCCAACTGACAAGCAACCCTGTTCCTGACTGCTTTGTTGTGCCAGGTCCATATAAACCCCGAGCGTGATATACTCTGAAGGCCCGACTAGAGGAGGCAACTCTGGAAATCATGCAAGATCGGATCTGGAACCGGTCTGCCCCCCATTTTCTCCCCTCTGTGCAGAATAGCGTTGAAATCACCCATCATAAGTAGAGGAAGGTGAGAGGAAGCATCAGCGGTAGCCACTCTAACAATATCACTCCATAAGGCCTCCCGACGCCTCCTGTCGTTGTGGCCGTATACCGCTCCCAGTGTAGAACTCGCCATCAATATCAGCTGCTCCGACATCAATATCAAGCCCCATCCCAACACTTCGAGCTCCATCTGACCCAGATACCTCGTCATGTCGCATAGAGCCAAATTGTGTATCTGGCTCCAATGATTTGGTGTCCAACGGGCAAGAGTCTTATCCCCTTTAATCTTCGTTTCTAGCAGAACAGAGATATCACATTTCTTCCTGTGTAGAACTCCACAAATCTCCCTCCATCTTTCTAGTGAGCACGCACCCCTCAAATTCCAGACGATAATCGTCATTAATTATTGAGGGGTCCCCATGTAAGTCCCCTGAACTGGTACCCGGGGGAGGTACCACTTCCGTCTCCGTCATATCCTCCTCCACCTCAACAGTTGGGACATGCTGGGTGGGAAATTGAGTGAGCATCAGGGCCCAGGCTGGATTGTCAACACAAAGCTCCTCCCCCGTAACAGGGGGGTGACCCCCCCCGCTAGGGGGTCCATCCCGCAGAGGGCCCGCACGCATCTTCCTACTGTAAACTTGCTCACTAGCCGATCCGCCAATTCCACTCCCCCTATTTTCGAAGTCACCATGCCTCTGGTGACCATGCTCCTCTGCGCCGAGAAGACGACCATAGCGCCACCAGGAGGAGACGCCGCAAGCAAGCTAGGTAGGCTCTGACCCCTAGCCTCCTCCATTGGTTGATCTCCCTCCCGCATAAGCTCTTCCTCTATGTCATCCCCGGATGTAGACGCCACCGCCCGAGGGGTGCCAGGGGTAACAGTAGTAGCCGTGGCAGACCCCCTCTGCAATCCTCCAGACGGGCAAGAACTATCAAGGTGCCCGAAGCAGGCGCAAAGTGAACAGGTAGGGGGCACCCATTCGTACTCCACTCTCTGGGATAGGACCTCACCCGAAGGAACCTCGTACTCCACTATGCTCGGCAGCTCCCCCCAGCCCGGATCTCTACGAACATCCTCACATACATCAGCCTCGAACGGAAGGCTGTAGCATCATCTGTCTTAATCGGCCTGTCCACCAGACTAGCCAGTCGCATGAGCAATGGAATGCTCCAATATCGCACCGGGAACTCCGGAAAGCGGATCCAGACCGGGATAGCATTGAGGACTTCCTTCTCACATTTCAGATCCGGTGTCCACTCTTTCAGGATAATAAGCCTGGAGGATTCTGGTAGCATCGTCTGCTAACCCGAACTTCACGTAGAAGAAGCCGTTTTTCCTAGCAAAGAACTCCCGTCGAACGTCCACGGTCCACCCTGGAGGATTCTGGTAGCATCGTCTGCTAACCCGAACTTCACGTAGAAGAAGCCGTTTTTCCTAGCAAAGAACTCCATGCTCCCTTTCGGCTGCCAAATCCGCGCCACATACGCCCGTATTTGCCCATAGAAGGGTTAGTTCTCCAGAACATAGAGGACCAACGTATTCTCCCAGAAGGCCGTCACCCGCGCCAACCCCGGCCTGGCCTCCGCCCGTCGAGGCGGCCCCGGCCAGGCCGCTGCCTGGCCCGCTCCCGCCCTTGGCTCCGGGGTCCCACGGAGGAGCCCCCCGCTGGTTCACCCGCGGAAGCCCTAGATCGCCTGCTAGGCCGCCCGCTCCCATCAAACACTTTCAGTTATATATATATATATATATATATATATATATATAAAGTGTGGCATCTTTGAGTGTGGCATGTGTGGAGAGCGAAACAAGCACATCTTTGAGGGCCTCCACTACCTCCCATGTAGAGATTTTACATAATATTGAGTTTGATGTGGCTTCTATGAAACCTCCTCTGGGGTTTGACAACTGTATGATTTGTAGTCTGATTTGATGACTGAATTACTTTACCTTGGTTTCAAAATATATTTATATATGGGATATGAGCCATTGGCTCATATTCCTACATGAGCGATACACATGTTGACCAATAGGAATGGACTCCTACATCCCATGTGCACTAGTACACTCCATTCCAATTGGTTCACGTATGCATGACTCATGTAGGAACTAGGAATATGAGCATATATATATATATATATATATATATATTTAAAAAAAAAAAAAAAAAAAATATATATATATATATATATATATATATATATATATATATAATGGTTCATTATTTAATCGTGTTAAGTTTCCTCGTTTTCCTGGGTCTAGTACTTTTCAGTTGAGCTTAAATGTAACATTCTCTTGTAGATAGTAGATACTGAGTTTGATATACCAATATAATTTAATAGACTTTTCGTTTAACTCATTCCTTTACTGTCACAGTGTGTGTATGTGTGCGTGTGTGTGTGTGCGCGACATGTTCTTGATTAATGTTGAATAATATAGAGATATAACCCTCACCACAACTCTGTCAGTGGAAGCGAATTTTAACATGTTATAAGAGCAACCTAGGTTCGAATCTCAACTGAGCACACATTTTAAACAGATTAAAAAAAAAAAGAGCAAATCATACCCTGGCATGAATCCATCTCTCAACCGACAACATGGTGGGCATTCGATCTATGGTGGCGTGTTGGACCTTCAACCCTCACCAGAACTTTGAATCACCATTGTGCAGCTGCAGATGCTTTAACAGTTAACGGACTTTATTTTGCCTAAACTGTTCAGGAGGAGCGGATCCTTATTCCTGCCATGTTTCAGTGTCAAGTATGATGGGGGCCCGGATCATCACATGGGTTCATTTCAAGTGAGTCCAGTTAGGACTGATTTGGGCTTTGGTTTATTTTGGTTCACTTATTTGGGTGCATTTGATTTATTTACTTATGGGCATGATTTGTTAGGGTTTAGTTTTTTTGTGAAATTAGTTGTATTCAGTATTTAGGATTATGATTTACTTCTTGGAGGTGAAGTTTTTGGCCTATAAAAAATATTTGCAGAATTTTATTTCAATGAGTGAAGAGATGGGAGTTTAATTACATTTTGCCTATTCTGAAAATTCATGTTCTTCATTAATGGCCCACAACCACATAAAACCCTAAATCTTTTTTGATTCTTGTTGCTGTTTGTGACCAAATCCCGCCTCTAAACTGTTGCAAACCTAAAGCTATTCAGGCTCTGACCCATAATGAATAGCTGTAGGAAAATCAGACAGTCACCGTAGACCTTGATGAACAGGGGATAGATGGGTTTGGCATCCGCCTATAGCTGGTACTGGGTCTGGAGAGTTAGATGTTAAATCATGCTATAATTTTCTGCGGACGCCTCAGGCTAGACTGGAGGAGTTTAATTTCATTTGGGTTAGCGGATTGGCCCGAAAAATGCAATTGTGCATGTATGAAGTGTTGTTGGTACGACTTCTGACCAAGGATAGGCTTGTTCGGTTTGGCGTTCAACTCAATTCTCAAAGGTGTGTCCTATGTATTCAACAAGATGAATCGATACGACAACTATTCTTTGAATGTGTGTCGTCTTGGTCCATATGGCATGCTCAAGAGTTGTAGAGGATTGGGTGGCTGTACTGACTTGAGGGAAATTGGTGACATTATTGCTTGGATCAAGGCAAAAAGACATCATGGTGGAATATTGGAGGCACGGATCAGACTTGCTGCATCGGTTTGGCACGTGTGGAGAGAACGAAACAGGAAGATTTTTGAGGGACTCACTACCTCCCCTATAGGGATATTACATAATATTAATTTTGATGTATCTGCTTTGAGGAGGCCTACTGAGGCTTGAGATTGTGACAGTTGTACTTGATATTTTGATTATATGACATTACCTTATATATATATATATATATATATATATATATATATATATATATATATATATATATAGCCTAGTGGTTAAGAGAGATGCATGCGGCCCGAGGGGTCAAGAGTTCGAATCCCAGTGGGAGCGATTGCGATTCCAGAAACAATTTACCTAGTTCCAATATATATATATATATATATATATATATATATATATATATGAAGAGGCTGTTTCTGCGAGTTAGATCTGCATCCTCCAGGATGATGCAAGTAACAAGCCTTACTGTCATGCGGTGCCCTCACTTATTCTTAATTCTTTTATTGAGACTTAGGTGATAGTATGTGCATGCATATTTTTTTATTCTTTTATTTTATTTTTCTCTCTATTTTTGAGACCTTTGCCATTTCTAATTGCAGCTGCCATCTTCCTGCATTGCACGAGCAGCTTTTATGTCTGTAAAACTTGAAGCAGAAGTCAGTGCTCGAGCGGGGGCTCAGGTGCATAAGTTGATAACGGGAATACCAACACAGCCTAATTTTTTGGAAGAATCTTCTAAGGACCCTGTTTCTTCATCTACGGAAACTCAGAAATTTGAAGAATTGGGTAAAGTGTGTCAACAAGTACTTTCCTGTATAGGACCAGCATCTAATGATTGTGAGCCAAATCACATCTTAAGCTCATTAAAGGATGCAAGAGAGCTTGCACTAAAGGCATTAAAGAGGTAATGTAAATGCATTGTTCTGAATTTGTTTGAAAGCTGAGCAATTCTTTCCTTTTATCTTGTTGCTCCGAGGTGGTTTGAAAGCAACAAAATCGTTTTGTTTCATTTTTTTGCATTGTGTTCTTTTGGTAAAAAAAAAAAGATTCATGTTTAATCATCAGTAATTTCATTTAGTCAATCATAATTTCTGAGTAACCATTTTCTGATAGCCTTAGATATCTAAAGTAAGTCCATTGTTAGCTTATTGAGAGATCTGAAATAAATTATTTGTCGATTTTCTGCAGTTATCACTCGGACTGATTTGAGTGCTCGTCTTATATAGTAATGATATTTTGGTCCAAAGTCCTGAAGGATAAAGCTTGAACGTCAGTGTGTCTGCAAACCAAGGAGATAGTTGAAGTCTCAATTTTGTAAATTAACCTCCATATAGCTTCTGCAAATGGAAGTAATGCTTGTTACATATAGGTAAAATCTTGTCTCACACTTTCCAGCAGAGGCAATCTCTTGTGTATTTTTTTAGGCAATCTCTTTCTCTTGTGTATATATTCTGTGCTTTGAAGACTTGTTTTTGCTTGTGGCCTGAACCACGATAACTAGCAATTATTTATTTATATTTTTTTCTTCGAACTTTTGTACAAGAAGTTGGATCTTGGTCAACAGCTACATCCATTTTGTAGGTGACATTGCCAAAGTTTGTAAAGTTGGTTCAACCCAAAGTTTAGAGTTAATGACATTTTTTTTACCACTAAATTTCTCTTTAAGGTGTAGAGCCACTAACCAATTAAAAATTTCCAACATTTTATTACTGTTTAGTGAAGGTAGCTTTTGAGGATTCTACTCAGTGTTAAAAAAACTAGAGTGGTGGAGGGCCAGTTGGATTGTGTCCACTTTGAGATGGAATCCGGTTGTAGTTTATTTGGACAATTGGATTTTACTATATGGGTTGGTTGGTTCTTGGTGTCGGATTTTATTTGATTTGTTAGAATTTAATTTTAGTTGTTTTCTTAGGATTTGATTTTATTTGGTTATTTAATTAGGTTATTAGTGGGTGCAGCTATACCCTCACATCATGTGGGTAGTCATGACAGTGTTGTGTGTGAATCTTTACTTGTAGGATAAAAATCAAATCATTTTGGATTTTGGCCAACTGATCAATTATCCAATTGAATTTGGACCTATTGTTAAATATTGATCATAACAGGTCATACACATTAGAGTCGATCCAAACCAAGAAAGGTTTGGGTAAAACAACCAAGAATTGGTCGTTTGTGTTAGACTCGGATCTGTTCAAATTAATTGAATCAATCAAATTAGTTTGTGTTAGCACACGAACCAATTAGGATTTACTTCGTTAATAATATCTTTTTCTAGGATTTAGTTAGTCTTAATTGGATTTGCATTAAATTTCATAATGATTTAACGAATCAAATGAGATTGGAATCCCATCAAAATATAAATTTAATTAGATTGATAAAATCTTTCCATTAGGACAACTCTTTGCCTAAGGCTTCCCCTATATATAGGTTTATATATGCGGAACCATAGACTTTCCAGAAGTTGGATTGAAAAAATACCCCCATCTCTCTAGAAGCTCAAAAGCTGTTTTTTTTTAATCAATAAATTTCACTGACACCAATAAAGTTTAATGAAATTTGGATGATTTACTCAAATTTTTAACTCCGCAGCGCCTACCAATAGGTATAGAACAAATCTTTATGAACTTAAAACACTAATATATGCTAGGAAATGGTAAAAATGACTTGAGCTCGAAAAATCAATCATGAGTCTCCTTTGCTAATTCTCATTTTATTGGATAATTATACAAACCTATTCTGGAATATATATTATCTTGAATTTGGTCTGAATATGTACATAAAATACATTCTATGAATTAGCAATGTAAATCTAATTCTTAAAGGAATTTTTAAGACTGCGGACTGTCATCACTAGCTGTTGCCTCTCACCTTCTACTTCTGCAAATTTGAGACTTATTTCAGAGTATCTTTCTTTAATTTCTTTAAGTTCTGCTTCCATAGCTATGTTCTTTTCTTTGAGTACTGACACTTCACATGAGCTCTGACTCTGGCTATTTGGTACAATACCTCCCTTGTCATTCTCCAAAGTACTGCCATGAAATACAATAGATATATCTGATGAATTATTTATCTTATTAAATAATATCATCCAAAATTGATATCAAGTTTGGAGAAAAGGTTGCTAGTTCAGAAACTTTATGATACATAAAATTACCTTACGGTAACTTCTCTACTTGTGCCATTTTGGTCATAGATTGCTTCTTTACCTCCAACTGTTGGCTTTTTGGCGTTCGCTAAATCTGATCTCTTGTCCACAATCATGGGTTTCTGCATTTTTGATAGAAAAAAGGTGATATTTTAGTAAATGATTCTATTCAAAAATATGGAAACTAGCATGTTCCTGCACTATTTAAAAAATATATATAGAATACCCTCATTTTTCGTACGGAACAATTAAAAAACTAAGATATACCCCCACTATTTTAACCGAGATTTTGACTATTTCATTCCAAAAAACAAGAGCATCTCTTAGTTTCTTAAAATAGTGGGTATATGCTAGTATCCATATTTTGAATGGAGGTGATCACTTTCATCCTCAGATATATTTCTGATGCGCCCGTTAAAGTTATTGCCCTGCTAATCCACCAAACCAGATGAGAAACTGTAACTTAGGGAAAAACTTCCAAAGTACTGCATATATTATTCTCTTACCTCTTCAAAGTTGTTTTTTTTGGGGGTGGGGGAGGAAGGGTTGCTAATTTCACATGAACAGTAGTATGATTTACGTTTATGTTTACTGTCAGGAAGTATTTATTGGTAATGTAAATATGTTAGTTGGTTGTCGTTCTTATGTAGTCAAACTTATAACCCCAAGGAAGTGGATCAATATAAGAACTTTACAGAATTATACTTCTAACCTTGTGTATCTTGCCTTCATGAATATCTCTATATTGTCTGACATTCTTTTCCAACTCCTCGATCCTGTCGCAGAGATCCTTCTCCTTCGTCCTAAAGGAATTTGTCACGTCCTCTAAGGTTACATCCTTCATCTTTATCTTTCCCTGTCACAGCCACTTTTAATTAGACATCATCTTTGCCTGTGTAATATATAGCAGAAAACTAAGAGATATATATATATATATATATATATATATATATATAATTCCTATATATTATATATATATATATATATATATATATATATATATATAATTCCTATATATTATATATATATATATATATATATATAATATATAGGAATTATATATATATATATATATATATATATATATATATATATATATTTGGAAAAAATGGTAAATTTTATTCCAAAATCATTCAATACTCATACAACATACAGACGGGATGGTCGTCCACCCGTCAGTCGACCATTTTTTTACATCAAACTCCAAATTATGGAGGATACCAACCGGAGGGGTGATAAGTCCCTCGAATATGCGCCGATTCCTTTCCCGCCAAACATGCCAGACAGCGGCTGCCAGCCGAATCCTAGCAGTCTTGAACCAGACCATGCCTCGTCCTCTGCAATCTCGAATACCCGTGATGATTGCTCCATCAACCTGCCAGAAATATCTCCACCCAGCATACGGTTTTACTTAAACCATATGGACCATGAAACTCCACAGTCAAAAAATAGATGGGTCATCGATTCCTCCTCCAAATCACAGAGAGCACACTTCGGATTGGGGACCTGGATCCCAAAAGAGATGAGTCTGTCCCTGGTCAGAAGACGACCAAGGAGCAGGCGATACATACATAGCTGCATTTTTCTGGCCAGATCCTTGCACCAAATGAAGTCATAATCACCAATTGGGGGATTGGCACTATGCATAAGGTAGTAGCCACTCTGGAAGGTGAACTCCCCCGAGATAGTACCTCCAGTCACGCCAGACGGATCCCAGACCCACATATCCTCAGACTGGGATGGGTCAATCTCAATCCCGCGAATAATCTCACCAAGCCCCTCAGTATGGTAGTAGGACTCCGGACTCCAAGCACCATTCTTGATGATGTGCTGACAAGACAGACCTCTGTCCGCCTCCTTGTGATCTCGATCACCCATAATGTCCACCAGAGACTGGTGCTCTATCAAAGGATCCAGCTATAGGTCAGTTTCAGCCCCATCACACATGGTCCTTTTGACAGACGATTGAAGAACAACTCTGTCTCAGAATTTGTTTGAAGGTCACAGAGTGGTTGTTGTCAATACCACACCTCCAGAAGTTGCCATTCCTCACATAGCGAGAATGCATCCACTCCCCAGAGGGATCTCCCTTTAATGAACCGCCATGCTAGTTTCAGGGCCGAGACTTCCCTGATAGCCAACAGAGGACGGAGACCCACACCTCCCTCCTTCTTTGGCCGACATAGCTGTTCCCAAGAGATCGCATGTAGGCCCCCCTCCAGATAAAATAAGTACAGATCCTTTCAACTTTCCTGATGGTAGCCGCGAGTATCAAAATAGACTGCAGGCAGAACTGGGCCAGGGCAGAGATAACCGATCGGACTAACTCGATACGTCCCCCAAAAGATAGCCCGGCAGCTTGCCAACCTTCAACTTTTCGCTGGGCATACTCCACCAGGCTATAGCAATCCTGGTCTCGGGCATAATTGACTGTCAAAGGAACTCCCAGGTATTTCACCGGGAGCTCACTTCTCTCCACGCCTAATGCATCAGCGCGCTCCTCCTTCTGAAGGCAAAGTGAACTGAAGTAGACCTGCTCTTCTCTCTATTCATTTGAAGTCCCGAGTGTGATTCCAGCTCACCCATAATCTCAGATAACGTGTTCTTACCCTCCAACGAAGGCTGTATGAACACCAGTAGGTCGTCGGCATAGATGAGGTGGGTAACCGGAGGCTCGACTCTCCTGTACAGCGGGACAATCCTCCCAAAATGTACTGTCCTATCCATCAAGCAGGTAAAGTACTCAATGACAAGCGTGAACATGTAAGGTGACAGGGGGTCACCTTGTCGGAGTCCACGGTTGCTTTTGAAGAACCCATACGGAATACCCTGGATAAGGACCGAAAAGGTGGGAGACGATATGCATTCCCGAATCAACGCAACCCAACGATCATCAAACCCCATAGCAGACAGAAGGTTGCATAAGAACTCCCTGTTGACCATATCGTAGGTCTTCCTCAGATCCAGCTTTACACATGCCTTCTCTCCACCAGGTTTTTTGAAGCCCCTCACCATCTCATGAGCTAGAAGGCTATGCTCAGCTATAGATCGCCGCTTGATGAACGCCGCCTGGTTCGGAGAGACAAGGTCCTGCATAATCTCCTCCATGCGCCGGCACATGAGGTGCGTAATTATTTTATAAAGATAATTACAGCACGCAATAGGCCTAATGTCCGCCAGCGAGGTCGCCTCCTCCTTCTTTGGTACCAGAGTCAAGAAAGTGTGGTTCAGCTCCTTCAGCAGCTTCCCCTCAGAGAAGAACTTCTGGACCGCCTCGAGAACCGGGACCTTCAGAATATCCCAGTGGCGTTTGTAGAACCCACTGCTAAATCCATCCAGGCCGGGAGCTTTGTTGGGGTCCGCTTTTTTGATAATGGCCTCCACCTTCTCCATAGTGACAGGGGCAAACATGAGACTATTTTCATATGGAGTCACCAATCTCTTCGTGACTACATCTGGGAACACAAATAGATAGTCAGTCTGAAAGTATAACTCAGAGTAGTACCTGACCGCCTCTCCTGAGATCTTGGACGGCTCCCCAATCAGATTACCCTCGGTATCAAGAAGCTGAGAGATGGTGTTCCGATGTCTGGTGCGAATGACATCATAGAAGAACTTGGTACATCGGTCGTCATTCTTAAGCCAGGAGCATTTAGCGCGCTGAGCCGCATTAATCTCCTTCTGAAGCCGCAGAGTATTGACTTTCCCAATCAGCTCCTTCTCTCTAGCCGCAAGGTCCCCATTTAACATGTCAGATTGCATGGAGTGCTGGATGGCCTGAAGCTCCGCCTCCTTATCTTCAAGAGAGGACTTGGGCAAACTCTTCACCCAAGTCCGTAGCGCCCTTTTTATGTGCTTGAGCCGGTGGACCATCTGATACTGAGCAGTCCCCACCACCTGATGAGCAACACCCTCCGTAATCGCCGCTGAGTAATCCTCCGATAGAAACTAGCTGTTGTTGTACCGGAAGGGACGGGGCCGCACTGAAGGGCTGAAAGTGAATCCAATCCTGATAGGAGAATGATCACTCATCCCAGCGGTCAGCCCCTCAGCCAGCGAATGAGGGAAGCGACGGAACCACTCCCCGTTGCCCAGGGCCCTATCCAACTGACAAGCAATCCTGTTTCTGACTGCTTTGTTGTGCCAGATCCAGATATGCCCTGAGCACGATAGACTCTGAAGGCCCGTCTGGAGAAGGCAACTCTGAAAATCATGCAAGATCGTATCTGGAACTGGTCTGCCACCTATCTTCTCCCCTCTGTGCAGAAGAGCGTTGAAGTCACCTATCAGAAGGAGGGGGAGGTGAGAGGAAGCAGTAGCGGTCGCCACTCTAGCAATGTCATTCCATAAGGCCTCCCGACGTCTCATGTCGTTGTGGCCGTATACCGCTCCCAATAAGAACCGAAATTCACCTTTGTTCGTGAAAACGATGGCAATCAGCTGCTCCGACATCAAAATCAAGTCCCCATCCCAATACGTCAAGCTCCATCTGACCCAGATTCTCGTCATGTCGCATAGATCCAAGCTGTGTATCTGGCCCCAATGATTGGGTGTACGACGGACAAGAGTCTTATCCCCTTTAATCTTGGTTTCCAGCATAACAGAGATATCACATTTCTTCCTGTGTAAAACTCTCACAAATCTCCCTCCATATCCCTAGAGAGCACGCCCCCCTCACATTTCAAGCTATAATCGTCATTAATTATTAAGTGAGGGGTCCTCCTGTAAGTCACCTGGACTGGTACCCGGGAGAGGTACCACTTCCGTCTCTGTCATATCCTCCTCTACCTCAACAGTAGGGACATGCTGGATGGGAAACTGAGTAAGCATCAGGGCCCAAGCTGGATTATCAACACAAAGCTCCTCCCCCGTAACAGGGGAGTGACCCCCACCCCCCCACTAGGGGGACCATCCCGCAGAGGACCCGCATGTCTCTTCCTGCTGTAAACTTGCTCACTAGCCGATCCGCCACCTCCACTCCCCTCTATTTCCGAAGTCACCATGTCTCTGGTGACCATGCGCCGAGAAGACGACCATAGCGCCACCAGGAGGAGCCGCCGCAGGCAAGATAGGTAGGCTCTGACCCCTAGCCTCCTCCATCGGTTGGTCTTCCTTCCGCATGAGCTCTCCCTCTATGTCATCCTCGGGTGTAGACGTCATCACCCGAGGAGTGCTAGGTGTATCAGTAGTAGCCGTGGCAGACCCCCTCTGTAATCCTCCAGACGGGCAGGAACTATCAAGGTGCCCGAAGCAAGCACAAAGTGAACAGGTAGGGGGCACCCATTCGTACTCCACTCTGAGATAGGACCTCACCCGAAGGAATCTCATACTCCACTATGCTCGGCAGCTCCCCACCAGCCCGGATCTCTACGAACATCCTCGCATACATCAGCCTTGAACGGAAGGCTGTATCATCATCTGCCTTAATCGGCCTGTCCACCAGACTAACAAGTCTCATGAGCAATGGAATGCTCCAATATCGCATCGGGAACTCCGGAAAGCGGATCCAGACCGGGATAGCATTGGGGACTTCCTTCTCACATTTTAGGTCCGGAGTCCACTCTCTCAGGATAATAAGCCTCCCGTCGAACGTCCACGGCCCACCCTGGAGGATTCTGGTTACATCGTCTGCTAGCCCGAACTTCACGTAGAAGAAGCCGTTCTTCCTAGCAAAGAACTCCATGCTCCCCTTCGGCTGCCATACCCGCGCCGCATACGCCCGTATCTGTCCTTAGAAGGGTTTGTTCTCCAGAACATAGATGACCAACGTATTCTCCCAGAAAGCTGTCACCTGAGCAATCTCCTCCGCAGGGAACGAGGCCCTGAAACCGCTTCCCACTTTTTTAGGAGGAACAAACTCCATCGTTGTGGGGTTTTTCGACCCCCAAGCTTACATATGTCCACCCATGACTTGTCCACAGGGCGAGGGATCGTCTCCTGAGCCCGCTGGAAGATCGATGTTGGAGAAAGGCCTAACCCCCTGACCTCCCAAGTCCACCGTCTTGTCCTTCCCTTTATCCGCCACAGCCAGTGTTGGACGCCACCCAGCTGTTCTCCCGCCACCACCAGACGCCCCCCGGGAGGGGATCCCAGACGCATTCGCCGATTTTCGCAGTCTCATCCCCTTCCCTGCCCTCCTATCAGAGGGTATACGTGGCCTCAGGGGGGTCTGAACGTTACCCTCCTTTTTCTTCTGACTTTCCGCTTCGGCGACGTGTAACCGTCGTCCATCCCCCTCCATCCATCCGTCCGTCTTGAGGTCGAGATCCAGATCCAGGTTGGAAGATTCGAGCTCCGAACGAACCACCCGGGGCCAGCCCACCCCCTTGGGCCACAGAACTTCCCGCCGTCGCCATCGATCGGACACTCGTGGCCCTGTCTCCGCCACCACCGGCAGCAGCCAAGCCGACGCCTCCCGAGGCCTTGCTGCCCCCGCCGGCGCCTCCACCACCCCTGCTGCCACCCCCCGCCTCCATAGCCGATGATTCCCGCGATGTCCTAGATCCTTCGTCACCCGCACCACCGCCGCCGGACCCGCCGCCGCGAGCGCCACCCTCGGTCGGCCCTCCCCCAGCCGCTCCAGCGCTGGCCGCCCCCCTGCCGGAGGCGCCAGGGTCCCACGCCCCGATCAGAGCTCTCCCCGTCGACCCGCTCCCACAGCCTGCGCCGCCACCGCCAGTGCCCGTGCTGCCTCCTCCAGCATCCGCGCCGCCATAGGCAGGCCCGCCGCTGGTCGGGCCGCCGGAAGCACCGGGGTCCCAGGTGAGGGACCCCCTAGGGTTCGCACGATTCGTCGTTGTCGCTCTCGAATCCAGTTGAGAATGAATCCATTGGGCATCTGTTCTTTGGGTGTCCGGTGTCATGGCACATTTGGACTGAGCAGTGTGCTCAGCTGAGAGGAGGAGTTGGGGGGGATCGAGACATTCGGAGCATTCTCAGCTGGATTCGAGACAATGGAGGCCGCGAGCCGGGGTGGGCTAGAAGAGCCAGAGTTCGACTTGCTGCGTCTGTTTGGCACATCTGGAAGGAGAGGAACAGACGTATCTTTGAGGGCTTAACTACCCCCCCGATTGGAATTCTACATAATATAGAATTCGATGTATCTGTAATGGCCCCATAATCATCTTTTGGGGCATGGAGAGTTGTGATGTTGTACTTTAATACCTTTACCGCTATTTGCGAGGAATAAATTCACCCTTATTCCAAAAAAAAATATATATATAGCAACTGTACTATAATAAAAAAAATAGAGCTACTGTACTATAATACCTCAAGAAGCTTAATTTTCTCTTGTAAAGTTGAGACTTCCTTTGATCCATTTATGTTGTTCTTGTTCCTTGCTGATGTCTTTGTAGTTACATTTGATGATGATATTCGTCTCGCGTTGCCATCTTTTAGTTTTCTCTCTGCAACGGCGATTCGATCTCTCTTCTTACAGAGTTCGTCTCGCAATCGAAATACCTCTTTTCTTAGATTTTCTTTCTCCCTCTCGTCCTCAATAGACGAATGCTTCAAGTCGTTGTAGTTTGCTCTAAGAGTTGCCACCTCCAAGTTCAGACTTTCAATCGCCATATCTTTCTCATCCTTCAAATTTCTCAGGTGATGTAGTTCCTTCAACGCTTCATCTGCTTCTAATCTGGCTGCATCAGAAACCAATCCTCTTTCCTTCTCCATCTGTTCAGAGATTTGGATATTTTTCTTTGACAGTTGTTGCACCTCGGCTTTAAGCATCAGTATTTCTTCAGAGAAAGCCTCATTCCTTCCATCCTCGTCTCTCTTTTGACTCTCCAGATCCATCATCAGTTTTTCTATTTCTTTCGTCTTTGTATCTACCATGTCTAATACCTCTTGAACTTTCACTTGGCATTGATCACACACTGAAGCAAGCTCCCTGTCTTTTTTCTCGAGCAGATCTTCTAGGTAGCATTTCTGTAAGCGCAACTCACTAGCTTCGGTTACTGCCTCCATTGCTAACTTCTCATTCATGTGAAACATCGAAGAAATCTGTGCAGAGAGCCTTTCGAATTCCTCCTCTAATAGTCCAGCAGCCTTGGCATTGCTCCACCTGGACTTCCTCAGCGCTTCCTCTGCTTGTATAGCCCTCTGTTCCTGCAGAACTTTCGCTTGTGTGATCGTTTTAATGTCAGCTTCGAATGCTTCGGCCTTCTCCTCGAGTTCAGTCTCCAAGTTTCTGATTTGGTCTTCAAGGTCACTGATGAGGGTTAGATGTGCTGAGCATTCATACTGCGCCCCGAATTGTTCTTGCATCTGGCTTTGCTCCAGCCGCTTGGAGATGTTATGGTTCTCCTGTTTCAGAATCTCGTAGTCCAGAGCAGTCTGTTCCATCTGCATCTCTAGTTCTTCTCGCTCTCTTCTGCAAATTTCGATCTCGTTGTTCAGGTCTACGATCTGCTGTGCTACTTCTGTGTCATCGCGTTGCTCGTGGCTTTCGTCATACATTGTTTCGATTAGCTCTCTTTCATAATCGTAACTCTGCAAATGTATACGGTCAGTTCCAAACATCAACTCCGATGAATTCTTGCTATTAGCCAATTCTCTATCTTTCTGTTCTAGCAGTTCATCCAGATCTCGCACCGCAAGAATTAACTCAGAGTTCGAGTCTTGCGTCTTCTGTAGCTGCAACCGGAGATTCGCGTTCAAGCTCCTCTCGTAGTCTAGCTCTTGCTTGACCTCTTCTAGCATGGACCGCGGAGTTTCACCATTAGCCATGGACCTCTGCGATTCTGATTCAACGCACGACTTCCTCGAGTCCTTGAGTTCTTCGCATGATCCTCTTCTAAGTGCATCCCTTTCCTCTCTAGTCGCGGCCAGCTCCCTCGAAAGATCCTGTGCACGCCTGGTCTCTTTCACTACTTGTTTTTTCAGAGCCTGCAGCTCCAGCTCCCACAACTGTCTGGCTCTTGCTAGTGAGCGATTGCTTGGAACAGAAACATCTGAGTCTTGTAAGTTCTCCTCCAGTCTTGTTTCCTCTGAACTGTTTGTTGAACCATCCATATTCCTAGAAGTACCTGAATTATTATTATCATATTATCAGCTACGTTTTTGGCACTTTTAACTTTTTACTGCTCGATTACGGCCATTCAGTTTTATAAATTGCTCTTTTGAAACACATTTCATCGATTTTAAAGCACGTCACCACTTCAAAAGAATATCTAGCAATACAAGTATTTAAACTGCGCTTTTCTACTACAAGATATACTCTTTTTTTGAAGTGGTCCCTATGTGCTTCGAAATTGACGAAATATGTTATGAAGTAGGGGGTGCTAAAATTGAGCAGCCAAAAACGTCTGAGCGCTATAATTGGGGTGCAAACCAATGTATTTGATTCTCTCTCGAGGACAGTACCATTTTTGCTGGAAAATGACTCGAAGTTAAGGTAGTCCTTCTGAGTATTGTCATTGTCGTCTCCATTCTCCATTGGAGAGTATTGCCCAAAGTCATCACTGTTACTTAATGCAGTCACTAGGCCGGAGCTGTCAGACTTTGTGACGCCGCCGTTAGATTCCTCCGGCAGAGGTGGCGTTGTTCTGCAGTATGGAATTCTCGTCGATGATCTAGTAAATGAGGCATCCTGCAAAACAAGTGTTAAGACCCGATGCACACCCTAGCTAGCTACACATTTGTACAACCAATTTGTTACATATGTAGAGGTGTTGATTTCATAGAGAATCCAATTGCAAATTCATGAATTCATCCTACTAATTTATGAACTTACTTCTGTGGAATGTGCATCTGTTCTCAAAACTTCGGTACTTCCCTTCTCCTTGTAGCTGTTCAATTTGCCTGATATATTCATTTGTTCTTGGGCTTCGTTAGATTTTCTGATTTGATAAGACACAAAAAGGGAAAAAAAAATATTAGTATTACATAGATACCGAAACCAAAAACTTATTTAACTTCTTACCTTTTCCCATCCTCATCTTGCACTCTGTGTAGAGTAACCTGTCATATTTCACAATACCTTTTATTACCTGAGTCTCTGTTTCCAAACCAAATAAAAGTTCAAAACCGAAACTACTGATAAAAGAGACAAGCGAAATTATCTTAGTGGCACCCTAACTATAGCGTTTGGAGTCTTTGGACGTTTTTGGCATCCTCTATTTTGGCATTCCAATTTCATAAATTGCTCTTTTAAGCACCTCTTGCCAATTTTTGGGTCCTTAATATACAAGTTTGTTGTCGGTTGATGTGTTGATTTTTTGTAATTAAATGAATAATATTGTTTTATTCATGATAAACTCTTATTTACAAGTAAATTTGGACAGAATGTGCTTTAAAAGAGCAATTTATGAAGTTTTGGTACCAAAATTGAGCAGTAGAAAGTTAAGGTGCCAAAAACGTCCAAGCACTATAGTCGGGGTGCCACGAGAATAATTTAGCCAAGAAATTTGGTAGTTTTTCTGGGATCCAGCAGGAAACTTGTGAAATATAGTCAGTTCAATTAATAGCAAAAACATCAAAAAATGAGTCTATTAATCGAGAAGTAGAACAATGCTCACATGTAAGATAGGTCCAGAATCAGAAGCCTTAAGCTGGAGAGCTATAGTTGCAGGCTTAAGAACCTCAGCATAATCTGACAAATTAACAGTAGCCTCTCCTATGACTGTGACTTTTGCTGATCCCTGAACAAAGTTTGCATCAATGTAGTAATTACCCAGCTCCATCCAAAACAAGTTGATCCCATAAAAGAAAATTGTTAGTAGAAGCAGAAATTTTCCATACAGCTGCTGAAACAACAAAACTGTAGAGCTTGTCCTTGAATTTCCCAGTTTCTGCATCCTTTGTAAATCTGACAGTTTCATAGACAGGTTTCTTCCACCTGCAGTTTCCGTCGAGCACCACCACCTTCTCTGTCGTGGTTGGTTTGCCAACTTCGATAGGGACCACGGAGACCGTCGCGACCTCCCATCCTAACTTGGTCATCTTAAGAGAGACAGAATGGTGGAGGTAAAGTGTGAGGCTACATTTTAAGATATTGCACGATGATGCATTAAAACATACCTGGGTTGCATGAAACTCGAATCTGAAAAAAGTCTTGTCCTTGTTCTTGTTCTTCTCGCTCCTCCATCTTGCTGCCAAGAACATTTTTTTGATGGCGCTTTATGTATCAATGCTGGAAAATCCCAGTGAACCCTTCATATACTAAACCCGGCATTCTATAATGTAGTGAATCTATGTTCTGTCATCAATTTTTTGTTAAATAGGTGTACTGAAGAAGAAGAAGAAGAAGAAGAAGAAGAAGAGAGCTTTAGATGTCGAGCATATATATCAAATACCTGTGGTGTGGGAGAAGGGAAGAACAAAGGGAGCACATCTGTAAGAATTGATTGCTTTGTCTCTATCAATCTTTGTTTGTTGCATTGTGTAAGTAGCAAAAAATATATGGTTTCTCAGTGTTTAATCTAAAACATGTAGAATGGAAAAATAATTTAAAAAAACAGAAAAAGCAATCTTTGGTGAACTTGGTCTTGCTGGTGAGTTGCTTGACCAACAAAATACATAAAATCAGAGGTTACTTTGGGATTTGGAATGGCAGTTACGATTGTTTCTTCTTGATATGGACAGACGAGTCCTCTCTTTTTTTTACTGTGTTAAGGAAGTTTTAATGGGAAGTAACTCATTGTTGTTTGTTGTGATTGTGAAGGAGTATTGTTTGGCAAGGAAAGTGGGACAGCAGACATATTATCGTTTGGTACTGTAGTGGAAATATTGAAAACGGAGGTGCCTTGAGAAGGAAGAACTTGGCTGTGAATATACTGTACATGCAGCAAAGCGATAGTTTAATATGGCATTTATCATTCATTGATGAACCAATAACTGCAACTGGGGTCGACAGCACTCCGAAACGATCTTTACATACATGCATACGTGCTTGTATCGGAATGTTGCATCGGAATAAAAAAAAATTTGTCATTGATGAGATGGGAGTCTCTTTAGTGGCTTAGTAGGTGGAGACAACCTCATATGAGTTCGATTTTACTGAGAAGCAAGTTAAATTTATTCTATTATATAATGTCAAAAGTAGGCTTTACTGTGAATTTTTTCCCCCAAAAATATCCTTTACTATATTTACAAATTAAAAAGATTAATTAAAATTAATAGGAGATATCTAAGTAAATACAAGAGTTGTCATTTGATATTTTTAATTACAATAGATTTTAAATGCGTTGAGTATCTAAAAAGGAGGTATTGAAAAATGGGCATTATTTAGCATCATTCATTCATTAAAAATGGCTAATTATTTTGGCACATCCAAAACTAATCATGGCTAGCCCATTTTGAACTTTGGTTTATCTACAAGTTTGCCATTGAATAAAGTGATCATCGCTATTCCACTCTTTGGTATAAAAGTTAATTTTTCTAATTTTGTTCTTCTTCTTCCTCAACTCATCCAAGATCCAAGAAGAAGAAAAAGAAGAAGAACAAGAAAAAGAAGAGGAAGAAGAAGAACAAAAACAACATAAATGAAAATTTTAATGGGGTTTAAACCCTAATTTTCTTTCTCAACTCATTCTCACTATCTCCAAGTATAATGGGGTTTAAACCCTAATTTTTTTTCTATTTCGATTTTCAAGTAACGGAGAAGAATAAAATGAGAAGAAAACACCCAAAAATTAAACCCTAATTTTTTTTCTCATTTCTAATTTTAATGGCACCCAAAGGCTCCTCATAATGCACAAACCTTAATATTGGTGGAAACAATAATATTACTGTTCAACTAGTGTAAATAAGGACTGCCCAATTTTCTGGCAGTCCTACAAACTGAATGGACTGTCAGAAAACTAGGCAGTCCTAAGTCACAGCATGTGAAACAAAAGACTGTCCATTTTTCTGGCAGTCCTTACTGTATGTTGGACTGCCAGAAGAATGGGCAGTCCAACTCACAGCATGTGTAACTTTGGATTGCCCAACTATCTGGCAGTCCAGTCTGTATGTTGGACTGCCAGAAGAATGGGCAGTCCTAAGTTTTACATGCTGTGACTTAGGACTGTCCAGTTTTTTGGCAGTCCATTCAGTTTGTAGGACTGCCAGAAAATTGGGCAGTCCTTGTCGACGTGGAGTTTTATCGTTCGTTCATACTTGGGTTTAATTTAAATGAATAATTTTTCATTCCGTATGTAGTTTAATTCATTCAAATGGGCTACAAAGAATTGAAATAAATAATGTAATTGATGCTTGAATTTTTTAAATTAATTTCTAGAATTTTGGAAATAAATTGAGAAAAAATTTGGGTGCTTGAATTAATTTCTTCAAAAGAGGAGGATGGTGGAGGAGAAGTGGAAGATGTTGGGGATTTAGGAGTTGTGGATGAAAAGATGAAGATGTTGGGGATTGAGGAGAGGTGGAGGAGAAGAGGAAGAAGAAGAAGAAGAGAGGGGGTGAGGGTTTTGGAAGAGAGAAGGAATTTTGCAAATGAAGGAAAAAAAAAAGGGTTGGGGGGGGGGGGGGGGGGGGGGGTGAATTTGGGATAGCCATGATCAAAAAATTGGACTGGCCTTGTGAAAAACAAAAAAAATTGGGCTAGCCACAATCCGGACTAGCCATGATTATATTTGGATGTGCCCATATAATTAGCCATAAAAATGAATAAAATTTGACTACACATGTATATATACTAGTATAATATAGAATGGATATAGGTTTGGAGGTTGAAGGATACCATCCAGGACCAGTCGAAGTCTCTAAGAGTAAGTCTGACAAGACTTTGGACTGGACAATCTCCTTTTGCTATGACAACTCTTCAGGCTTAGTATGATCCTACAAGAGGTTGGGACTGCTAGTAATATCCTATAACCGATCACTAATAAGGATTAAGGAACAACTAAAATTAGTTTCGGATAGAACAACTCAACCCTCGGAGCCGGGCCTGATACTGTCTTACTGATGTTCATATGATGCAACAGTATAAGCTAATCAAACTATTTCGTCAACTTTGACTCAGTTTTAGTCCGGTGCCATTGCTGAGCACTGCTACTTGTTACTCCCCAATGAGTGTATGCATGTGCGCACTCAGGGTGGTCCAGTACTCACAGTAGCTAGGAACCAAGTTACACATTTGGAGTGGAGGGATAGCAGCAAACTGACAGCTGTGCTTTCTGAGCTGTGCTTCCTTCTGTCATAAATGGTGTTTTCTTGTGGCATTAAAGGCACCTGTAATTTTTTTTTAAGTTTTTGGGAGTACTATTTTGGTAGTCAGATCGAGCATAACTCGATTTATTTTGTTCTAAAGTAGAGATATTTACTAAACGATTCAATCCTATTCAGATATTCACGACCAAGTGATACTGAATTATCTTTCGGATATATCTTGAAAGGAGAAGGAAGATTGTAATGCTAATACAACCCAACTGTCTATTTTCTATAGTCGCTGAACGGGAGATAAACTGCCAAAAATACTAAAATTGTGATGGACGATTTTTTTAAAATTTTTTTAACGATGCCTTTAACATCAGCCTTTCTAATATACCATTGGATGCTTCCATCTTCCCATTAAGTCAGGGGATGTTAAAGCCTACTTACGATAACTCTAGAGGGGGGATTTACTGGACCATTGTTAGACCCGAATCTTGGTGATTTATCCATGGCTATGGATTAAGCTTGGGTGAAACTAGTGGAGGTCGGAACTGAATGATGTTGAAAAGTATTGTGGCGCACAGTTGACTAGACATGTAGGGACAGGGATAAAGTATTTGTTAATATATAATTAGTTTAGGATTGAGATTAGATTCTCTTATTAGGATTCAGATTCCTATCAACTATGTGGATTTCTTCTCTTATATGAATATGGATCCGTTCTCTCTAAATATATTCATAATATGACTTTTTATATTATCCATCAATACAATTAATATTGTTGATTTGTTTCATAGTATCAGAACATAGTATTTTCCAATCCTAGGACCATTCAGGAAAATCCATCCGCTTCAGTGCCTTTTCCGGCCAAACTCCAGATCGTGGTCTCCAGGCTCTTATTTCAGACTGCAACAAGAACTGCAACCATTGCTCGTGCTCTCTCGAAGAGCATAAGGCACCTCTCATGTCAGCATTTTTTAAGCTACCAAAAAGTACTGGAGATTCTTCAGCTGCGCAATCCCTCCTTCCGGAATCCAACTGCTAAAACTGTTGTTGGACAATTGCAAGTGCTGCTCAAGTTGGTGATCTCCAAACAATTTGTTCCTGCATTTTTCTCGAGCAACGTTGAGATCCGAGCAAATAGTCTCCCCAAGTCCTGGCCTCAAACCATGTTGAAGAATTGTACCACAGATCCCCACTCGATCCAGTTTGAAGGATCGATGGCATGGTTTCTACAATTTTGATCTTAATTTTTCCACAAGCTTCCGATCCAAGATAAAAGTATTTCTAAATTGTAAAGTGCATTCCTAAAGGAGCAGCTCACATGGTCGGCCGCATTTTGGAATCCAATCCAAGAGAGGACGGTACCCATGCTTAGCTATTTAACCATGACCCCATTCGGCCTAAAGAAGTAGTAGCAGTAAGAAGCTTGAAAAAAAAAAAAAAAAAAAAAGTCTTTTATGTGAGTAGTTCCGAGATTTTTTTCCTTCTTCCACTTCGGAGAAGGCCCGTGCTTCCACCTCCAGACTCTCGCCTTGTCCTTTATGTACTAATTGCAAAAGTCTGGACATTCTGCTGCCACATGTTGTGCTCGTCAGCGGTGTAGTCTTATTTGTTCTCATAGTCATAAACTTGGCCACTCGGTGGATAATTAGTTTCTTCTGCAACCATGTTTAAAAACTTAATTCTTCACGCGGATAAAGACAAAGGGTTCTCCATCGACTCGCTCTATGGTATCTCAGGTCACATTGTTGATAGTACATATACATCGGCAAATTTCAGCACCGCCTTACTCAGTTAGAGTTCCAGCGTCAGCCCGTCTTTGCTGGCTCATTTGCATCTGCCTCTACTAGTATATCTACTTCTTGGATATTAGACTCCGGTGCTTCTCATCATAAGACTTATGATCTTAGTCTCTTATATAATATTACACTTTTACCATTCCACTTTTCCTCTTTACACACACAGATGGTTCTCAAATGGTCATCACTCAATATGGCTCTATTATTTTCGACACATTGAGTCTTCTTTTTATTTTACATGTCATCTTACTTTACACCTCATATCAGTTAGTAGTCTTTGTGAGAGCGGATTTATTATAGTTTTTTATTCCCTCACATGTTCTATTAAGGATTCTCGTACGAGCCAAACGATTGGTCGCGCTCGTAGAAAAGGGACGTTTGTACCACTTAGAGTTTTGTCATCTTCTATCATCTCGATGTTTGAGTTCTAGTCATGATGCTATCTTCACATCCGCTGCTAACTTGTGGCACAATGCTTATGTCATATTTCATAGCCTCATCTAAAAAATTTATTCGATAGTGGAGCTCTTAGGCGTGATTCTTTTTCTTCTCTATCCACATGTACGGGTTATAAGTTGAATAATACTTAGTTCTACCTTCTCCTAAGGGTCTCCTTGGCAATTGTAGGGTAGCGGTTATTGTTTGCCATCGAAAATGCAACAAAGTTTTGTTGACTAAAATTTTGGTATTTCAATTACAAACAGAACAGTATACAATGTAGGACTTAGACGTAGCTGGAAACTGTGTTGGTGGAGCGAGTGATAATGCGTTGACTCCGTTGACGATCTGACGACAATCTTGAATTCTCTGAAGGTCTGGGTTGCTCTAGATGTCGGAGCGTTGCGAGGAGAAGTGGACGTTAAGTCTCTCTTCTGGCCTCTGTGAATGTGCTTCTCCCGATGTATGTATGTCCCTCCTTATATGTGTCTGTATGGTGAAGGAATGATCCTTCTATTTATAGAAAGCAGGCTGGCTGCTCATGCGCGCATATGTCGGATGCGTCTGGACGTGGGAACGTCACGTGGCTGATGCTGGCGGGGGCGCATGGTTGATGCGCCCTGGATTGAAGTTGAATCTGCTGGACTGCTGTGCTGGGCTGTAATAGAGCTGGCACGTGGCAGTCACGGAGATTTGGTTGTTGCTGAGATCTTGGGTGGTTAGCACACATTCTTTGAACAGAACTGATTCAAGGGACGCGTGGCGTATGCCTGTGGCTCAAAGATCTCAGTTTTGGAGGAGAGTGATCTGTCGGAGTGCGCCTAGGATCGGGCGCATGGAGGTGACTTAGTCTATGAATTTTAGACATCGTAGACGAGTCTGGGCGAATGGCTTTTGAGGTGCATGCAGAGCTTCGTATCAGGGTGCGCCTAGAATCAGGCGCAGGGGAGGCGACTTGGTCTCATGATCTTTAGGAGCCATGAGCAAGTCTAGGCGCATGGCTTTTGAGGCGCATGCAGAGCTTTGTCTTCTGTTGGTGGGGATCAGAAGTAAGTCGGGGGGCGCATGACTACTGGGACGCGCACAGTCTTCTGGGCGCATGGCCACGAGGAGCATACAAATGATTGATCGGCCACGTGGCAGTTATTACCGACCCAAGGTGTAATGATGGTGCTGACATCAGCGGTGCTTCATTTTCTGCACAGCTGATTGGACGGCTCTTGGAATGCGTTGTCGCCTTTGTCATCCAGAATTAAATATTTGATGGTGATAAGTTTGGAGAGGGTGCATCGGTTAGTACAAATCTGGGCACATAGGTCCATGGCCCGTTGGGCACATCCATGGGGAGCACATGACATCGATGGCGCATCTGCCATGTGTCGCATCCTCTTTGGTCCGACTGTTGAGTTCTCCGAGGCGTTAATGGTTACTCCGACTTAGCTGAATTCGAAGAGGCAGATTCATTGGCATTAATGCAAATTTATTGCACTGAATTCGAAGAGACTGCCACTTGGCACATGAGTTTGATCTGCCCGGCCTATAAATAGCAGTGTGAAGAGAAGTTTGTTTCTCGTTTCACTTTTTTTTCGAATGGAGGTAAACTCGGTCGGTCCTCCTCATTGGCGAGACGTTGCATTGTGGGTTGCCGATCTCCTCGTTCGAAGAAGCTTTGACGATGAACTACTTCAGAAGACTGAGATGCGCCGAGTTGATATGTTCGAACCCCTTGCTGGCAATATTCTTCTACGAGACGACATTTAGTGTCAAGTTGAATGCATGGTTTGGGTTTGGTATGCCCAAGCCTCATTGTGATGGAAGAGCCCCAGGCTGGCAGATGCGCCTGTGCGTTGATGATGAAGTGATTCGCTCTGACGGGACAGAGTAATGCGCTGGCAGAGCAATGCGCCAGGCTGAGACGATGCGTCTAGCTGAGACATCAGGGTGGTGTGCCTAGTTGAGTGTAGGTTGTTACAAAGTCTTCAATTGGCATCATGTTTTGAGATGATGTCGGACAGGTGCAGCAGGTTGCAGTCACTGGAACACAGACTGCCTTGGTAGTGGGGCCACTGTTTTGCGACAACAGCAGTTGATGGCGACCGTAGCACAAGTATGTCCCGTGAGGGACGAGTTGTGCATGGTGGTCGTCTCTCCCGATCTACGTCTGTGAGGGATCACATTACGTAAATCGTAAGGGAAGAGTTTCACATTTACACCCCCTTCAGGCGCATGGCAAGGCCAGGCGTCGGGATAGTTATGTGAATGCTGCAGCTCCTTGATCCAGTTCCAGCGCATAAAATGCACCTAGATCATAAGTAGGAGAGCAGCACGTATTGTAATTTGAATCCACTTCATGCGCATCACCCAGGTGGAGGCATGGGCTCAACATCGCAGTTGTCCAGCCAGACTTGGTTCAATACGCAGTAGATGCGTCCAAGTGGGACAGGAACTTTGAAAGTCGACTCGTTTCTAGCACAGATGCGTCCGAGTCGACTCTGTACAGCTTACCATCAGCAGCGCGCATGATTTTGAGCGCATGCTTCTGGTTTGCTGTCGGCGTAGCACATTCGAGGCGCATGACCTGTGCTGCCTTGGACTTCTTTGTACTAGCCTGACTTTTTGTTGCCAAGATGGCAAGGAAACAACTTGTAGGCGATCCAGAAGAAAAAGAATCACTATTGCAATGGGACCTCTCTTTTTCTCCTTTCTGATGTGGGATTAAAAGCAATATTCCTCTTTTTCATGCATCTACAAGACCCCTTTCAAAGTTTTTAAAACGTTTGGACAAGTTTTGAAATACTTTGAACAAGAAGCATGGACAATAGAGCTGTTTAGGTGTAACAATCCTATCAGAGGTAGTATAGACGTGATAGGTTTGGATACTTCTACTGGAGAATTTATGTGGACTTATCATCCTTGACGCACCTTGGTTTTAGGTACAGATAATAAGTTGAGAGAGAGAACCAACATATTTACTCAGAGGTAATATGGACGTGATAAATATGGGGCTAATTGTAGAGTTTTCCTACTCAGAGGTGATATGGACATGGTAGGAATGAATTCGGTAGGAGTACATAGAACAACTCAGAGATGGACCTATTATCTTTTTCGTACTTTGGTTTCAAGTACAGATAATAAATTGAATGATGGACCCAACATATTTACTCAGAGGTAATATGGATGTGGTAAATATGAGGTAATTTTTGTGTAGACTTATCATCCTTGGCGTACCTTAGTTTTAGGTATGGATTGATAAGTTGAGAGAGAGGACCAACATATTACTCAGAGGTAATATGTACATGGTAAATATGGACCAAAATGGTGGAGTTTTCCTACTCAGAGGTAATATAGACATGGTAGGAGTGAACTCTGTGGATATGTTTATAGAATAACTCAGAGGTGATATGGACGTGGACGTTCTATAGTGCAACAACAAAGGGATTGTTATGCAGAATGTTTACTCAGAGGTAATGTGGACATGATAAATATTGCCTTTAAGCATGATCTTACACGGTGCAGGATCCTACTTGATAAGGTATAGAGAAGCAACTCAGAGGTAATGTGGACGTGGTTGTTCCTCTACTGGGGATAGAATGCAATGAAACAGCTGGGTTCCAGAAGCGTATGATTTGTCAAAAAGAGGGGTGTGAACTTGGTTTGGTCAAATTCACCAGTCCTCTCTCTGGGGAGAGGTAGTATGTTCTTGATGGAGGTCAAGAATAGTACTTTTTCCGGAACTTGTCGTTGATGGGCATCATGAACAAGTCTCCATTAACTTGAGCGAGGCGATAAACACCGTTTGAGTATACCGTCTCTATGATGAAAGGTCCTTCACATTTAGGTTCGAACTTTTTCGGTGTTTTGTGAGTCATCACCATCGGTCTTCTGACTGCCAAAACCAGGTCGTCCACTTGGAAAGTCCTCTGTCGGACTCTTTTGTTGAAAGTCTGTGATATACGGGCTTGATAAAGTTTGATGCGCTATTGAGCCAAGAGGCATTTTTTGTCCAGCGCTTCCAACTCTAGCAGACGGCGACGTTGATTGTCCTCTTCCGTCAACTGATTTGTGATCGCCACTCGGAGTGACAGGATTTGGATCTCCAGCGGTAGCATTGCTTCGCTCCCGTAAACCATGGAGAATGGTGTGTTGCCCGTCGGGGTCCGTACCGTTGTACGATAGGCCTAAAGGCATTCGTCGAGCTTCTCGCCTCAGTTGCGCTTATTGGATGACACAACCATTTTGAGTAGCTTGACGATGGTCTTATTAAAAGCTTCAGCCAATCCGTTCGCTGCCGGATTATAAGCGATTGATGCCACGTTCTGAATACGGTTATTGTCGCAGAATCTACTGAACGCATGGCTGATGAATTGTGGGCCATTGTCATAGATAATCCTTCGAGGTAACCTGAAATGGTAGATGATGTGATGCTTGATGAAACTGATCACTTTTGAGCTTTTTACCTCTGTGAGAAGTACTGCTTTCGCCCATTTAGAGAAATAGTCGGTGATTGCCAGGATAAAACTGTGTCCCCTTGACGAAGGAGGAGTGATGGGCCCCACTATACCCATGCCCCAGGCTTCAAATGGCCAAGAGGAAACCGTCGGATGTAGAGGCTCTGACGGTCTGTGGATGAAGTCGGTATGCAGCTAACAGGCACGACACTTCTTTGCATACTCGACAGCGTCGGCCATCATGGTGGGCTAGTTATAGCCCATGCGTCGAAGTCGGTCCTGTAGCTTAGGACCTAGTTGATGAGCTTCGCACATTCCGTCATGAGCTTCTCGAAGAGCTTCGACGGCTTCTTCATTAGATAGACATCGGAGGAGGAGCCCATCGTAGAAGCACCGGTATAGTATTTTGGGGGTTGTATCGTAATAGAAACGGAGGGAGTGCCTTCTGACTGAGACTGCCTCCTTCGGATCTTCCGGAAGGATTTCGTAGATGGCAAAGTATGATTCTCCTTCATCACCACCCTCTGCCATGTAGGCTGTCATGACATGGGTGGAAGTGGATGGATCGGTCGAGGCTTCACTCTCGACCTCACTTTCCTGTAGAGGGGCTTCTTTTTCTGAGGCCTCGTGTTGGCTACCCCCAACTGCGTCCCGATCGGTTTGTGGGAGCGCTTCCTCATCTTCGAGGGAAAGGTTGTCAGAGGATTGACTACCCTTGTCTGTTGCTTTCGCCAGGGCCTTGCTCCTCGCTCGGGTGCGTTCGTACACACCTGGGGACGGGACCACTGTTTTGCTCTTCCTCAGTTGAGTCTTGGATGCAGAGGCTGAGGAGTTGGTGGTTGTCTTTTTTACGGATGAGGAGTCAACATGACAGGAAACGATCTTGGGCTCCGCTTCATCTTCAATTGGCACTTTCTTTCTGAGGCGACGTCGGATAGGTGCCGTAGTTTGTAGTCGCTGAAACATGGACCGCCTTTGTGGTGTAGCCGCTATTTTACAACAACAGCAATTGATGGTGACCATGGCACAGGTATGCCCTGCAAAGGACACATTGTGCTTATTGGTCGTCTCTCCTGATCCGCGTTTGTGACTGATCACATTATGCAAATCGTGTTGAGAGAGTTTCACTTTAACACCCCCATCAGGCGCATGGCAAAGCCAAGCACCGGGGTGGTCATGTGAATGTTGTACCCCCTGACTTGGTTCATGCGCATGAGATACGCCCAGATCATTGGAAGAGAAACATCATTTATGGCAACTTGAGTCCACTTCATGTGCGTCACCCAGGTGGACACATGGACTCAATATCGTAGTTGCCTAGCCAGACTTGGTTCCAAATGCAGTAGATGCACCCAAGCGGGACAGGAACTTTGAGAGTCGACCCGTTTCTAGCACAAATGCGCCCGAGTCGACTCTGTACAGCTTACCATCAGCAGCGTGCATGATTTTAAGCACATGTTTCTGGTCCGCTGTTGGCGTAGCACGTTTGTGGCGCATGGCCTGTGCTGCCTGGGATTTTTTTGTACTAGCCCGCGAAGGCGCATAGTACTCAAAATCCAATGGTGTCTCGCCATGACAATAAGTGAGTCTGTTGAAGACAGACGTTCTCTCATACGCACCAGAGCTCATGCGCTGGAGATTAGTTGCACCTTTGCTCCGTTGGCGCATCTTCTTCGGATGGAAAGAAGACGGTTGGGGAATGCAGTCGACACTGCGCTTCCCAGACAGATGTGCGGTACCAGTGGGTGCATCCTTGTTGCTGAGAGCGTCAGCAGGAAGGGCCAGCTGCGGTGGCACGTCCCCTTCAGTGATTGTGCCAGGCGCATCGGCCTTGCGCACCCAGACTTAGCGAGTCTTCTTCGGCATTGGCAGCCGCTTCGAAGGACTCGTACTGCCTTCAGAGACAAACTCCTCATACGCCTGTTGATTCAGGTGTGCCACAAGTGTTTTATGGAAGGAGACGAGTTTGATGTCGTCAGATTGTGATACAACTTTCTCGTTGGAGGAGAAAGAGGTCCCCAGCAGAGTCGCCAGCTTGTTTGCCATCGAAAATGCGACAAAGTTTTGTTGACTAAAACTTTGGTATTTTAATTACAAACAAAATAGTATACAATATAGGACTTAGACGTAGTCATAGGAGTACACTTTTGTTATTATCTGGGAACTGTGTGGTGGAGTGAGTGGTAATACGTTGACTCCATTGACGATATTAAATTCTCTGAAGGTCTGGGTTGCTCTGGATGCCGGAGCGTTGCGAGGAGAAGTGGACGTTAAGTGTCTCTTCTGGCCTCTGTGGATGTGCTTCTCTTGATGTATGTATGTCCCTCCTTGTCTATGTCTGTATGGTGAAGGAAGGATCCTTCTATTTATAAATAGCAGGCTGGCTGCTCATGTGCACATATATCGGATGCGCCTGGACGTGGAAACGCCACTTAACTGATGCTGGCGGGGGCGCATGGTTGATGCGCCCTGGATTGAAGTTAAATCTGCTGGACTGCTGCGCTGGGCTGCGATGGAGCCGGCATGTGGCAGTCACGGAGATTTGGTTGTTGCTGAGATCTTGGGTGGTTAGCACCCATTCTTTGAACAGAACTGAGTCAAGGGACGCGTGGCGTATGCCTGTGGCTCAAAGATCTCAGTTTTGGAGGAGAGTGATCTGTCGGAGTGTGCCTAGGATCGGATGCATGGAGGCGACTTAGTCTATGAGTTTTAGGCATCATAGACGAGTCTGGGCGTATGGCTTTTGAGGCGCATGCAGAGCTTCGCATCAGGGTGTGCCTAGAATCAGGCACATGGGAGGCGACTTGGTATCATGATCTTTAGAAGCCATGAGCAAGTTCAGGCGCATGGCTTTTGAGGCGCATGCAGAGCTTTGTCTTCTGTTGCTAGGGATCAGAAGTAAGCCGGGAGGCGCATGACCACTGGGACGTGCATAGTCTACTGGGCACATGGCCATGAGGCGCATACAAATGATCGATCGGCCACATGGCAGTTGTTGCGACCCAAGGTGTAATGATGGTGCTGACATCAGCGGCACTTCATTTTCTGCACAGCTGATTGGACTGCTTTTGGAATGCGTTGCCACCTTTGTCATTCAGCATTAAATAGTTGATGGTGATAAGTTTGGAGAGGGTGCATCAGTTAGTGCCAATCTGGACGTATAGATCCATGGCCCGTTGGGCGCATCCATGACGAGCGCATGACGTCGACGACGCATCTGCCATGTGTCGCATCCTCTTTGGCCTGCCTGTTGAGTTCTCCGAGGCGTTAATGGTTACTTTGATTTAGCTAAATTCGAAGAGGCAGATTCATTGGCATTAATGCAAATTTATTGCACTGAATTCGGAGAGACTGTTACATGGCACATGGGTTTGATCTTCCCGGCCTATAAATAGCAGTGTGAAGAGAAATTTGTTTCTCATTTCACTTTTCTTCCCGAATGGAGGTGAACTCAGTCGGTCCTCCTTCTTGGTGAGACGTTGCATTGTGGGTTGCCGATCTCCTCGTTCGAAGAAGCTTTGACGATGAACTACTTCAGAAGACTGAGATGCGCCGAGTTGATATGTTCGAACCCCTTGCTGGTAGTATTCTTCTACGAGACGACATTGAGTGTCAAGTTGAATGCATGGTTTAGGTTTGATATGCCCAAGCCTCATTTTGATGGAAGAGCCCCAGGCTGGCAGATGTGCATGTGCGTTGATGATAAAGTGATTCGCTCTGACGGGGCAGAGTGATGCACTGGCAGAGCAATGCGCCAGGCTGAGACGATGCGCCTAGCTGAGCAATCAAGGTGATGCGTCCAGTTGAGTGTAGGCTGTTACAAAGTCTTCAATTTGCATCATGTTTCCGATATGATGTCGGACAGGTGCAGCAGGTTGCAGTCGCTGGAACACAGACTGCCTTCGTAGTGGGCCTACTGTTTTACGACAATAGCAGTTGATGGCGATCGTAGCACAAGTATGTCCCGTGAGGGACGAGTTGTGCACGGTGGTCATCTCTCCTGATCTACGTCTGTGAGGGATCACATTGCGTAAATCGTAAGGGAAGAGTTTCATATTTACACCCCCTTCAGGCGCATGGCAAGGCCAGGCGCCGGGATGGTTATGTGAATGTTGCAGCTCCTTGATCCAGTTCCAGCGCATAAAATGCACCCAGATCATAAGTAGGAGAGCAGCATGTATTGCAATTTGAATCCACTTCGTGCACATCACCCAGGTGGGTGCATGGACTCAACATCGCAGTTGCCCAACCCGACTTGGTTCAATACGTAGTAGATGCGCCCAAACGGGACAGGGACTTTGAAAGTTGACTCGTTTCTAGCACAGATGCGCCCGAGTCGACTCTGTACATCTTACCATCAACATCGTGCATGATTTTGAGCACATGCTTCTGGTTTGCTGTCGGCGTAGCACATTCGAGGCGCATGGCCTGTGTTGCCTTGGACTTCTTTGCACTAGCCCAACTTTTCATTGCCAAGATGACAAGGGAAGAACTTGTAGCCGATCCAGAAGAAAAAGAATCACTGTTACAATGAGACCTCTCTTTTTCTCCTTTTCGATGTGGGATTAAAAGCAACATCTCTCTTTTTCATGCTTCTACAGTTATGAGGTATATTTAGAGTACCGGTTATGAGCAGTTATAAGGGGTCCAATTTTGGGTTGTTTTTAAGTAGCGACTTTTATACTAGTCTAATTCATGTTTAGTAATTCACTAATGAGTGGTTCTGAAAGTTTTTTACACGAATAAAATTAAATAGGAAAGGGTATTAATAGTTATAATTATATTTTTTTTGTGAGGATATAAATGAAATAAAAAAAACCCCTCAAAATTCACTGATTTGGGTGTTTATAAAGCCATCCAAAATTATATTACATCAGATTTGGGAGATTTTTTAGCCAACCAAACCAGTGCCTCAAAAAAATTAACAAACAAGGATTTTCATAAACGGTCGGTTCAAAAATACCCCAGAACCGGTGAAAATACCGTTACCAAGCATACCCTACGAGTTCATCAAAATATAGTAGTGTTTTTGAATTAGCTCACTCTGACATATGGGGACCTAGTTCTATCTCATCTATGACTAGTTTTCTCTACTACGGGAGCTTTACTGATGATTACACTCGTTATACTTGGTCTATCTTATGTGTCACCGCTCCGAACTCCCTATCATTTATAGGACGTTTAGTAATATGATGTATACTTAATTCAATACTAGAATTAAGATTTTTTGCTATCATTGTGCTTGTGAGTATCTCTCCAGTACGATGAAATATATCTTGTGTTGGAGTTTTTTTTCCTTTCTTTGGGTTGTAGAGAGCTTGCACTCAAACAAACCATGTAAATTTAGTCCCACATTGGCTAGAAAAACTCATGGGTATCTCAATATAACTCCTTTTGAGGAATAGAGAGATGCACATGGGGTGGTGACCCTAAGGAGGGGACCATATGGGTGATTTTACATGGAGGTAAGGATAAGACACCTATTAAAGCATTTATGCTTTTCGGCTAAGCTCAATTTAATTACATATGGGCTAAGTCCCGAAGGGGCTTAGCGACTCGGACACGGGCTAGGACTCGGGCTCATGGGCTCATGAGGCGTAAAGTGGCCTTTTGTTGGCGCACTTTGCACTTAGCACGTCAGCATCGTCGTTAGGCGCATAGTACGCTTAAGTTGCGCTCGTTGCGCGAGCCTCTTGTGCTGCCGATTGTGCGCCAGGTAGCATGACCAGATGGTGCGCCAGTTGGCGTGGCCAGATGGCGCACGATGGCGCAGGTGGCGCACCTTGTGCACGTGCTCTCGTGCACTTTAGCGCTGAACGCTAGGCGCGCACAACCATATGCGCAGTGGCACAACTTGGTGCTCGTGCACATTGGCGATCAGTAGCGCGCAGGTTGTAACTGAACCATTTCGTAACGTACGATAACGAATCCGATAATTTCAGATCTGACATTCAAACGTCGTGCACATTCCGGATTTGAGCAGTTACAGAGAAAACTTATATATATAGTCTCTCTTCTCTCTCAAGAGGGTACGTTTTTAATAAAATTTTTCACAGAGAGAGAAAAGAGAGCTTCTGTGTAAGCGAGCAACTTGTGAGTTCTCATTCTTCTGAGGAGTCCGTCCGTGAGCAGATTGGCAGAGCGTTCCATAGTTCTTTTGAACTTGCTGGTTCCTGGAAGCTGACCATGTGGGCGGATCTAACTTTGAGCGCCGGTGTTCTAAACACCCCAGCAGGCTTTCTCCGACAACGAAACTCTTTTTAGATTTCTCGTTCGTCACCTTTACGAAAATCTTCTTAGATTTTTTGTTTTCAAAATCCTCCTAGGATTTCTGTTTTGCACCTTCTGTTGAAGTGCTGTAATCGAATCACAAGAGTTTTCTTCTGATATTCACGCACAGGAATTAACAATCTCAAAGCTAGATCAGAAGATGGAAAACTCTCGTGCCTCTCTCATCGATACCAGCTTTAATAAGTTGGAGAAATTCGACAGAGAACACTTTCAGATCTGGAAGAGGAAGATCACCCTTAATCTTTAACTCATGGACGTCGACCATGTGTTGATTGAGGATGAACCGACGATTCCAGAAGGTGGGACTGCTAACGCTGTTGCTGCTGCACATGTCAAGCAGAATACATGGAAGAGAGAAAACAATATCTGTAAACTGCTGATTCTCAATTCCATGGAAAATTCTTTGGCAGAGTCCTATTCCAAGAATGTGAAGGCCAAAGAAATCTGGGAGTCTTTGGGAAAGCTCTATGAAGACGACGAGAACATGTCCAAAATCTTTATTGTCGAGAAGTCGATGCTGCATCAGGTGGAGAAATTCTTGAAGTTGCGCCAGAAGCTGGATGACGAAAAAATGCCCCTCATCGACAAGTTTGTCGTTGGAAGGATTGTCTCGAAACTTTCTGCTGGATGGAGTAATTTTTACGCAAGAATGCATCGAAAGAAGCTGGACATTAGCTTGGAAGATCTCTTACAAGAGATCCATGTTGAGGACGAGATGCGATCTCAACAGAAGATGGACTCTCTATCCAAACAACTGGCTAAGGCCAACTTGGTGCAGACAAGAGAGTTCAAGGGGAAGCAGGCGGCTTCTCCTCACAAAAAGAACGACTCCACTAATCTGAAAGTAAAGGGTCCTTTATTCAAGCAACAGAAGTCCAAGTCCCACGTGACTTGCTTCAACTCTGGCAAGAAGGTCCACTACAAGAGTGAATGCAAATCCAAGCCCAAACAATCAGAGCAAGGTGAGCTAAGTAATGTTTCATTGGTTTCTAATATTGTTGCTATGATCGCTCAGTTTACAGCAGTGGGGGCTGGCTCTGACTGGTGGATAGACACTAGTACGACATGACATATCTGTTCTGACAAGGAATGGTTCGTCACGTACCAGCCAACTTCTGAGAAAGTTGTCATGGCAAATCAGGCCCAAGCTGAAGTTCCGGGGATCGGGACTGTGGAGCTGAAACTCACTTCTGGGAATACTCTAACGCTTCAAGGTGTGAAGCATGTTCTGGTGATTGCCAAGAACCTGATCTTTGGGAGCCTGCTTAGCAATGCAGGCTTGAGGATGGACATCAATGCTGGCCAGATGGTGATGTCCAAAAAGGAAACATACTTCGGAAAGGCTTTTCAAATCGAAGGAATGTTTAAAATTCAGCTTGTAAACCAATCAAATGAAATAAATGCAGTCGCTTTTTCTGATTATTCTCTTGAGTTGTGGCATAATAGGCCAGGACATATTCATTGTAAAAGAATACATAAAATGTCTAGTCTAGGACTTATCTCCAAATGTGGGGGTAAGATAGAGAAGTGTGAAGTATGTGCTCAGACGAAGATCACTAGAAAACCCTTTCATCGAGTCAATCGAAGCACAGATCTTCTGGAGTTCGTGCACTCCGATATCTGTAACTTCAAGCAATTCTCTACAAAGGCCAGGATGAAGTATTTTATAACCTTCATCGATGACTTCTCTAAGTACGCATTCGTCTACTTGCTCAAATCTAAAGACAAAGCGTTCGAGAAGTTCAAAGAGTTCAGGACCGAGGCTGAACAGTAAACTGGACAACAACTCAAGAGGCTAAGAAGTGATCAAGGTGGAGAATATCGGTCTCATGAATTCGTATCGTTATGCAAAGAACATTGAATCATCAACCAGACTACTGCTCCGTATTCTCCTCAATCTAACAGAGTAGCAGAAAGAAAGAATTGAACGTTGACAGAAACGATGAACTCAATGCTTCTAACTGCAGGTCTTCCGAAATGCTACTGGGGAGAAGCTGTATGACGGCCACCTTTATTCTGAATAGAGTGTCATATGCAACTTCGGATATAACTCCTCATGAACTCTGGTTCAAAGTCAGACCTAACTTGAATGTCATTCGAGTGTGGGAGTGTCTGGCTTATGTGAAGCTCCCAGATCTGAAGATTCAGAAGCTGGGGACAAGGACTACGAAGACAATCTTCTTGGGGTATTCCGAGAAGAGTAATGCTCGGAGATTTCTTGATATTGAGTCAAATCATATCATCGAATCTTGCGATGATGAATACTTTGAAGATAAGTTTGCATGGCACAAAAACATTGTTCTCACAGATATTTCAGAGAATGATGAAGGTGCAAAGGAGACTAAAAAGATTGAGCCAGTGGTCCAAGATGAAGTTGTTGGTAAGGAGACAATAATTGAACCAAGACTCGCTGAGCCGTCAACAAAGCGAGTAAAGAGGCCGAAAAACTTCGGAGATGACTTCGTCACCTATCATGTGGAAGCAGATATGCTTACATATGATGAGACGATGAAGACCAGAGATGTTGTCTTCTGGAAGGAGGTGATAGACAATAAAATTGACCCAATCACCTCCAATAACACTTGGGTGTTGGTTGATTTACCCGAAGGAGCAAAATCCATCGGATGTAAGTGGATCTTCAAGAAGATAAAAACTGACGGAACCATTGACAAGTTCAAGGCCAGGCTAGTGGCCAAGGGGTTTTCTCAGAAGCAGGGGATTGACTACTTTGACACGTATGCTCCGGTAGCCCGGATGACAACCATCAGATTATTAATTGCTCTTGCGATAATACACAAGTTGGTGATACATTAGATGGATGTGAAAACGACATTCCTGAACGGCGAGTTGACCGAAGATATTTATATGCAACAGCCAGAAAAATTTGTCGCCAGAGGTCTTGAAGACAAAGTCTGCAAGTTGGTAAAATCTCTTTACGGTTTAAAGCAAGCTCCCAAAATGTGGCATGAGAAGTTTGACAAAGTCATAAGGTCAAATGGCTACAGGGTCAGCGAAACAGACAAATGTGTTTATACAAAATTTGATGATGGAAAAGGAGTCATCGTTTGTTTGTACGTGGACGACATGCTAATCCTAGGAACTGATATAAGTTGTGTCACGGAGATAAAGAAGTCCTCTCGACAAAGTTTAGTATGAAGGACTTGGGAGATGCTGATGTTATCTTGGGACTCAAGATCATCCGGACAGACACTGGATTGGCACTATTACAACCTCATTACATTGAGAAGATGCTCACTCGATACGGGTATCATGAACTTCCTATTAATTGATACGTCGTACCGAAGTGACCAGAAGCTGGAGCCAAATTCGAAGGAAAGTGTTAGGCAATTGGAGTATGCTAGCATCATCGGGAGTTTGATGTACGCTACTACTGCCACTAGGCCTGACATAGCTTTTGCCGTGGGAATGTTGAGTCGATTCACTAGCAATCCAGGCATTGAGCACTGGAAAGCTGTGAAGCATGTTATGAGATATCTCAAAAAGACTCAGATATATGCACTGCACTTCAGCGGAGAGTCGCCGGTAGTAGAAGGCTTCAGTGATGCCAGCTGGTGCTCAGAGTTGGAGAACGAGAGGTCCACAGGTAGATTCATTTTTATAATAGGTGGAGCTGCTATATCGTGGAAGTCGAAGAAGTAGACTATGCTCTCGCGGTCATCTATGGAATCTGAGTTCTTTGTACTTGATACCGCAGCGAATAAAGCAGAGTAGCTTCGGAAGCTCATGTATGATCTTCCAGTGGTTGGAGCACAGATACCGGTAATTCTGATATACTGCAATAACCAGGCGACTGCGGCGGTGGCACCAAATGATCTCTTCAATGAGAAGAAGAGAACTGTGCGGTTAAAGCATAGGGCAGTGAACGATCTCATCAAGAGAGGTGTCATTGCAGTGATCGATGTTCGGAGTCAGGAGAACCTAGCGGATCCATTCAGGAAGGGCCTCAAGCGCCAGCTGGTCGAAGATACGGCAGGGAAGATGGGCTTGAAGGCATTATGACAGTATGTCTTTGTAATCCTACCATAAAGTTTTATCTTATTAGTTCAAAGAGAAATCTACTAGACATCTAACTTTTGGTTCAAAGAAGGATCACTGAGTGGAAAACTATCAGGTAATAGTGGGTACTTGTTCTTGAGAACATGGAAGGGTTACGAACCCATAACCACTGTAGTCTACTATGTATTTTCTATAAAAAATGGATCCTGTGATGAGGATGGCTTAAATGCCTTAATGAGTTCTTAGGCAGAATGAATGCCTGGTGTGTTTTACAGGAAGCACGGTAGCGCAGCACTACAAGGACTGTAACTCCATGCTACAGTGGGGTGACTCCACCATGAGGCTTCCGGTTAGGGATAATGCCTCGGCTTTACGAGCCAAGTCACAGCGGCGTAGTACCGTAAATAGGCAGGTAGCCTAATGCTGTATGATAAAATTAAAGAGGGGTAGTCAGCACTACAAAGGGGAGGTGTTTCTCATGTTACAGTGGCACGATACCACGATGACGTACCTGGATAGGGATAAAGCCTCGGCCTTGCAAGCCATGTCGTTGTGACGTAACACCGTAAGGGAGCCTAAGGCTTCATGTTGGGTAGTATGGCACTACAAAGAGGCTGTGACCTCATGCTACAGTAGTATGACACTACGATGAGGTTTTCGGTAGGGATAATGTCTCGGCTTTAGGCCATGTCATAGCGGCGTAGCACCGCAAGGGAAGCGCAAGGCTTCATGCCATATCTCTTTAATAAAGAACCCACCTATAGTGTATGGAAAGAGATATCAGGCCATCTCTTGAGGGTAAACTTGTAGACGTCCAAAATTATACACTAAAATCAGGCTGGCACATGGCCTTTAATGTGCAGCCAGAAACACAAGTAACTATACTTTATGAGTGGGAAAATAGCAGTTGTGGTACAAAATTCAAGGCTTAGTCCATTCTTGTATCATACTATTGTTCAACCCATACGGAAAGATTCAAGTCGTCAGCGACGTCTATCTTAATGCATAATATAAAGTTACTGTGGGGAACGCTCAACCCTATACATATATTGAGATATGTAGGGAATTATTAGAGTTTTTTCCTTTCTTTGAGTTGTAGAGAGCTTGCTCTCAAACAAACCATGTAAGTTTAGTCCCACATTGGCTAAAAAAATTCATGGATATCTCAATATAACTCCTCTTAAGGAATGGAGAGATGCACATGGGGTGGTGACCCTAAGGAGGGGACCATGTGGGTGATTTTACATGGAGGAAAGGATAAGACACCTATTAAAGCATTCATGCTTGTTGGCCAAGCTTAATTTAATTCCATATGGGTTAAGCCCCGAAGGGGCTTAACAACTCAGACTCGAACTCGAACTCGGACTCAGACTCAGGCTCATGGGCTCATGAGGCGTAATGTGACATTTTGTTGGCACACTTTTCACTTAGCACGTCAGCATCGTCGCTAGGCGCATAGCGCGCTTAAGTTGCGCTCGTTGCGCGAGCCTCTTGTGCTGCCGATTGCGTGCCAGGTTGCACGACCAGATGGCGTGCCAGTTGGCACGGCCAGATGGCACGAGGTGGTGTATGTTGCACATGCGCATGGGCGCGTGTGGCGCAGGTGGTGCACCTCGCGCACGCGCTCTCGCGCACATGAGCGTTGAAGGCTAGGCGCACGCAACCATGTGCGCAGTGGCACAACTTGGTACTGCTCGCGCACGTTGGCGATCAATGGCGTACAGGTTGTAACTGAACCGTTTCGTAACGTACGATAACAGATTCGATAATTTTGGATCTGACATTCAAACGTCGTGCACATTCCGGATCTGGGCAGTTACAGAGAATTATATATATATAGTCTCTCTTCTCTCTCAGGAGGGTACATTTTTAACAAAATTTTCTGCAGAGAGAGCTTCTGTGTAAGTGCGCAACTTATGAGTTCTCATTCTTCCGAGGAGTTCGTTCGTGAGCAGATTGGCAGAGCATTCCAGAGTTCTTTTGAACTTGCTGGTTCCTGGAAGCTGACCGTGTGGACGGATCTAGCTTTGAGCGTCGGTGTTCTGAACACCCCAGCAGGCTTTCTCCGACAATAAAAATCTTTTTAGATTTCTCGTTCGTCACATTTACGAAAATCTTGTTAGATTTTTCGTTTTCAGAATCCTCCTAGGATTTCTGTTTTGCACCTTCTGTTGAAGTGCTGCAATTGAATCACAAGAGTTTTCTTCTGATATTCATGCCCAGGAATTAACATCTTGCAATCTTACGACACTTTTTTTCAACAGTCCTGGGGTAGTTGAGCGCAAACATAGTCATATTCTTAAAATTGTTTGTTTTCGCTTCTTATCGATCCTTTTATGTTCCTCGAACTTTTTGGGTAGAGCTCGTTCATACTTTTGTTAATCTTATCAATATCACTCATTTATCTATTTTTTGGTCGGATACCTCATGAGAGTCTTTTTTGGTGTCCTCCCGATTACAGTATGTTTTTCAGTTTTGGGTGCACTTATTTTATTGTTCTCCCTTCGACTGAGTGTACGAAGCGGACAACTCGATCAGCCCAATGTGTCTGTCATGACCTGATCCCAATATTTTGGGTCCAGTCGGATCATGCACAGCCTGTACCGTTGTGAGACGACGGCAATAAGCTGTATCAATCAGTAGTAACACAATGCACAACCTTCTAAAATGTAGGAATTTAAAAACTTTTTATTAAAATATTTAGAACTGAAAGTCTAACTGAATTCAACCACACAAGCAAGAAAATATTTAAGTCATTACAACTAGTCTTTTATTACATTTTCTTAAACAAAGGGAACTTAATTACAATACTACTGGTGCTCTTAGGCCTCCTGGTTAGGTTCAGCTAACTCCTCAAAGCTCAAGTCGGGTCCGTAGTAGGTACTAAAGGGCACCTCCTCGTCATCGTAGTCACTTAAAAATGTTGGTCTCCCGTCATGAGAGGAGCAAGAAACATATATCCAATTCCAGAATTTTAATAAATAATTAAAAGATACAAGAAGCAGTTTTTAAAATATTATTTATATTTTCTAAATAATAAAATGAATCAAGGAAGCAATAAAATCTCAAGGAAGCAATAATGATGCAATCTACAATCAGCAATAGTATTTTGAGTGTATAGCCACCTGTGACCGACTAGAAGAGGCAATATGTATACTAGCATTATGCCTAATGCTAGCATACGATATGACTCAACCCCCTGTGCAATAGGGATAATTATGAGATAATTAATAATGGTAACATGGACTTTGGTCACAAGCGCTAACACTACTCCTCAGTCTTGAGTCAATAAGTCAATTAAGCAATCAATTGGATCCGAGAGGAATCTCGTGAGTCAAGTGTCGATACAATGTTTCTAATAATGTAGTACATTTAATCCTCAATTAAAATACGAGTTTTGAATATTATGAAACTTGCCTTGGTTTTTCAATATTGTAGGTGGAGACAGAAAATACGATCTCAGACTTGGTCTTGAAACCTACATTAATTAAAAGTCCGGTTTAGAAACCATTCTAAGGGTCCTAATTCATTTTTTTATTAATAAACCAATAATTATTAAACTAACGCTCAATTATTTATTCTAAAATACTAGGTAACCGAAATACTAATTTATAAGTGATAAAATAACCATTTTAATCTTTAATAATAAAAAAATTATAATAACTATTTATCTATTAGTTACCCAAAATATGTTCATTTAATAATAATAACTATTTTGAGAATAATACTATTTAGTAAATAATTACAACCTTTTATTTAAGCAGTTCTAAAATCATACTATTTTATATATAAACTGTATTTTGAGAACATATTCATATATCTAAAAATTATATTTTATAAACCACATTATTTAATACTTTTCTGCATTATACATATATATCTAAAAAAACCTCTATTACTTTTTTGAATATAATTTGTAAGAAACTATTTTAACTAATAATCCTTGTAAAATATTATTTTAATAAATTTACATTTTTTACTTATAATTAGCAGTTTTATACCGATGATTATTTAATAGAATACAAATTTAATTATCCATAATAATTAATTCTTCCGAAAATCCATTTTTTTGTGAAAACAATTTTTATTAGTGATTACGACGTAATTAACGATTTATACCTATTAACACACAATCATTTATTTAATTACTACACCATAATCATTTAATTAAATCAATAATTATTATTAACTAATTAACTAAACATAATTAACCAATTATACTAATTAACATAATTAACACTAATTAACATTAATCATAACTAATTATCCAAAATTTGACAGAGCTTTATTCTGTCAACTTGGTCGGACTAAACCTATAGGTTTCTGCCTAACTTCTATTCTGTGAAATGGTAAGTTTCTGTCAGAAGGACCTACCGGTTGTCTGATGAAGGAGAACCGAAGTGTAGCTTCGGCTTCGGACTCGGATCGTCGTACGAAGGGTGCTCGGAACGCCGGAGAGCAGGGAAAGTGCTGACGGAAGTCGGACAAGGCACGGGGGTCATCGAATGGCGGGCACGCGGGCGTCGGGGAGGGCGGGGCTGGCGAACGCGGGCGGGCGGGCGGACGACCAGTCGGGCGGACGGACGGTCGGGCGGGCGAGCGGGCGGCCTGTCGGTCGGGCAAGCGGATGGCCTATCGATCGTGCAAGAGTAGGCCTCGAGGGGTGTCTGAGGGAGCGAGGAAAGGCAAGGTGCGTGGAGGCGCGGACGGTTTGGAAAACGATGGAGCGTGGAGGGTGTTATGGTGGAGTTTGTGAAGCTTTTGGTGAAGAAAAAGGTTCTGAGAAGGTTTTTTGTGAGATTCCTATTTGTTTCTACGGGGGAGAGAAAGTGGGGTAGTGGTGCTGTAAACTTGGATCGGGGAGTCAGAAGCGGTAAGTAGGATTGATACGGTGAGAGTGGGGTGAGTTGGGTGTGAGGGTTTGGGCTTTGGGTTGTTGTTGGTTTGGGCTCAACTAAAAAGGCTCTAAATTAAAATATCTAAATAATTATAATATATAGCTAAAATTAATCAATTAATTTAACAACTACAATCAATTCAATTAAAATCTTTTATAAACTAAAAATATTTTTCCTATCTAACCGACTATTTAAATATATATAGTAATAATACTAATATTAATTCTATTTCTATTTATTCTATAATTACTAGCAAACAATTAGATATTGTAAAAACCCATTTATTATTAAACTTCAATTTTTTTTTGTTTTTTACAGTGTTTTACTCGGTTTTAGATTTGAGCGCAAAGGATATCGTTGTTATAATCCCTTGGCATGTCATCTTCGTATATCTCACCATATTATGTTTCTAGAGGACTATCCTTATTAACTGTCCAATCTTCATGTGTTCATTTATTGTTCCCTACAGCTCCGTCGTCTAGTGTTCTCATTGATCATATTCCTTTGCTTCCCTCTCTGGTATAGCTCCTCCTATAATGCCTCCACCACTGTCTTATGAGGATCCTTCGTATATTCCCCCAACCTCTGCTATACCATTTTCCTACCATCTATGCCTCCACCACAACCTCTCTGCCAGTCCCAACGTACTTATCAACCTTCTGTTCGTTTTACTCCCGACTATTTTGACCCACCGAATAAGTTTGGTTCTGCTACCTTAGTCTTATATTCTTCACAGTTATATTCCTTCCTTGGTGCTATCAATACTATATGATAACCTATTCTGTTTAATACCCTGAGTTGCATGAGGCTATGACAAAGGAGTTTCAAGCATTTCAGCAGACATTGTCATGCCCCGACCCGAAAAATCGCTCGTCCTCGTATCGATTTATCCGAATCGTTCGTCCTCACTTAGGCGTGATACCGTACGAGTCTGGAGTTGTACTCGTACAAGACAATATGATAAGTTCTCAAATGGTTATCTTTGATTTGATATTAGCAATGGAAGAAAACATAGTATACGAAACAATTCTCTTTATTGATGAATGAACTGAGATTACAAAGGCTTTCAATAGCCCAACTGAATTTGCCAGATTGGCTACAACACTCAAGTTCTCTCTTGCCCACAAAGAATTTTACCCATTCCATACATTATGTATTCTATATCTCGGCCGCATCAATGTTGTTGCAAGTTCGAGCGTCAATACGATCGTACGCTTCAAATGCTACGGCATTCCATGCCTCAATGCGATCAAGCGAAGCTCCACCGCGAGCAGACCATTCCCTGAACCTGCTAGCAAACTAGTAGGAGATTAGTACTTTCGTCCTCGTTGTACTGATCAAAGACCCACTTTTCCTAAACTGACATTAAGTAGATATATTGAATCATGCAACTTACTATTTAGTTATCTTTCTATGTTCTTCTTAGGATCTGTCACGACCCACACCCTGTTAGGGGGCACGAGAACGTGGGTACATCCAGCCTACGCCGCAGTGTTGGCGGTAGAACGATGTATAGGTCGTCTACAATATCTATCAACTAACTATATGAATCATATAACCTGTCATCTCCGTACGGAGGTATAATATGACATCTCAACTATATAATCTCAATCACAAGTCTAAGGAAGATAGAGCACGATATGGAATCAGATAAAAGAAAGAAACTGAATAAATAGTAGAGTTATCACATCACGCAAGTTTGGGTGTCCAACACAAATAAATACATATCCAGAATATAAAGTCTCAACTAACATTCGAAACATTCCGATACAAATTAAAAACTATAAATACTAGACTATACTAGGCACTCTCTACTGAGCTAGGTCCTCCTCTGGCTGTTGTGTACCACCCTCATAGGCCCCGTAGAAAGTAGGACAGTCGTCTATATCATCTGTAATATTTGTCAACATATCCAGTCAGGATGGAACGAGCACATCTCATCTAGAAATTTCAAGTAAATGACAAGGACTATAAAATAGTTATAGACAGTTATATTGATGAACATGGTAAGATAGACAGAAATATGTGGGAACAAGTAAATGAAAAGAACTACTATGTCAAGATTGAACAATGTAATGGTGAACCGAATGTATAAAGCTATAATAGACAATGTGTTTTGGAATACCAGTTGGATATGTGATCGGCATAGAATATTCAATGATTTATACTAAGGAAAGCTAGCTCAAACATACGTGAAATATATGCTTAGCTAGTAGCCGATGATTTACACTATTAGTCGATAGTTCTTGATCACATATCCAACTAGTATTACCCTCGCCCCGAGTGATACGATGGATCCAACCATGACACGTTACTAGCCAATGTTAACCAATATTTATCCAATGTTATCCAATACCAACGAGAATAGTATTCGATACCAATAATATCCAAAGTTATCCAATACCGACATGAACAATATCCGATATCATCGTGATGAGTTAAGGTAACATCTCATGACTGAAGATCCAATAACAATACCAATCCGTGAACCATCGTGCCAAGAATTATAGTAGACATCAAATAGAACTAACTAGAACTGAAATACAGTAATCATCAAGTAAATGAAAGGACTATCAGAGAATGTACTCGCCTGATACCCTGAGCGACTGATGTATACAAATGTCCGAACTGGAGTCACAAGGTCCTATTTAGAGCAATACAGGTTATAATATGTTCAATATGTAATAATTAAAGTTTATAATGCAATCTATATGATTCTAGGTCAAAGTCAACTCTTGGTCAACTCTTGGTCAACTTTGGTCAACCAAGTCAATTCTAGGGTTTGGTCAACTAGACTATTGGTCACTCTAGTCAAGATCAAGTCTATCTAGATTAGGTTAACCCTAAATCAAATCATTATATTATATATATACACACATATTTATATGTATAGCTATATATATATATATATATATATATATATATATATATATATATATATATATATATATATATATATATATTTTATATATATATATATATTTTTTTTTTTTTATATATATATTTTATATAAAAATATATATATATATATATATATATATATATATATTATATATATATATATATATATATATATATATATATATATATATATATAATATATATATATAATATATATATATATATATATATATATATATATATATATATATATATATATATATATATATATATATATATATTCCAAAACTTATAGGTAATATCTTACCTAGATATTGAAATCTCATAACCTTAGCTATAGGCAGTCACCCCTCACCTTAAAACCTATAAGACCCTTCTAACCTCAAACATAGAGAGGTATCTAACCCTCTCTAACACTAGCCTATACTATTCTCTAATGAAACTAACCAAACTTCTAACACACTAACACACTATCTTCCCTCTAACATAACTAACCTTTCATTGAACTAAATCTAACCCCTATCCTCATTCACAACTGACACTAACAACCAACTTCCCAATCCCTCTAACATAACTAACCTTGCTTCACACTAAGGCAAGCAATTTGCCTTGGCAAGTTGCTGCTGCTACTGCTACTGCTATCTGCTGCTGCATATTACAAAATATAAAGCATGGAAATTGCTTGCAAGGTGCTGTTATTACATCACAGGGCCTAAGTGCCTTGCAGTCAAGTGCAAGATTTTCCCCTCTTAATCCAATTACAAATCTAACTATCTATTACTATCAATCTATATGTCTACCTATCTATGTATCTCTAACTGATACTCTCTAATCACTTAACCTATATTACTAATAGATACTCAAATGACACCATACACTCTCAAACATGACCGAACTCTCACTCTCCTCATATGCCACATATCCTCTACTACCCCAACCATAGGATACTAACATCTAGCCATTGTTAATCATGAAACTAACACTCTAACCCTCAACCCCAATCACCCAAACACACACTCTAACCTCTAACCACTGATACACATCAAATGGCCATAGCCTATGGCCCAAGCCCTCACTCTTACAAGAGAGATCACTGACACATACCTCTGATACATATTTACCCTTTAACACACTACTGACACTTAATCCAGGTGACCCAAGCCTCTGATACCAAGCCACTGGCCTCAATTACAGACCTGAACCAACCCAAGGTATCTCTGGAACTCATACTCAAAGCCAAAAGCCAACCCAAATGGCCAAGTGCCATGTACTGCTGCACAGCCAAACGAATGGCCACTGCCCTTTTCTACCACAAACACAAATCCTTCTCTCCTCTTCTAATACAAACACACACACTCAAAATACATGAAACTTCTCCACATTTGAACCCCAACACAAAATCAAATAACCCAGGATATCACTTATATATAACATATAAATTTATATTTAAAATCAATAAAACACATTCGAATTTCTCAGGAAATAGGTTACTATACGCACGTAACAGTAACAATGGGGAAAAACCCAAATCTAACACGAAATCAAGTAAAAATCCTAATTTAATGGTTGGTAAGAACTCATGCACATATCAGTGTATCCCACGAGTCGTATGGTGTCCACACAACATGACATGACGTGTCCAGACACTCACGAACACTCGCCAACACACGGCCACTGCACAGGCTCGTGTGGCGAGTCCACAAGCTCGTGGACACGACACGACACAACTCACATGGAGTCACGTGGTTGTGTCCACGTGTTGCCCATGCGTAGGGCTACACAATCGACACGACACTTCGTGTCCACGACGTGTCTACACTCTGTACGACATGCGTATCAGAGCCTAGACATGGCCATTGCACAGTGTATACGAAATCGATGCACTCGCGAATATGATGTCGACACGACACGACATGTTATGCCACTTGGGGGCTGACATGTCAGTCATTGCCCTAAGGCACCCACCAAGTGTCATGTGTCCAAGTGACACGGACACGGAGAACTTGTTGTCGGGTAGCAAGACACTGCTCGTATGGTCTGTACGGCGTGTCCAGCCCCATATTCGATACGACACAAAGCCGATGATCGACTCAGTCATGCACGAAATCCAAGAGCACATGTAGCTCTACAAATTTGTTCAAAAAGATTTCAAAAATAACAATAAAATCTCATTTGAGGCATTTCATCAAACACCTATAAACCCACACAGATACGTATCCGATACGGACACCAAATCAATACAAATTCCTATCAAACTCACTCTCAGCTAGGGGACACCTAGATGGATGCATCTATGGAAGGAAATCAAGAATTAGAGGTGATTTGAAGGGATTACCAATTGAGTGTCAAACTCAATAAAAAAGCCCCAAATTGTAATGTCTCCTTCCTCATGCAAAGTCCAAATGAGCTCTCCTCCTTGCAAGCTAGCTTCCTTCAACCTCTATTCTAGATTTAGATCCAAATACAAAAGATTGGGATCAATTTGGTGGATGAATGGTGAGATTTGACAATTTGGGAAAGAAATTTGGATTTCTAAAAGGGGGTGTTCTAAAAGAGGCAAGTGGTCATGTAGAGATATCATATAGGCTGAAATTAGATCACTCTTGGGCTGTTGTGGCTAGCCATGTAGAGAATTAGGGTTAGGATTTCATATGAATGGGCTTTGGGCCAAGATCATTAGCTAGCTAGTTCAACCTCTTAGCCAAAAGTCCAATGCACTAAACACCCAATCTCTCCATGAAACTTAGCCACCCTCAAGTCAACTAAGACCAACTTAAATTAGATTAGGGTCCCACACCATGCTATCTAAGTCACCAAAGTCAAAGTCAAACTCTAGGCTAGTCTCTTAAGTCACAACTAGCAAAAATCTAAAATCACAAACCATCAATCAATATAGTTTTTTTTAAAGAAATAAAATCACCAAAATCATAACATGAATTAATTCTCATCATTAAATGGTTGAAGTCACAAAAGTTCAAAATTATCCTCATTTTAGAAAAGTGGTGGTTAAAGGATCAGCTTCATGGCATATTCGAAAGCAGTAAAATATGTTATCATGGCAAGCATGTTATTTGATTCGTATAAGCAAGCAGACAACCAATAACAATCTCGTATTGTTTCGTAACTTCTTACCAACATCGACACATTCGCCCTTGCACCGATGTAACCACATTCCTTCTCTGTCATGTTATAAGTGCTCTGTGCAGGATCTATTGTTCCTATACTTTCGGTCCACCGTTCCTTACCTATATGAAGGTCATTGGCGTATCCGCACCGAAATAGACTAACTTGTTTCTTTTTTTCTCAAATTAGATAACCTGGCGTCCTTCTCATACGGGTTTGCGGGCCCAGTATCCAAAGGGCGCCGAACTTACCATCAATTATGGCTTATCACATCAGTAGCAGTTCGTAAGTCATGTCCAAAGCGCGCCGAACTTACCATCAATATAACTCGTTCGAGGGAATTCATATCCCACCCGTACACGGACAATATCTCAAGTTCATTCGACCATACAATGCACATCAAATCCATACAACCAAACATAGTCTTGAGTCCGAAACTCAGACTTTACGTCATCTTGTAATTCTCTTTCTTTCAACGTTCTCGCTCTTTCTATATTCCAGCATTCTTTGTACGATTTCATTTCTTTGTTTCAATATTCAATGGCACCATGCCTCAACTCAATGTTCGTCAAACGAATGACCCGAAGGTCCTGAATATTGGAACCAAGGCACCGTGCCACATGCGACAGTTCTTTCACATTTATGCCACAACTGTTTTCTTCGCAACGAAGCCATCGTTTATGATTCTCGTGCACGTACGCATACTTTAATACAATTGTTCTCTATTATTCGAGTCATACATGCAATGCACGCCTTGATACCGTATTTCCATGTTATATGCCTTAATGTTCAATATTCATGGCTCGTGCACTAGGGAACTTGCCTCAATAGTCTTTCAATGTGATAGCCTTCTAACTCGTGCACAAAGCCACGGATGACTTGTGCACTGAGGTACTTGTCGATAAATTTATCCTATGTTCTTATGGCTTACGCACCGAGGCGCTCGCCTTTGCGATATTCAATGTTCCATAGCGACTCATACATTTGATGTGCATTTCATTTCAATTATTCTATCTAGTGTTCGACACGCACTATGTTCACCACTCAATTGATGTCACGCCCGTGGTCTCGATAGTTAACTTAACATACAATGATACATTTTAATTAAGTATGATGAACTAGGAAGGAAGAGTCAAAGTCCCTCCACCTTAAGCCGATATGCCTTGTCGTTTTGCCGAGTCAATGCGGCTTGATTTCATAACTTTATTGCACGGCCAACTCTTCTGACTTAACCATTCGAGCACTTCGTGCTTGTCACGCCCCAGATCCAGAATACTGGAGAGCGGAGGACAGACACAGCCAGCTACGTACATTGAAGTGAATTTTCACCTCGCAATACGGTTACGGCTGTCTAGATGCATGAGGGTTTACTACAAGCCATTAGTCCCTTAGGGTCAAGAACAATGCCTAGTGTCTCAATCTCAAGCAAGCAAGTAATTGTAACAAGAATGTAGATCATCAGACATACAAAGTAAGACATCCCATATATTACATATTCAGATGATCATGAAGCTAGTCATATAAAATTTGAAGACTAGCAAGAGTTTAAGTCATACATGATCAGCCCTAGGATTTGTCAATCATGTTACAGTCCGTAGGCAGACAGTAAGTAAGTTGCAAACGAGCTAACACTTGCTCGACGGCTAAACGCCTCCGAAATCTGGCCATACAAAACCAGCTGGATCAGACCCCAGAAAGAGCAAGTGCCACAAAGGAGGCTTTACTTAAGAACTAAAAACCAGCATATCAGCACATAAAATCATAGAAGAAATTGCATAAGACATAAGTAGAGATAACAGGGTGATAAACGATAAGATAACTAAAGGACTATTCCGGTAACCAAGTTACAACCCGTAAACCAAACAAGGACCGGGGTTGTAACCCTTCACCTGAACAGAAGTTTAGTCTCTAACCAATTATCGATAGAGTAAAGCATAAACAATCATGTCCAGAGATAGCCATGTACTGGGTCTAGACAAGACTAGACAAGATAGGACTCCATCCAACATTCACGGCCAAGCAAGAGTACGGCTTGATAGTTAACTAGCTAGGGTTATCATAAGCCTAGTTACTAGTAAGATGCAATGATGATTCCTACGGCCACAAGCCCTGCAGACTATCTAGGTTATCCAGGCACAAGGTTCATGTTAAGAGTTGGTAGCGGATACATCGTCCATGAGACAAATATATCCCTTATTCATATAATAGTGGGTACATCGCCCATGAGACAAATGTACCCTATTAGGTGACTTGTGTTAGGGTTATATACTAAAAGCATCACTTTTGTAGTAACCTTATTTCCTTAAATTTTGAATGAGAATCATATGGGCAAATGTTTGCATATTGTATTTTGTTGCAAGTGTTAATGCAAATGTCTGATATTCTATATAGTAGATAATATGGTGTGTGGTGTCACACAGAAGATCATATTGTTAGTTTTCTATGGAGTATATAAATAGTTCACAACCTAGATGGACTTGGACAATCTATTGGAAAGGTTATAGTGTAATCTGGTATTAGTCTATCTTGACTATAGGTTTACACTAGTACACTTTGTGTGTCTTGAACATGACCACTTGAGGTTGTTCTCTTTGTACTGACTACATAAGAGAACAAACACCTCTGTTATTATGGATGCATGTGCTCTTAATTCGGATATAAAAAAAAATATATGCAGTGTGTATTACTTTGACTTATAAAAGAGTGAGATTCATTATGGATCAACAACCTCTATGAATTGGGTAATAACATTGTATGTATGATGGGCTGATGATTATAAATGGAATCTATGTCCCGATACATCGGGTTGATGATGTCCCCTTAAGGAGCTCATAAGGATTGTCATGTAAACCCTGTAGGTAGATTATATCCGACATGACAAATAAAGTTGAGTGGTACTACTTAAGCATAAAAGATGTCGAATCAATATAGTTGTCAGTAACCTAATTTGATTGACGGACATACGGTATCTTAACATGGGGAGCCAAACGAGCATATAATAAAAGGAGCCCACAAACATAATTTGGGATTAGGGAGGTAGTGCAACAATAGCTCTTTAGTGGACCGAGTTATTGTTAATGGGCCTGGATTATGTGTTCGGGCTGAACACGGGATATCCAGATCCGTTAGGAGGCCTAACCCTAATTTCCCCATATGGTCCCTGTCGTAGCCTATATATATCCTCTATTCTCTGGCCGCCAGATTACTGATCAGAAATCTAAAACTTTCTCTAAATTCGTGATTCACGTAAGGAGAGAAATAGAGGGCTGCCAAGGAGAAGAAAAGGTTGGGAGATCGTTGCCCACACGACGTCCAACTCGAGGAAGGAATACGTGCAGAAGAACTTGGGGTCGTCCGCTTGAGATTGCCAGAAATTACTTGTCTTCTTTCCGCCGCAGGTGTAATTCGTGAACCCTAGTTTCCGCCTATGAAGTGTTAGAACACGTATTAGATCTGTTTAACTTTCTATCGATCAATACGCACACCAAAGGAAGGGTCCTGGGAATCTCTAGTTCCATCAATTGGTATCAGAGCCACTTTGGATCTACGTATTCATTGATACGTCCATGTTATCCAATAAAACTTGTACTGTGTAATAGTCGGTAGATGTAGATCTGTTCTAACTCGGTTTTACAAGCATCTTATATTCAACTATTATAGTCCAATGCATATTTTTGATTGTGTTGTTTAAACCACGGACATGTCATGGATGTTGTTGTTGCTGTGGATGTGATTAAAATCACGAGGGTTGATCGTGCTTATTATTTTAATTTTTCAATCTAGATTATGTGTGAACTCCTTCGGAAGGCATAGGATTGATGTAATTTTAATTATTTTTGATCAATCGTGATGGCGGTGGTGGTTGTTTCTGACGCCGGATGAGATGCTGGTTTTAAGCAGTCCAGAGGCAGACAGATGATTTTCGATAAAGGAATTGACAGCCAAAACCTAAAAAAATAAAAAATTGGGACCTTTGAGTTCATTGGAAGTGGAGGTACTACCAGTCTGTGAATCATGCTTGGAAGGTAAAATAACCAAAAGGCTTTTTATGGCAAAGGGGTATAGGGCCAAAGATGTGTTAGAATTGGTTCATTCTGATTTGTGTGGACCCATAACTATCCAAGCTAGAGGTGGCTTTAAATATTTTGTCACATTTATTGACGATTATTCAAGGTATGGATACATTTATTTGATGCGCCGTAAGTCTGAGTGCTTTGAGAAATTCAAAGAGTACAGGGCTGAAACAGAGAAACGTCATAAAAAATGTATCAAGCCATTACGATCAGATCGTGGTGGCGAGTACCTCTTTAGAGAGTTTAGGGATTATTTATCAGAGGCTGGAATTGCATCCCAATTGACTGCACCTGGAACGCCCCAGCAGAATGGTGTAGCCGAAAGAAGGAATAGAACTCTTATGGAGATGGTTAGATCAATAATGAGTTATTCGGATTTGCCAGATTTGTTTTGGGGATATGCCTTAGAGACTGCAGCTTATATTTTGAACTTGGTTCCTTCTAAGTCAGTACCTCTTACTCCCACAGAGCTATGGATTGGACGTAAGCCTAGTATGAAACATGTTCGCATTTGGGGTAGTCCAGCACATGTGCTGAATAGAAAAGCAGATAAGTTGGAATCTCGTACAGAAGTACGCTTGTTTGTAGGCTATCCAAGAGGAACGAAAGGAGGTTTATTTTATAGTCCTAAGGATCAGAAGGTCATTGTTAGCACCAATGTCCGATTCTTAGAGGAAGACTATGTGATGAACCATAAACCCACAAGTAGAGTTGTTCTAGAAGAACTGAGATGTGAGACACTAGTACTTCAGTACCAACAGTACAAGAGGATGAACCACAAATAACTGCACAATGTGTCACAAATGTTACACCACAACCGATAGTGCCTTGTCGTAGTGGGAGGGTTGTGATACAACCTGATAGATATATGTTCTTGGGAGAGTCGTCAGACTTCGTCCTTGAGGAACAAGATTATAATCCCTGTACCTACAATGAAGCACTCTAAGATAAATATACAGAGTTTTGGCAAAAAGCAATGATATCTGAAATAGAATCTATGGATTCTAATCAGGTCTGCGAGCTTGTAGAACCATCCGTTGGTGTAAAAGCCATTAGATGCAAGTGGATCTATAAGAGAAAAAGAGGATCAGACGGTAAGGTTGAAACCTTTAAAGCTCGGCTTGTAGAAAAGGTTTTACTCAAAGAGAGGGTATCGATTATGAGGAAACATTTTCTCCTGTAGCCATGTTTAAGTCTATCCGGATTCTTTTATCTATTGCAGCTCATCTCGATTATGAGATTTGGCAAATGGATGTCAAGACAGCTTTCCTTAATGGAAGTCTTGAGGAAGACATCTATATGAAGCAACCAGACGGGTTCATTGAAAAGGGCCAGGAGCATCTTATTTGTAAGCTCAAAAAGTCATTTATGGACTTAAGCAAGCTTCCAGATCTTGGAACATATGTTTTGATCAGGTGATAAAATCCTATGGATTTGATCAATGTCAGGATGAATCATGTGTATACAGAAAGTATGACGGAAACGTGGTGGTGTTCCTAATACTTTATGTGGATGACATCTTGCTCATTGGAAACAATGTGAAGGTGTTATCGGATGTAAGAGTATGGTTATCCAAACAGTTTGATATGAAGGACTTGGGAGAAGTAGGTCACATCATTGGGATCAAAGTTCTACGAGATCGCAAGAAAAGGATGTTGGGCTTATCCCAAGCTTCCTATATCGATACTATACTAACTCGTTTTAGTATGCAAAATTCTAAGAAAGGTTTCTTACATTTTAGACATGGAATTGCTCTATCAAAGGAGCAGTATCCGAGGACACCTAAAAAGATAGAGAACATGAAGGCAGTTTCACATGCTTCAGCAGTAGGAAGCTTAATGTATGCACTTCTATGTACGAGACCAGACATCTGCTTTGCCGTAGGCATGGTCAGCAAATATCAGTCTAACCCAAGACAAGAGCACTGGACTGCCGTAAAGCATATTTTGAAGTACCTGAAAAGGTCTAAAGAGTATATGCTAGTTTACCAGACAGATAGTTTAGTTCCCTTGGGGTATACAGACTCAGATTTTCAGTCAGATAGGGATTCCAGAAAATCTACCTCAGGTTATGTATTTACTTTGGGAGGTGGAGCCATTGTATGGAGGAGTATCAAGAAAAAATGTATTGAAGATTCCTCCATGGAAGCCGAGTATGTGGCAGCCTCTAAGGCAGCCAAAGAAGCGGTTTGGCTCAGAAACTTTCTGTTGGACTTGGATGTGGTACCTAGTTTGCCTAAGTCTATTACACTTTATTGTGATAATAGTGGTGCAGTTTCAAACTCGAAGGAACCACGAGCCCATAAGACAGGTAAACACATTGAGCGTAAGTACCACCCTGATACGAGATTTCGTAAAGAAAGGAAAAGTTGATGTGATCAAGATAGCATCAGCCGACAACCTAGCTGATCCCTTTACAAAGAGCTTACCAGCTAAGGCTTTTGATAGTCATGTTGAGGGAATGGGAGTCGGATGTGTAGCAGCATGGCTTTAAGTATAAGTGGAAGATTTGTAACAGTATACTTAAAAGCAATGCTTTGAGTATAAGTGGGAGATTGTTAGGGTTATATACTAAAAGCATCACTTTTGTAGTAACCTTATTTCCTTAAATTTTGAATGAGAATCATATGGGTAAATGTCTGCATATTGTATTTGTTGCAAGTGTTAATACAAATGTCTGATATTTTATATTGTAGATAATATGGTGTGTGGTGTCACACAGAAGATCATATTATCAGTTCCCTATAGAGTATATAAATAGTTCACAACCTAGATGGACTTGGACAATCTATTGGAAAGGTTGTAGTGTAATCTGGTATTAGTCTATCTTGACTATAGGTTTACACTAGTACACTTTGTGTGTATTGAACAGGACCACTTGAGGTTGTTCTCTTTGTACTGACTACATAAGAGAACAAACACCTCTGTTATTATGGATGCTTGTGCTCTTAATCCGGATATAATAATGGACATGTATATGCAGTGTGTATTACTTTGACTCATAAAAGAGTGAGATTGATTATGGATCAACAACCTCTATGAATTGGGTAATAATATTTTATGTATGATGGACTGTTGATTATAAATGGAATCCATGTCCCGATACATCGGGTTGATGATGTTCCCTTAAGGAGCTCATAAGGATTGTCATGTAAACCCTGCAGGTGGATTATATCTGACATGACAAATAAAGTTGAGCGGTACTACTTAAGGATAAAAGATGTCGAATCAATATAGTTGTCAGTAACTTAATTTGATCGACGGACATACGATATCTTAACATAGGGAGCCAAACGAGCATATAATAAAAGGAGCCCACAAACATAATTTGGGATAAAGGAGGTAGTGCAACAATAGCTCATTAGTGGATCGAGCTATTGTTAATGGGCCTGGATTGTGTGTTCGGGCTGAACACAGGATATCCAGATCCGTTAAGAGGCATAATACTAATTTTTCCTCATGGTCCCTGCCGTAGCCTATATATATCCTCTATTCTCTGGCCGCCAGATTACTGATCAGAAATCTAAAACTTTCTCTAAATTCATGATTCATGTAAGGAGAAAAAGAGATGCCTGCCAAGGAGAAGAAAAGGTTAGGAGATCGTCGCCCACACGACGTCCAACTTGAGAAAGAAATACGTGCAGAAGATCTTGGGATCGTCCGTTCGAGATTGCCAGGAATTACTTGTCTTCTTTCTGCCGCATGTATAATTCGTGAACCCTAGTTTCTGCCGATGAAGGGTTAGAACACGTATTAGATCTGTTTAACTTTCTATCGATCAATACGCACACCAAAGAAAGGGTCCTGGGAATCTCCAGTTCCATCACCCTATTAGGTGACTTGGGGGTGCAACACATGACAATGCATATTACTTATTTCAAGGAGTGCCCCACATGACAGTGGGCTGGAAATGTGCCCTACTGACAAATGTATCCCTTGTTCATGTTAAGAGTTGGTAGCAGATACATCGCCCAGGCGACAAATGTATCCCTTGTTCTTATAATAGTGGGTACATCGCCCAGGAGATAATGTACCCTATTAGGTGACTTGGGGGTGCAACACATGACAGTGCGTATATTACTTATTTCAAGGAGTGCCCCACATAATAGTGGGCTGGAAATGTGCCCTACTCGTCGGCAGGCTACAAGTCCATCAAAGAAGACGCCCAGATAACGGGATTGCCCGTTGCCGGAATACCTCTCTATATGCTCTACTTGATCAATCTAGTCATTAACATAGTCAAATTCAGTATAAATCCCTGACCGTGGTAACCAGGGATACATGTCCTAGACATGATGCGAGACAAGACTGGTAGCTTTACAAGCACATTCAATACAATCACCTAAGGTGTTCAAGAAGAGAATTTACTAGCATGTCAAGTTAGCTGTCGCAACAACGTTCATAGATTACATGTCAAGGTTACTTGTCAGGGGTGCACCACAACGGGTCACCATCATGTCATGTTTACTTGTCATGTTCTTGTCTGGAGTGTGCCACGACGGACCACTATCATGGTTTATTACATGTCATTGATCATTCGTGTTCACATATCATGGTTATGATCATAGCAGATCATCATGTAAGCAAAAGAGACATATCCTGAGTGCACCCAACGGGCCACCGATGTAAGAAAGACAACATAGCTTAGAACATATATAGAGGAAAGTACATGTCATGACAAAAGAGAAAATGTCAAATCATTGTGTGCCCCAAGGCTATGCGCCCACGGTGTTTCATGTGCCTACATAAAGGCTAACATTATGCCAAGTCGTGCTAAGCCGTGTCACGGCTTGCACAAGTCGTGCCACGATTTTCTATTTAACAACAACATAGAAAGTCGTGCCACGATCAAGCAAAATCGTGCAAATCGTGCCAAGCCGTACCAAGTCATGCCAAGTCATGCCACGACTTGCACAGGTCGTGCCATGTCGAGTCGTGCCATGCCTAGCCATGGCACGCATGAGTCATATCGTGTCATGAAGATCAATAGCGAGAAAGTCGCATAAAATCACAAGTCATAAAAGATGCGATAAGCCGAAACATGCAAAACCAAAGCATGAGGATCATGGGCATCCATGTGCCCAAGTGAAGGGGACTTATGCGCCCACATGGGGGTTCCTATTCCCCCATATGAGGGTGGCTATGCGCCAAAACATGGGTGCCTACATGGCCAAGGCACTTGCATGGCCAAGTGCCAAGGAATGGAGAAGGAGTTTGTGCATTTCGGGTGAAGGCCATGTGCCATACTAAGTCATGCACCCACACTGGTTACATAGTATACGTCCACTAGGAGGGAGAGCACACCCTATACGCCCAAGTCATGAGTTGGATCCTTGTGGCCAAAGGCTAAAGAAAAAGGCAAGTGCTGAGACATGCTTTAAAAGCCATGCGCCAACACAAGGCTATGCGCACACATGGGAATGCACCTATGCACCCAAAAGAGGCATATATATGCACCCACGTGGGGAAAGATCTGCTTTGGGCGCATGACAAGTCCATGCGCCCAGCAGTGTACTGTTCGTCTTCCCGACAGATCCGGGAAGAACGAACCATGGCCGAAAACTTCAAAACTCCGCAATTTCTCCGTCCGGAGTCCAAATTCGGACTTCTTGTCAGCCCCTATTTTTCAAATTTAATTTAATTAGTGTTAATTAGTTGCTAATGACATATTTTAGGTTTAAAATAATTTATTATGATTTTTAGGAATTTTCTAGAATTTTTAAACAATTTTTAAATAGTTTTTAAGTTAAAATATATCAATTTGTAATTAATTGAATTGTTTTAATATTGTTTTATAATATTTAAATTTGTTTTAATGTTAGTTTGTAATATATTGAATTGTTCTAAATACAGTTTGCAAATTGATATTTGCAAACTGTTAGGTTTTGGACCTATCTGTAATTCCGAAAATCCTAGGGACCTAAATGCTAAGCCTACTTCACCCACCCCCCACGACCAGGCCAGCTGTCGACGACCACCGACCCTTTCTTCGCCATTTTCGGCCGCCCCAATCGACTTCGACCGACCTAAACCCCCTATAAGAACCCCCCGACCCTGAAACCCTAACCCTAGACAAAAATCTGACCACCACGACCACCGTCTCCTCCATTTCTTCCTCGTCAAAACCTTAGCTCCGGCCATCCCCCGTTCAGCCTCCACAGCAGTCGCCATCGCCCCCAACCACCACCAATCGATGCGCCATATTGAGACGAACGTGTTGGCCCATTGGTCATATGGTCAACCTGATTTCAATAATTGATCAAACTCTGTCTCGATATATGAAGCTAGTCAGGATGTATCGGACTCTTGGACATGAACAAGAACAGCTATCTACACAGTTCAAGACCGAAGCTATGTTTGTCTGTTCGAGTCTGTATTTCCTTTGAGCAATGTATTTTTCATTTTATTGAGTCTAGGAATACGTTGTACACCGAGTCGTACTGGCAAATAGGCTATTCCAAAATATTTTCAAAATACTTTTAAAAATATCCTTTGTTTTGAAAAACATTCATTTAAACAAAAGCTTTCAAAAAGGTTTTCAAAAATATTTTCAAAAGTCATCAAAAACTAATTTTTAAAACCTGACCTAATCCTGACAGAACTCGGCCAGAGTTCGGCCAGAGTTCGGCTAGAGTTCGGTTGGTGGCCGTTTGATTTTTAAATTCTTTTAAACTTGGTCCTCCTGCAGTTGCAGATTTGACCGAGATTTTCTCAAAGAGTTATGTCCGAATTCTGCCCGAATTCTGCCAGAATTCTGTCTTTGGAACTCCTATAAATAGAGAAGGATTTCGATCTTTTCAACTCACTCATTCACTTTTAATCTTCTCTCTATCTCAGTCTACCAAAGAGTTTTCTTGAGCTTTAAATTTCAGATCCCAAGCCAAGTACAATCCTCTAGTCGATTTGCCAGTGCGGTACGGTCTAGAAGTTTCTGAGAGATTGTAATCAGAAGGCTTGATTGAAGAATACCTCTTCACATTTGAAGTTGGACGAGTTCTTCGTATCAAAGCTCGCGTTGTAGAAGTTGTAAGGACTTTGTAAGAAAACTTGCAGTTTACCAATAGTGGATTCAACTGGTAGCAAGAGTTCTACCGACTGGATTAGTCCTCAACAGAGGAAAACCAGTATACATCACCGTCTTTGCGTTTTCATTCTTATCTCTGCCTTTACTTTACTTAGTTGTGATTATTATTCTGTGATCTTGCTGCTAACATTTTTTAATTAGCAATATTCCACTGCCTACTCTATTCACCCCCCTCTAGAGTATTGTGCTTTACGATTTCGTTCCTACAATTGGTAGCAGAGCGGGTGTTACAGGTAAAGCAAAGGTAACAGTGCAATTATTTATTCATTTTAATTAACTGTTATATAGATCACAGCACAACACATGGCAACTATAAAATTTACAAGTGAAGGCCAGGCCACAAACATACCTCCACTATTTGATGGTACAAACTATACCTATTGGAAAACACGGATGAGTTTCTTCTTAAAATCACTTGACTTTGATTTATGATCTATTGTTCTTGATGGCTATCAAAAGCCACCTCGTATAAATGTTGATGGAGTTTTACTTGAAAAACCCCATAACAGATATACAGAGAAAGAAAAGAAAAGGGCCAGTCTTGACGCACGTGCTATTAACGCTCTATTTTGTGCTTTAGACAGAACTGAATTTAACAGGGTGTCTATCTGCACAACGGCTAATGAAGATGGAAGCTACTTGAAGTCACACATGAAGGCACTGTTTGCCATTAAAATCTTTTGATGTAATTTCAATACAAACAGAATAGTGTTACAATATAGGACTTTAGACGTAGTCCTAGGAGTACACTTTTGTTTATCTGGGTCCCTTGTGCCGATGGAGCGAGTGGTAATACGTTGACTCCGTTGACGAGCTGACGACGGTTATCGGTTCTCTGAAGGTTTGGATTGCTCTGGGTGCTGAAGCTTGCTGAGAGGAGGAAGACGTTGAGTGTCTGTATCTGCCTCTCTGGTGGTATGTTCGTTCGTATGTGTGTGTCCCTGGAAGAAGGAAAATGATTCCTCTATTTATAGCTGGGCAGGTTGGCTGCTCATGCGTGCATATGTAGGATACGCCGGTGCGTGGGGACGCCACGTGTTGATTGCTGATGGAGGCGCATGGGTGATGCGCCCTGATCGAGGGGTTGACTTCTTCATACTACTGTTGTGAGCCGGCACGTAGCAGAGGAAAAAATCTTTCTGTTGCTGAGATCTTGGGTGAGTTGAGTCAAAGGACGCGTGTCATCGACCCATGGCTCGGAGATCTCGGATTTGATGGGGGAATGAACTGATAGGATGCGACTAAGATTGGGCGCATGAGGAGGCTTTAGCTCGTAACCTTTATGAGTCACGAACCATTCTGGGCGCATGGCTTTTGAGGCGCATGCAGGCGACTTCCCTTCTGTCTTTTGGGATCAGAGAGCAGTCTGGGGCGCATGGCTTTTGAGGCGCATGCAGAGCTTCAGATGGAAACTTTCCTTCTGTCTTTAGGGATCAGTGAAGAGTCTGAGGCGCATGGCTTTTGAGGTACATGCAAATTTTGACGCATAGCTACAGAGGCGCATGCGGGTGGTTGAGTGGCTACGTGGCAGTAGCCATCGGAGTAAAGTCATGATGATGCTGACGTTGCCGACGCTTCGTCTTCTGAAAAAGCTGCCCACGGTTCAGACTTTGGGAAGCGTGCTGCCAACTCTGTCAGTTCAGCATTTAATGTTTGTGACATTCGATGGACAACTGAGGGGGCGCGTCTATTGGCGTTCCTCTGGGTATGGGGACGCATGGGGGCGCATCCTCTGTGATGTGCTCGGTTTTGAAGGGCGCATCTGTGTGATGCGCCTGAAGTCGAAGGGCACGTACGGCTGTTTCGTTCCTCGAGTGCTTTAAATAGCCGTTTGGCTGAATTCGAGGCATCCGGTTCATCCATTAAATGTAAGTTCATTGCTCAAAATTCGGAGAGCCATCCACTTGGCGCGTGAGTTTGATCTGCCTGACCTATAAATAGTGGCATGGAGAGAAGGTTTGCTTCTCATTCTCTCACGTACTTCCAATATGAACTTGGGTATTCGAGTGCACTCTGTTGACGAAGTGCTCCCGAGGGTGAAGATGAGGCGCCATGTCATCATTGATGCACTTGAAGGTGACTGTTACATCCAAAAGACGGAGTCGAGGGCTTCCGAGGCAGGCGGAAGGTGCCTGTTGCATCCAAAGATAGGGATGCTCGGGCCTCGTCTCCGTTGTTCCGGAAGGGCCGTAGATCGGAATGGCGGTGCTAGGCTCTTTCTTCCTTCAAAGTGGGTGTTGCCCACTCTGGTTGTGTTGAAAGCTGCTCTTTTAGCCGTATTTCGATTACGGTCTTCCTTGATCTTTGGAGGCTCTTTCGAAACCTCCCCTGGCCACAGATTTGTGGTGCTCTTCACTTCCTCGGTTCCAGCCAGAGGGTTAAATGCTTCATTAGTCAAAGCATTTATTAGGTGAGCCTGGCTGGAAGAGCGGCACATAACTGGGCTGCTGAAGGGATGCACATAACTGGAGATGCACATAACTGAGCTGCTGAAGGGATGCGCCTTGCTGAGGGCGCATGGTGGGATGCGCCCGGTTGAAGGCGCATGGTGATGCTGTGCCTGACTGGAGGCGCATGGTGGCTGTTGGCTGTAGACTTAGGATCTTTCCTTTGTAGAAGTTTTCCTTTGTACAGCCTTCTCTAGACATGTAATAGACTTTTATATGTGAAAATAAAAAGTCCTCTTTCCATGTCTATATTTGTGAAGTATTTTGTCCGAGCTCTGGCATATGTAGTGTCTGGCACATGGGCCTTCTGGTTGTGAAATTTCATGCTTCTACAAGACCCCCTTCAAAGTTTTCAAAACTTTTGAATAAGTTTTGGAATACTTTGAATAAGAAGCATGGAGGTCAGGGTACATGACTGTTGGGGCGCATGCCTGTTCGGGCGCATGCTCCTCTCAGTTAATGATGATGCCTCGGTAACCGAAAAGATTAATGATGATCTTTTAGTTTTATTTGCTGTTATCTCTTCATAGAACCCGAGGCGACGGCTGAGATCACACATCATCGGGTCACGCGTGCGACCAAGCCCTATAAATAGGCAAGAGATGGAGAGAGAGAGAGTTCTTCTTCTCCTTGCTTTTGCTTTCTTTAGAGTTCTTCTTCAAAAACCCTAACTTTTTCTTCTTGAGAGAATGGCTCCCAAGATACCTCGCGGCGGTGCCGGCAAGGGAAAGGAGAAAGGAAAGGAGCATGTGACTGCTGTGGCGGCTGACGTCCCCCGTCTGCCTGTCGAAGTTCGGCCGGAGGCGGTTGGTGAGTCTCATTTTACGTACACTAACGCACATAGACCTTGAGTCTTTGATGATGTGCTGCAGTTTTTGCCCACCGACGCGCATGGGTTTAAACCCTGATGATGCGCTGAGGCTCTACCGCTGACGCGCATGGGTTTAGACCCTGATGATGTGCCGAAGTACTGCTGACGCACCTGGGTTTAAACCCTGATGATGCACTGAGGCTCTACCGCTGACGCGCATGGGTTTAGACCCTGATGATGCGCCGAAGCACTGCTGACGCGCCTGGGTTTAAACCCTGATGATGCGCCGAAGCAATTTTTTCCAAACACACTATATACTTCTGATGGGTCTTAGACTCTTTTGTTACTTCTAACATTTTCGAATCTTTGCTAGTGTCAATGACTATCCCGCCTTTGAATGAAGTGTTTTTGGAGGCTGCCCTCAGTCAGACGGGAGTAGATTATGACGAGGAAGTGATAAACCCTGCTCAAGATGTTCTTATGCTGGATCAGCATCCCGAGCGAATGACTCAAATCCGGGAACAAAAGTATGGATTCCTCAAACGGATGATGGAGCGTGGAGTTTTGAAATCTTCCACATCTGATAAAGTGACCTTCTTGAAGCCTGAGTTCCTATTCGGGGACCGCCTCACTTCTACTGAAGCAACAGTGTTGAAGGTCAAGAAAGACTGGTTTTTTACAGCAAAAGGAGTGCATATGACTGTTAAGCAACTTGAACGCCAATGGCCTTTGATGGCCTTCTGTCGTCTCGCTTCGAAGAGGAGGATGTCTTAGGATCTTACCCCCTCTCAGGGAGGAGCGGTGACTGGCATCATCAAAATTAATTCCCGTATTTGCCGAGTCGCTTTGCACGTTAATTCGGTTATGCGCAGCTGATGTTGGACAATCCCAGTATCACCCTGGGGTATGCTGGAAGTTTGCTGGATGGCGCACGAGCTTGGCATTACTATAATGCCGGATGTACTGGAGCTCGCTTTACGCTGCCTGCCCAGGATCCGCGGCCGCCCATTCTTTACTCAGCCGCCAAGTTTTACTGTGTTATGGCTGTCGCGCCTTCCGGGTATGATAGGGAGACGAGTCTCGTTGCAGGCACCCCGTTAGCGGTAACTGGACATGTATCGGCTAAGGCTCGACCACACCGTCCACCGGGGGTTGGTCAAGCTGCACCTTCGGTTGATCAACCGAAACGACGTGCAGATGCAGGGGCTGGATCACCTGCGTCAAAGAAGCTGAAGAAGGCATCGTCACCGACAGTGTCATCGGATTCAGCATCTGCAGAGGTAAGGATCCCCCACATAGTCTGGTTTGGGTTCAACATTTTATGTAATCAATGCTTCCCCTTTTGTACAGGAGCCGCTAAAAAGAAAGCCTCGTACTCCAAGATCTGGTGGGAGCAGGCCAAAGGAGATGGCGGGTTCGTCTGAAGTGCGCATCCCGCCGACTATGATGTCTCCTATGAAGGAGAATCCGGAGGATGCTGTTGTCGTAGAGATTACAGCGTCCCTGGATTATGTCAGAAGGGAAACTGAGGATGCGGCAGCCTCCGAAATGATAAAGGCCGCGGCTGGGGCCTTGGATGCCGAGGGTCCAGCAGACACGAGGCTCTATGGCGATGATGTGGGGTGGAGTTCGTCGCCTTCCGATGACGTCCCTCCAGCATTGCAAGAGTCTATTGCGGGGGCAACAGATATGGTTGGAACAAAGGAGAGGGTTGATTCCCCTCCTTATCATGATGAGGGAAGATCGGCGGTATCATTGCTGAGTCCTACCCCAGCCTCACCCGTGGAAGTTGAAGTGGCTACCGATCAGGCGGTAGCGACAGATCCTGTCCCTGCAGAAGGACTTGAGAAGGATGAGACTCATCTGCCAGTCCTGTCTCCCGGGGCAGGCCAGGAGATGAGTATTTATCTCCTCGTTCTGCCGGGAAGGTACTGACCGTTGATAGGATGTTGGGGGCAGAAGAGGTGGCCGTTGATGTCGGTGGTTCCTCCGAACTTGAGAAGGGTAAGGGTGTGGAACCCTCTGTTGCTCCTCCTACTTGGGGTACTATCTCGACGCCTGTGCCAGCTTCCTCTGTTCTTTCGGCTCCTTGAGCTAGCAGTCCGGCCCACGTTGATGAAGAGCCTATTGATACCGAGATTCCAGTCTCGCAGGTTGAGGTTGGCGGATCTTCTTCCGGTCCGCTAACTACAGTAGCTCCTCCAACTCCTGCTATGACGCCACAGGTGCTGGTGGACGCAGATGAATATATAAAATTCATCGTCGAGGGGGTATATAAAATGCTGCAGAGGGGTGTATCTGCGGTGATGGATGCCAACGGGAGTTTTACGATGGCAAGAACTCTGGCAATGCCTTATATCGAGCTGATCCACGTTCACCAAGGCCACGACCATATGGCCTAGATCCTGGAGGCTTCGATGATCGAGCTGAACCAGCGGCTCATGGAACTTCAGCGCATCCAGCGAAATGACCTTTCCGTCTTGATAGATACGGAGAAGGAGAAGTTGATCGCCGAGATTGAGTCTTTCTACCAGGCCACTGTGAGCATCTGGGAGCACGAGGTGGCTGAGACTGAGGCTGCGGTGGGGCAGTTATCTCAGTCCATGAAAGAGACAATGGAAACGCGAGCTGCGTTGGACGCTAATATCGCGGAGATCAACGCCCAGATGCGCCGCCTTGAGGACCAACGGGCCCGACTCCAGTTAGATGCCGAACGTGTCCAGGCTGAACACGTAGCGTTCAAGAAGGAGGAAGCAACCTTCACTCACCGGGCTCTTGCCCTGGCTCGGCAGCGACAACAGCTTGATGAGAAGCAAGAGAATGATACTTCCGCTGAGGCCGTTGAATTGATGCGTCAAGAAGCTGAGCGTCGAGTCCTGGTGACTGTGGAGACTCATGCAGCCGACTTGAGACGTCGAGTTAGAGAGCTCTCAGCCAACCCTGAAGATGTTTAAGGACTGTAGCGTCTTCTTTTTATGTTTTTGCAACTCTTGCTGGGGGAAAGTATAGTTTTGTACTCTCTCTTTTTTAGAAAATAAAGAAGTACGCAACTTTTTTTATGATGTGTTCATTTTTGTTATCATGAACTTGATGATTTGTGTGGACCTATTATCTTTTGCGCACCTTGGCTTTTAGGTACAGATAATAAGTTTGAAGGAACCAACATGTTTGCTCAGAGGTAATATGGACATGGCAATCATTGGGGTTCAAATGATAGAATCTTCCTACTCAGAGGTATTGTGGACATGGTAGGAATGATCCTAGGGGATACGTTGAACAACTCAGAGGTGATATGGACGTGGAAGTTCTGCGATCAATGTACGACAACGTAAGGGTTGTTTGTACGAGATGTTTACTCAGAGGTAATGTGGACGTGGTAAACATGAAGGATAGCGTAGGCTTACGAAGTGTAAGATTCTGCTTTGCAGGGTGTAGAGGGACAACTAAGAGGTGATGTGGACGTGGTTGTCTTTCTACTGGAGGATGCTATGGAACAGCTGGGTTCCGGAAGCGTATGGTTTTGTTGGAAGGGAATTGTCTGTGAATCCTGATGATTGGGTCCATAGATCCCCTTGTGGAAGCACATATCTGAAAGATGTCAAGAGTAGTACTTCTTTAGGAACTTGCCATTGATGGGCATCATGAACAAGTCCCCATTGGATTTGGCGAGGCGGTAAGCACCGTTTGAGTATACCGTCTCAATGATGAAAGGTCCTTCCCACTTGGGCTCGAACTTTCCTGGTGTCTTGTGAGTTAACACCATCGGCCTCCTGACTGCCAGAACCAGGTCGCCAACTTAAAAAGTTCTCTATTTGATCTTCTTGTTGAAAGCCTGTGATATACGGACTTGGTAGAGTTCGATACGTTGTTCAGCTAGGAGACGCTTTTTGTCAAGTACCTCTAGCTCCTGCAGACGACGACGTTGATTGTCCTCTTCTGTAAGTTTGTTTGTGATTGCTACGTGGAGTGAGGGTATCTGGATCTCGAGAGGTAGTACCGCTTCACTCCGTAGACCAGGGAGAATGGTGTGTTGCCTGTTGGGGTTCATACCGTTGTGCGGTAGGCCCAAAGACATTCGCCAAGCTTTTCGTCCCAGTCGCGTTTGTTGGATGACACGACTTTTTTGAGCAGCCTAACGATAGTTTTGTTGAACGCCTCGTCCAATCCATTTGCTGCCGGATTGTAGGCGGTTGATGCCACGTTTTGAATAAGATTCTTGTCACAGAATCTGCTAAAAATATGGCTGATGAACTGAGGACCATTATCATGGATGATCCGCCTGGGTACTCCAAAATGGTAAATGACATGGTGTTTGATAAAGCTGACCACCCTGGAGCTCTTTACTTCCGCCAATGGGACTGCTTCTGCCCACTTGGAGAAGTAATTGGTAATGGCCAGGATGAAGTGGTACCCCCTTGATGAAGGAGGGGTAATCGGTCCTACAATGTCCATGCCCCAGGCCTCGAAGGGCCAGGAGACGACTGTAGGATGTAGTGGTTCTGACGGCGTATGAATGAAGTCTGCGTGAAGTTGGCACGCATGGCACTTCTTAGCATAGTCGACAGCATCAGCGGCCATGGTTGGCCAATAGTAGCCCATGCGTCGCAGTCGATCCTGCAACTTAGGACCGGGTTGATGAGCTCCACAAGTTCCGTCATGAGCTTCTCGAAGAGCTTCGGTCGCCTCTTCGTTGGACAGGCATCGAAGGAGAAGCCCATCATAGGAGCGTCGGTACAGCATTTTAGTGGCTGTATCATAATAGAATCGAAGAGAACGTCTCCTGACTGAGACGGCTTCCTTCGGGTCCTCTGGGAGAATTCCATAGACGGTGAAGTCGATAAACGGGAACCTCCAGTCTCGGACATTACCACCAGTACTTGTCGGCATGGCGTGGTCCACTCGTAAGCACAGGTTGTTTCTAGGACAAACCAAGTCTCGGCCAACTACCGTGACGTAGTGTTGAGTCCCAAGGGGTGCTGCTAATGAGGCCGCGAGGCCAGCCAGAGCATCAGCCTCTAGGTTTTGTAGACGAGGTACGTGCTCAATGAAGAACCCGGTGAAGGTTGAAATAATGTTCAATACAACTTTATGGTAAGGGATCAGATCTTCATGGCGAACCTCGTATTGCCCTCGGATCTGGTTTACGACGAGTTTTGAGTCGCCGTAGGCTTCCAGATGATCTACCCCCAGCTGTTGTGCCAGCTGGAGTCCCATAATGAGTGCGTTGTACTCGACCACATTGTTGGAGTACGGCTTCGAGAGAGAGAGTAAGCACGCTGGATGACCAGCTGATCGGGGGAGACTAAGACTACCCCCACTCCTGCGACGATCTGGCCTTTAGGGCCTGTTCTTGAAGCATCATCAAAAAATATCCGCCAAACGGAGCTTCCTTCGGTGACGTTTGATTCTTGGACCTCATCCGAGATGTCTTCATAGAGTCTTGAGGACTCCGGGATAGGGTGTGCAGCTAAAAAGTCGGCCAGGGCCTGACCCTTAACGGCTTTTTGTGGCACGAACACCATGTTGTATGGTGTTAGCAGGATCGCCCATGTAGCTAGCCGGGAGTTTAATGACCCTGGCTTCGTCATGAGGACTCTGAGTGGATTGACTCGGGAGATGACATAAATTATCTGGCCCGAGACATAATGGCGAGTCTTCTGGATGGCAAACACCAAGGCCAAGCACTCCTTTTCAACGGAGTTGTACCGATGTTCAGTCCCGATGAGTATTCGACTGAGGTAGTAGATCGCTTGCTCGTAGCCTGTATCGCTGTTTTGAGCCAGCAGAGCGCCCAGGGAATGATCCATGGCACGAACGTAGAGGAGAAATGGTTTGCCGGCGATAGGTGCTACCAGGACCGGCGGGCTTGTCAAGTAAGCCTTGATGTCGTCGAAAGCCTTTTGGCACTCCTTTGTCCAGACGTAAGAGACTCCCTTCTTCATGAGCTGAGTAAAGGGTTGACATTTACCGAAAAGGTTTGTTATGAACCTCCGGATGTATGCCAGATGTCCCTGTAGGCCCTGTTTGCCATTGATTGTAAAAGTACAGAACAGTTTTATGGGATGACTGAACTTAGACTCACAATACAAACTCGCTTGTACAAAGAAAGCCTAGGGACGAAAACCTAGGTACAGCAGTCTAAGTACAATTATTTATTTTAGATTCTGGGGGGTGACGATAGAGACTCGGGAAGGCGACGGCAGCCCTGCCTTACTCCTTGGACGATCGGTATGCAGCCTTGGCTCCTGTGATGAGATGGTTGGCGTTGACGAAGAAATGCTCTTCTTGCTCTTCTCGTATTGCTCTTCTGGCTTCTCTTTTTCTCTGTGTATTTTTCTCTCTGATAGTGTATATCTCTCCTTGTCTCTCTCCTTTTTTTTGCAAGGGAATGGCACCCTGCTATTTATAATAGTGGAGGGGCATCATTAGGGTTTGGCTGATTACCCATTCTCAAAGTGGCGACGGCTTGATGCTTAATCAATCTGGACCATTCGTTTTAATCGTGAAGGATCGGGGCCATAAATGGGGATAGCACTGAATTCTGCGAATGATTAATGCTGATTGCTTTAAATCTTCATGATTGGTTGTGTCAAGCTTGGATCTCTCTCCACGTATCCCATTGGCTTGATCATGAATGATATGACCTGATCTCATTAATTATGAGGATAATGTTAAATATGGTAATTAGGATCTGGTAAATCTCTGATTGATTTGCATCTCATAATCATCCTTGCTACCAACTGTCAAGTCGTAGGGACAATTGGATCTCTGCCACGTGTCTTAATGATGGATTCTTTCAGAGCCGCATGATATCCATAAACCGCATGAGACAGCGTCTCAGTGAACCGCATAGGTATAGTATTTGCGAGCCGCATGGGATGGTTTCTCGGTGGGCCGCATAAATGTAGTACTCGCGAGCCGCATGGGATAGCTTCTTGGTGAGCCGTAGGAAGACGATTCTTGCCAGCCGCATGAAGCTGTTCTTCACTGGAGCCGCATGGAGGTAGCCACGTGTCAATCTCGGATCGTGTCAGAGATTTTCTTCTATTCCCAAAGAGTCTGTCATTATGACAGGGCTATTATGACATTTCATGTCAGAGCCGTCAGCTGTCAAATTATGGCAGAGCATTAATTAGGGCCATTGCTCGATGGCCAGCTGTGTGAAGGGGTCCCATGGGGGCACGTGGCGTTGATCGAGCCGCATATCTCTGTGGGTCGAATGTGAGCCGCATGTACTTCTGAACTGAATGCAGCTGGGGGACTCTTTGAACCGCATAGGACTGTCTCTATGTAAGCCGCATGGACTCTCCTATCCCGAGCCGCATGAGACCAAGAGTCTGTTTGACCTGCATGGGATTGCTCCTGTATGAGACGCATGAGACTAAGAGTCTCTCTGAATCGCATGGGACTGCTCTTGTATGAGCCGCATGGGGTTCTCCTGTTCTGAGCCGCATAGATCATCATTCTGATATTTTCCATGCTTCTACAAGACCCCCTTCAAAGTTTTCAATTTGCAAAATTGAAATACTTTGAATAAGAAGTATGGCCTTTGTTGACCCCATAGATGATTCAGCCGCATGGGTTTATCTGGCCGCATGAGCTGTTAAGCCGCATAGACTTTTTGCCACGTATCCCAGGAACGTGCGCAAATCTTTTGCATTAAATGCCCTTGATTCGCCGCCTCTTGGGGAGGATCCCAAGGGTCAGTTTTGTTTTGACCGAAGTATTTTTCCTTTATTCTTTTAGGTGGCACGTGGATCGAGACGTTTGTTCGATTTTTTAAGCCTCCTTCGCCTATAAATAGGAGTGATTTTATTCTTTAAGGGTTTCTTTACCTTTTCTCTTTTGCTCGTACTCCTTGTCGCCGACTTCCTCTTCGTCTTCTCTCATCAAAGATTGCCAATGGCTCCCAAGAAGACTATCGCTGCTACGGGCAAGAAGGTCGCGTCGTCGTCTGCGGCAGCGAAGGGCAAGAAGGCCGCGTCTTCATCGACTGCAGCGGCGAACGTGGCGGCTCCTCCGACGGCTGGCGTGCCTGTTTTCCACCCCGACGTTCACCCGTCTATTGCTGGTAGGACCATCAATATGAACCGCCATAGCTACGCCGCATATCTTATGCGCGAGCCTATATTCCTAAGTATGCTATGTGTTCGACTCATATTCGGGCCGCATGGGATATGACCCAGGCCTGAGCCGCATAAAAGTTGTTGCATAACTACTTCATCCTCACGGCCGCATAAGCTCATCTGGACTTGGACCGCATGAGCTCTTTCAAACCGAGCCGTATAAGCTTATTTCGAACTGAACCGCATAAGCTCATTCGGACTGCCCTGTATGAACTCTTTCAAACTGAGCCGCATGAGGCTATACTGAGCTAAGCCGCATAAGCATCACGTAGTTTTGTGTTTCAGCTATCTTTTTGACTTGTTTATTTTGCTTTATCTTCAGTGAATCTGCCAGTAAATCCTGCGGGGGAACTTATAGTGGGTTCAAATCAATTCGCCTTGGGCGTGCGTCTTGACGACTTAATTAAGCATGTGTTGAACCAATTCCCTGCTGATGAACCTTCGGAGAGGTTGAACGCCATCGAGATTCAGACTCTCCATTACCTCCGTTCCATGATGAATACTGGGAAGCTGGATGGAAAATACCTGAAGCCTTCGTTCCTCTTTGGAGACGCTTTAATCATAAAGAATCCTCGAGTATTAGAGATTTTTGAGAACTGGGATTTTTCTTTGGATGGGGTGGCAATCCATATTCCTCTCATGGAACGTCATTATCCTCTGTCGTGGTTCAATATGGTGTTGCTGGACAGGAAGATGGCGTGTAACTTAACTCCTACTCAATCAGGAATGTTGATGGGTAACATCCATTATAACCCGAACATGCGGTCAGCGTACGCGGGTAAGGATTCCGTCCTCCGGTACATGATGGGTCTGGCCCCGGGCTCTTTCATGAATGTATACGGTCCCAACTTCACACTCACTCAAGCTGATACTTTCCTGAATCGGCTTGTTCGCAAGAAATCTTATCCCGTTGGCAGACTGGCATTGCCGAACTGGATAAACCCCGCTTCTACGTGAGCCCAGTTGACCACTTGGGTTCTGCAGACCTACGAAACATTCTTGCGGGAGGTGGGACTTTTACATGCCATTCGAGGTACTTGTCACGGGCTTCCTATCAATAAACCACTGTTCGTGGCGCTCTTGGAGATGTATAGCCGGCGAACGGGGACGTTCTTTGCACCCGGAGGGGAGTTGGGGCTTGCTCTCCATGAGATGTATACTGTCTCCAAACTTCCGTGGAGGAATGAGCCTTTCGAGGTGTATACCCCGTCGAATGAGGAATTTGAGGACTTGAATCGACGACTCCCAGGTTCTGTTGTGGTGTATCGGGAGTTACTGTGCCACCATAGTGCTTGTCACCAGATGGCTATAAAAACGGTGGATAGCTCCGAAGGGACCGCTCCCCACACCACATCCTGGATTAATTATTTTTTTAAAGTTGACCCTTCTGGCGAAGTTACTCCTCGAACCCCTCGAACGCATGGAGAGATAAAGGATCTGATGTCAAGCATCAAGAAGTCGCGATCCAAGAGCGACATATTCGGGAGTCAAACTGACTCACTTAGCTATTTTTACTACGGGGCCACACAGATGTCAGAGAAGGCGCTTCTGGCAGGATTCTTAATGATATGGCTACGGAACTGCATAGTCTCGGGAGGAGCGGGTTCTATCGAGATGATCGGTCGTCATTTCATTCTCCCTGCCATTAAACTGGCATTTGGAGTTAGACTGGCCCTTCTTCCTGCTATGGTGTGTAGCATACACCATGGTTTTCGAACATTCTCGTCCAAGGTTATTGCGTACAAGAAGACGTTGGATTTTGAGTACGTCGAACTGCCTTTCCACTATTTGATGGGGTGGTTGGCAATGCACTACAAGTCTTTGATGGGTCCTGGGATAGCGGAAGATGCTACAGATGAAGACGCTTTCCTTTTCAAATGCCATCGCCGGTCTTGGGAATATAAAACTATGCCATCTTGTCGGAGGGCGCTGGCGAGGGTGGATGGGTGTGACTTTTTTATGTCTGTTCCTCCCTTTTCTGATAAGGAAGTGAGGAAGGTACATCTTGATGGTACCGGACCTTCTCACTTTCTGTCTCCGGATATGCTCACCTGGTTGCGCAACATCCGCCCCGCGCATCTGGTTTATCGCAACCGCGATAACGTGTACTTGGAGCCTTACCTACCTAGTAGGTTTTCCCGCCAATTTGGTTATAGCCAGTTATTTCTTGATTGTCCCAACCCTTGTTTGGGCTTTGAAGGTAGCGTTCTTGATGGTGTCAGGGCATAGAATTATTATGATGCTTATCATACTCGAGCCAGCTTCTCGGTCCCCGATGCTAAGGCGCCGAGAGAAATTTTGTACGTGGCTGCTTTGTATCACGTTATGGCGAACAAGCCTCCTGTTAATTTCGATTCGAGTACCAGTTTCATCGTGGGTACCGGTTTAGAGGAGAAGCCCAAGGGGGCTAAGGCTAGAAAGCAACTAGCACTCCAGACTCCCCTCCCTGAGTCAGAACCTTCCGAGTCGGCTGAGGAGGAGGATGATCATGATAGCGAAGACTCCCTTTCTGGTGGGGGTGAAGAAGTAGCGGATCAACCGCTTCCCACACCTGATGAACCGGCGGAAGATTCGTTGCTTACTATACAAGAGGAAATAGTGAGGGAAGAACAGCCTTCAGCTGTGTCTGGTTCCTCACGTAAACGAGTCAGACGCGAGTCTTCTGACAGCAGAGCGACCTTTTCTGTGAAGAGAGCTGCCGTTAGGTCTCGTAGATTATTTATTACCGAGAGGGGTGAAGGTACAGACGCTGTTCCGGAGGTAAGACCAAGTCGGAGCCATCTCTTTGTTGTAGTTTTCTTTTCTCTTGGAGATATGACTTAATCACTTTTCTTTGTAGGCGTCTGATGAACCGGCCTCTCCTGAACCGTCTACTGCCCCTGGAGTTGATCCGGCCCATGCTGCTTTGATTAGCGGCATGTGTGCCACGGTCCTTTCTGCGGGGGCTCTTTCAGCGGCGGCTGGCAGCTCCCAGGTTGCTGAGGCCTCGGCCCGGGGTGATGAAGGTTTCCTCGGGCCCGTCTCCGAGATCGCTGAACTTCAGCAAGGCGACACCGATCTCGTTGCATCCCTTCCCGAGGATGCAAAGGCGGAGGAGTCTATTATACCTGACTCGGAGGCTGTTGGTGAAGAGGCTGCGGTAGCTGTAGGCGAACCTCAGTCTCCACACTCCTCCACTGGTAAGATAAGCCAAATATTGACTAGTGAGGGGGCTTATTTGCTCTATCAACATATCCTCCGGGTCAAATCGATTCATGGTTGCCTTGGCCCTGCAGGTTCTGACCCTTTACTTCCCACCGCGGATGTTCTTGAGGAAGGCTCGGCCTGCCGTGATCTGGGGGAAAGGAGTGTTCCCTCTCCTTTGTCGTCTCATATCGAGGGACCTTCCGCCAGCCCCGAGCAGATGGGAATAGAGCTGGCGATGGTTTCCACCTCATCCTCTGCTGATCATACGGCTTCGGAGATTGACCTCTCGACCCTGCCGAGCATTCAAGTTCTGCGGGCCGCTGAAGAGGAGTTGGCCGCTGTTCATGCGTCCTTCCGTACGGAGTTTGTTTCTCTGGTGGCAGGAACGGCAGATTCTGTTGCGTCTTCTTCAGCGCTGCCAGCCACACTCCCGTTGACACCGGCTTCCTCGGAGGCTCTGGACGAAGTGACGCAGGATGTGGTCGACAGCTTCTATCGCCACTTAAAAAGGGGCATAGACGCTGCTATAGAACGGGGGACCCCTTTCTCTCTATCTCTCCGATGCGCTCGGGGTCAGGTTGCAACTTTGAAGTCCCTTCCTGGCGGGGTGGGGTTGGCTGCACTCCTGGAGCCTAAGTTGGCAGAAGCTGATCAGCTTGTGACCCAATTGCTGGCGATACGGCAGGCGGGTTTGCCTACTACGATTGAACGGGAGCGGGGCTTCCTCATTGCTGCTCGGGATAGGATCAAGCTAGCTCGAGATACTGCCGGGCCCGTTGTACAGGGAGACCTTGACAAGTTCTCCGCTTCGTATGACAGGCTGGGTCGTCGGAGTCAGGCTTGTCGTGCTCAGGAAGAGTCTGCTTCTCGTGGAATCGCCGACACGAAGGAGCGGATTCTCGCACTCCAGAGGGAATTGGCCTTCTTAGAGTCAGAGCTGAAGGCTGCTCAGACGGAACAGGAGTCAATCGTTCGGGAGGCCGAGAAGGTTTCCCGATCTTCTGTTAATCTGGAGCAGGCCTTTAAGAGATTCGAGGATAACTGGCAAGCCCATGCTCAACTGGAGGACGAGGCGGTGCTGACCCAAGAGGCGGAGCGTCGAGCTACCCAGAGGTTTGAGCGGTCGGTTGCCTTGTTGACGGATCGTCTCAGGGCGTTGTGTGCCCCGGAGCAGTGATCAGCTTTCTGTTTTCTTTTGCTTCTCTTTTTTTTTTGTAAGGGATGTGATCCCAAATGATGTAGCCCTTTGAATTTTAAATAAATGAGCATGTTTCAACTCATCTTCTCTTTCATGTATTTGTGGCGTTTGTGGAATTGGACTTGCTGGGGGATTATTTGTGGACTTGTTACCCTAGGTGTACCTTGGTTTTAGGTACGGATAACAAGTTTGGTCAGGATATCCGAAACAGCCATGGGAAAGTGGTCATGGGTGCTCTCGATATTGGAAAAAGGAATGCCATAGAGCAGCTGGGCTCCCGGGGCATGATGAGATGGTGGATTTATGCTAAGAAGCTTAGCAAGGGATATTTGTGGACCTATTATCCTTGGCGTACCCTGGTTCAGGATACGGATAATGGGATGAAAGGAAACCAATATATTTGCTCAGAGTTTTGAGGACATGGCAAGTATGAGGGTTTTACCGTGGAATCTTCCTGCTCAGAGGTAATGAGGACATGGCAGGGGAGACTTCACGGAAGATATTCGTGGTCAACAGAGGACATTTGTGGTCAACAGAGGACATTTGTGGTCAACAGAGGACATTTGTGGTCAACAGAGGACATTTGTGGACCTATGATCCTTGTCGTACTCTGGTTGTGGGTACAGATAATAGGTTGAAAGGGGACCGACATACTTGCTCAGAGGTAATGTGGACATGGCAAGCATGAAGGTTTCTTCGACGGAGCCTTCCCACTCAGAGGTAATGAAGACATGGCAGGAGTGGGCTCAATGAAGAGGGGGTACATAGAACGACTCAGAGGTAATGAGGACATGGCCGTTTCGGAAATTTGTGGATCGATTACCCTTTTTGTGCACTGGGAGCGCGGGTAGTGGATTATGAGGGAGGATCTCTTCCAGGAAGAAAGTTCAGAGGTATAATCATACGTGACTTACTATCTGAAAGAGTGACCGGAATGTGAGTTCAGAGGCACCAGCGGGTACATGACTCGGTAATTTAGAATATTGAGAAAGTGTGAGTGCAGTGGCACCAGTGGGTACATGACTCGATAATCTGAAATGTTGTGGATGTGAGTTCAGCGGTACCAGCGGGTACATGACTCGATAATCTGAAATGTTGTAGATGTGAGTTCAGCGGTACCAGCGGGTACATGACTCGAAGATCTTGGAGAGAATGTCGTTTAGACATAATATTTCTTCAGAAACTTGTCGTTGATGGGCAACATGAGCAAGTCTCCGTTTTGTTTTGTGAGGCGGTAAGCACCGTTAGAGAATACTGTCTCAATGATAAATGGGCCTTCCCACTTTGGCTGGAATTTGCCGGCGGTCTTGTGAGTCATGACCATCGGCCTCCGGACTGCCAGGACGAGATCGCCCACCTGGACTGTTCTGATTTTAACCTTCTTGTTGAAGGCTCCAAAGATGCGTGCTTGGTATAGCTCAATTCGTTGCTGAGCCAAGAGGCGCTTTTCATCTAGTGCCTCTAATTCTTGTAGCCGACATTGGTAGTTATCATCCGTCGTCAACTGATGTGTGAGGGCGACGCGAAGTGAGGGGATCTGAGTCTCTAATGGGAGAACTGCCTCACTCCCGTATACTAGGGAGAACGGTGTATTCCCGGTGGCTGTTCGGACTGTAGTACGGTACGCCCATAAACACTCGCCGAGCTTCTCGTTCCAGTCGCATTTGTTGGAGGAGACAAACTTCTTGAGGAGCTTGATGATTGTTTTGTTGAATGCCTCTGCCAACCCGTTCGCTGCCGGGTTGTATGGTGTCGAAGTGACATTCTGAATACGGTACTTATCGTAGAACCGATAGAATGCGTGGCTTGCAAACTGCGGACCATTATCATGGATGATCCTTCGGGGTAGTCCAAATCGGTAGATAACGTGATGCTTAAGGAAACTGATCACGTTTGAAGTCTTGACTTCTGCGAGTGGGACAGCTTCCGCCCATTTGGAGAAGTAATCAGTGATCGCAAGTATGAAGCGATGTCCTCGGAAGGAAGATGGGGTGATTGGGCCAATGATGTCCATTCCCCATGCTTCAAATGGCCAGGACGCCACAGTCGGATGTAGAAATTCGGATGGTTGGTGAATGTAGTCCGCGTGGACCTGGCAGGCTTTACATTTTCTAGCATAATCTATCGCATCTGCCACCATCGTGGGCCAATAGTAGCCCATTCGTCGAAGGCAGTCTTACAATTTTGGGCCGGGCCGATGGGCCCTTCAGACACCATCGTGAGCTTCTCGTACGGCTTCTTTGGCTTCTGCATTTGACAGACACCGAAGCAGTAATCTGTCGTAGGAGTGGCGATACAGCATTTTCGTCTCGTATCGTAGAAGAATCTGAGAGAACGTCGTCTGATGGAGGTAGCTTCCTTTGGGTTCTCGGGCAGGATGTCATAGACGACGAAGTCAATGAATGGTTGTCTCCAATCTGGGGCATCATCGATCGTCTGGGCGGAATAACTCACCACGAATTGCACATTGTTCTTGGCACAGACCAGTTCGTGGCCTATTACATCCACTGATTGGCGATCATAATTTGGAACTGCAAGGAAAGCGGCAAGACCAGCTAGGGCATCGGCTTCGATATTTTGGAGTCTGGGAACGTGTTCGATGAAGAACCCCTCGAACGATGAGATGATGTCAATCGCTATTTGGTGATAGGGGATCATGTCTTCGTGGCGGACCTCGTATGAGCCCCGGATCTGATTGATGATTAACTGAGAATCGTCGTATGCTTCAAGATATCCTACCCCCAGCTCTCTTGCAAGTTGGAGGCCAATGATCAAAGCGTTGTACTCGGCCACATTGTTAGAGCAGGGCTCTGTGAGAGGGTAAGCGCGGTTAATCACCAATCCGGAAGGGGAAATCAGCACTACCCCGACTCCGACGACTATATTGCCTTTAGGTCTGGTCCTTGAAGCACCGTCAAAGAACATTCGCCATATAGCCTCGTGGGAGGTTGCATGCGAATTGGCGACCTCATCTGGGATCTCTTCATATATTTTGGAGGACTCTGAGCCTGGGTGGGCTGCTAAGAAGTCTGTCAGGGCTCGACCTTTGACTGCCTTTTGTGGGACAAAGATCATATGATAAGGGGACAGCAATATTGCCCATGTAGCGAGTCGAGAGCTGAGTGCCCCTGGTTTAGTCATGAGGACTCTGAGAGGGTTAACTCGTGAGATTACATGTATCGTTTGTCCGGTGACATAGTGTCGCATTTTCTGAATGGCGAACACCAGGGCGAGGCATTCTTTCTCCACAGCGGTGTATCGGTACTCTGGCCCAATCATCATTCGGCTGAGGTAATATATGGCCTGCTCATGGCCTGCATCGTTGTTTTGTGCCAGCAGAGCCCCGAGGGAGTGTTCCATTGCTCGTACATAGAGCAGGAATGGTTTTCCAGGAACCGGGGCCACCAAGACTGGAGAATTTGATAAATATTCTTTGATACTGTCGAAAGCACGCTGGCATTCCTCGTCCCATACGAATGAGACTCCTTTCTTCATGAGGTGTGTGAATGGTCGGCATCGCCCGGAAAGGTTGGAAATGAACCTCCTGATGTAGGCTAGCCTCCCTTGGAGGCCTCTGAGTTCGCAGAGATTTCTCGGGGGACCCATCTCCATGATTGCTTTTGTCTTCTCAGGGTCTACATGGATACCCTTTGCAGTGATGATGAAGCCTAAGAACTTCCCGCTGGATACGCCCAGAAAGGACTTTGTAGGGTTTATTTTCAAATTGTACGCTCGTATTAGGTCGAATACCGTCCTTAGATCCTGCAGATGGTCTCCTTTGCAGCGGCTCTTAACGGCTATATCGTCAACGTAGCACTCCACTGTCTTACGTAAGTGGTCTTTGAAGATAATGCTCATGGCTCTTTGATATGTGATGCCAGCATTCTTTAAGCCGAAAGGCATAACTGTGTAACAGTATGTGCCAATCGGTGTTCAGAACGATGTATGCTTTTCGTCATCAGGAGACATTTTGATTTGGTTGTACCCCGAGAAGCCATCCATGAATGACATACGTTCGAAGCCGCAGGTATTGTCGATCATGATGTCTGTGATAGGAAGGGGGAATTCATCTTTAGGGCACGCCTCGTTCAGATTGCGAAAGTCGATGCAGATTCGAATCTTCCCATTCTTCTTGAGGACGGGTACTATGTTGGCGACCCAGTCTGGATGTTGCTCCTCACGAATGAAGCCGCTGGCTATCAGTTTGTTGACTTCGGCTTCGATCGCGTCCATAATGCCTGGGCGGAAGCGTCGCTGTTGTTGCTTTACTGGTTTCGCATCTGGTCGAATGTTGAGTTTGTGAAAAGCAATGTCAGGATTTAACCCTGGCATATCTTCATAGCTCCAGGCGAACACATCAATGTATTCTCTGATAAGTTCTAGTAGCGACTCCCGTTCTTCGTCTGCTAGACTTTTGCTGACAAAAATTGGTTTTGGAGAAGATTCGCTGCCGAGATCCGCTTGTATGACCTCATCTTCAGTAGGAGGTTCTCTCAGTTCGAATCACTTTTCCCATTGTGCGTCTAATTGCTGGGCCCACAGCTCTAGCTCGAGGATTTCGGGGATGTCTTCGTCTTCCTCGTAAGCGTCGACGAATGCCATGTTGACTGACATGACTTGTCTGAACACATCTCCGATGCTGGTATCTGAGTCAGAAGTTGGTGATCCGGTTGAATGTGACTGCTAGTCGCATTCTTTATCTGAACTTTCAGGGGTCGTAGTAGGCATTACATACCTAACCCGCATCGAGTTTTGCTATAGTAGTTCCGTGGTTTGCCCGCCGGGACTGGCGGCTTCAAAGGTAATCGTCGTCCAGTGCCGTAGTTCAAACCTGGCGTCGTCTCCAGATCATACCCCTGTTTCTGCATGAGATATTTGGATTGTGGGCTATAAAGATACAGAGGCAGTCTTCCGGCATCTGACCCGAGGTCGGTTTCCTCTATGGTGGAAGGATGCGGGTTGTTCGTCCGGCCGAAGATGATTGGATGATCTCCTCCCTCGATTATTCGGTAAGCGTCTTCTACTGGAGTAAGCCGGATCGTGGTGTACACATTTGTCACTTGTGTATATAGGTGAGTGCCTATACCGTGTTCCATAGCATACATTGTACATAGCTTATTGAGCTCGGTGTAGTTCAAAGATAACCCTTTATTGATGAAGTAAGATATCTTTTCTAGGGGGATTACATCATCAACGGAGGGGACATCAGTGTGGGCAGCCACATACTTGGCTAGCTCTGGTTCCTCTTCGGCTACCCTCTGTGTGAACGAAGACTGAGAGGACGACCTGGGAAGCTTGATTGTCAGTAGTTCAGTTGATGGAGCAGAGCGTAGAGTTGTTGGCAGACTAGCGACCCCCAGTTTGGCGCTTGATGTGGAGCGAGGAGTGGCTAGTTTGCTAGAAGTGTCAGACCTTGCATCGGGGTGACGACCCTTCTTGGGAAGGCGTATCGTCAGTGGCCTATCGGAGGGATTGGGCTTCTCCGTTTGACTGACTCTCGGCAGTCTGATTATCAGTGGCCCCGTTGTGGGTCTCGGTACTTGGCCGAACCTTGGCAGCCGGATTATCATTTGCTTCTCCTGTGCTGAGAGACTGATTGCGTCCTTCCGCAGAGTGGCGGTAAGGGGTGCGGACTTGCCCGGTTTGCGAGCTTGGAGGTGGATCGTCAGGGGTCCTTCTGATCTCGTAGCCGTTTCGGTGCTAGCTTGTTCATTTCCTTCATCAAGGTACCTTTTTGACTTTTCGTATAGACAGGAGTCCGACTAGTAGGATTCGACCCCTTTGAAGGGATCGATATCAGCAAATTCTATCTTTACGAAGCCGTATTTGTCGACATATTTGAAGCACTGGTGCAGCGTGGAAGGTACGATCATGTAATCGTGTATCCATAGGCGCCCCAAGAGGATGTTATAAGAAGTGTCTGCATCTATGACGTAGCAGGTGACTTCGGAATAGAGGTCGCCAATTTGACACTTCAGACGAATCTTTCTAATAGGGTAGCTCCTGCCCGAATTAAAACCGCTGATGGCGGTGCTTGTAGGTGTCAGGCGATGCATTGGGATGTAGAGATGATGTAGCAGACCCTTCGGGATGATGCTTATGGAAGAGCCAGGATCTATGTGCATCCGATTCATCTTTACGTCGCCGACGTATCATGTGTAGTATAGCAGGCGATCGTGTAGGTTGGTCTTGATGAGCATGTCCTGCGGAGTGAAGACGATATTGGGCATTGCTCCCGTGCATGCACTGTCTTGAAGATCCATGGGTGAGTCCTCCCCGGTGAGGTTGGATTGAGCCAGATAGGTATCGGCATTTTGGAGTGCTTCGCTCAAAGCAATACGAACGTCCTTGGAGAGCCTTAGGAGTTCGTACAGTGACAACTTGGCCGGTGTGTTAGCCAATTGTGCTAAGATGTCAAAGTTGTAGGGCCTCTCTAGCCCTTGGGCTGCTTCTTTTCGGAGAGATTTATCGAAGCGAGTCTCCTTCGGCCTAGGCTTGTCGGTCGTCGAAGGCTGAGCCGGTACCGGAGCATCAGTTGTAGTGGGTTGATGATTTTTAGCTGGATTGTCAACCACATGTTGGGATTGTGCTTCGGACCGCGTAACGACGGCTGTAACTTTCTCGTTGTCTACCGAGATTGTGTGGCAGGTCCTGACTTTTCCACTTTTCTTTTTATTGGTGGTAGATAGTGTGGGCTGAGTCACTTCTGAAACCAAGTCTGGATGGATCCACATAATCTCCCCTCGTGATGTGGTGAGGGGTACTAGACCGGCAGCCTGATCTCGGGGAGGTGGAAGAATGGTAATTTCCATTGTCGCCAGAGGGACGGGGATCACCCCGTCTAGAGTCTCCGTCGGAGGGAAGCTGCCGAATTGTACGGATACCATATTGGCCGCCACGGTTACCTCTTCGAAATCGATGGCCAGAGCGTTCGAATCGATGAAGTTCTGGATGTACTATTTCAGCTGGTAGCAATCGTGTGTAGCATGATGAACATAGCGATGATAATAGTAGTACTTTGGATTCTCCATCTCTGCCGATCGCGGTTCCGGTCTTAGTGGAGGAAGCTGAATCCTGTCCCCTTGTATGAGCATGTCCAAGATGGGCTTGACGTGACTGTCTTCGAAGGAGTAATCGATTTACGGCCATTGTTTGTCTGCTGGCTTCGGCTCAGGTTTTTGTGCAGTATCGGCCACCATAGCCTGCTTTCCCTTGCTGTCCCGATTGGTAGAGGGGCTACCCCCATTATCATTGTTGGGACGCTTGCCCTTGTTTTCTCCTTCCGAGATGTGCAATCCCAGTTGGCGAGCCTTCTTCAGTCGTTCTTCGGCGCTTGTGGCGCTGATCATGAATGTCTTCCAATCTTTGAATTTACTTTCGCCCATCCAGAGACTGATTGTTGGGAGCAGTCTCTTTTGGCAAATTTCAATTAAAGAGGAATCTGGATTTTCGGAGGGCAGCTTCATGGCGGTTTGGCGGAACCGCTCAATATAGTTCCTTGTTAATTCCTTCTCCCTTTGGACGACGACCATGAGAGTGGACATGGTGACGTCCTGTCCTACTTCGTAGAATCTCTCTAAGAACAGGCGCTTGAAGCCGGCGAAGGAGTGGATGCAGTTGTCTGGCAGATTGCGATACCAATCGAAGGCGACTCCTTCCAATGCCCCAATGAATAGACGCGTTAGGATAGCATCATCATGGGGCAGATGGTCTGTGGTAACCTCGAAGTAAGTGATGTACCGACTTGCTGAGGTCTTGCCATCATATGGGTTGATATTGAACGGCTTATATTTTGGTGGGAATGGCACATCCCTCCATTCGGCGGGGTATGGTTGCCGCATTCTGAGGTCTTGAGCATTTTCTCGGGCATGGAACATGGCTCGAAGTCCTGGAGCTCTCTTCTTACTTCTCGGGCCTCATCTGTCGCGGTAGGGGCTGTTACTTCGGGAGGATTATTGCCCGGGTTTGGTGCCGCTGAGTTCGAGTCCGTATTGACCGCGGGACCCGTGCTTGTTTGACCAGGCGTTCCTCCTTGTAGAGTTGGCAGGGCCACTTTAATCTCGTCTACATACTTGACCAAAGCAAGTAATATGGCTTCGAGATTGTCGATGCGTTGGCAATCATTGGAACCCCCTTGATTGCTGTCCGTCATGAAAACCGTCTTTACATGAGGAGTGATGGAAGGAACGGTGGAGGATGTGCCCTCCGAGTCATACCCATGCACCGAGAAGTCATCGGAATAGGTGGAAATATTCTCTTCGGGCTCGGACTCGGAGGGAACAGTATCCCCAGCTTCAGATCTTGCTTCGTCTTGAGAGTTACGGATGTCCTCGAGGACATCAACGTCTGTTGTACCTGATGGGAGAGTTATTTGTCCGGGCTCGGCTCCTTAAAACATCGGATTGTTGCGGATGTTCGGAGGAGTGCTACACCAGTTCCCACAACCCCCAGCGATGTGGATGATGAATTTCCCATTGCAGCAGATTTTGTCTTTGAACGGGTGTGTTGGAATATTTCGGTGGAGGACAACCGTTTAGACGACAGTTTCTTAGCTGTGGTGATTGAGGTCTTCGGGGTGGAAATGCTTGCCTTCTTCCCTCTCCCCTCGGCGGGGACTTTCTGAGTAGAATTGCAGGAGACAACAGGAGGTGCCTCGTCTTCTGAGCTCGGATGCCGTAGTCTTTGGAAGACGGACGGCCGGTCTTCCATTGCTGCCGCACTGTTGCAACAGCAGTTGACGATGATTCGGGTGCAGTGATGTCCAAGCGAGGACTCTTTGCACGTCGAGGCTCCTTCTCTTTCCTTGCGCTTGTGGAGGATCGCCTCACGCAGGTCAGAGGAACCACTTTGTCCTTTTGCCGCCGGGGGCTGGACTCGAGCGGTTCTATACAACTTCCCATCAGAGGCCCGTGTGATAATCAATGGAATGCCCCGATAGTTTGAGGTTGGGACAGCTGCCTGGGCTTGGTGAGCCCGCGCTGCCCTAGACTTCCTCTTTTTAGCACTTGCGGGTGCGTAATAGGAGGAGTCCAAGTTGAACACCACAGAGTCTGGCTTATCATCCAGAGAACCATCAGAGTCAGGACCGCATGAGAGACGGTCAAAGACTGATCGAGAGAAGCGTGGAACGGACGCTATGCGGCTAGAATTGGGTACCGTGCAGGCTGTCTGCATGCGGTTGTCTTCTGCCGTTGGATGAGTTGTTTTTATGCGGCTAGGAGTCACGACCGTGCAGGCTGGCCGCATGCGGTTGGCAATTGAGGCCGCATGGATTTTCTGCAAGCGATTGACTTTCTTAGCCGCATGAGTTTTATCCATGTGGTTGGCAACTGTAGCCGCATAAGCTATGCGGCTGACAGATTTGGCCGCATGAGTTTTCTCCATGCAGCTGGCGGATGTAGCCGCATGAGCTTTCTCCTTACGGCTAATACCCTTATGCGGCTCGGATCTCATAGAGTTTCTCTTTGCCCCTGCAAGTCCAGCATCATAGTATTTTCTTCTGCCGGACTTGGGGACAGCAGAGTTGTCTACGGTCTGAAGTGGGGCCGCAGGAGAGTCCTTCTCGCCGTCTTGAGTAACAGAGGATATCCCATCGAGGGCTTGGGGAGGAGCAAATGATTTTGGCCTCCACTCTTTGCGAGCCTTCGTGCCGCGGGCGCGCTTCTGGACCGGGCCAGCGCTTCCTTCGGAGAGCATGTCTTCAAACGCCTGTTGGTCGAAGCGGACGACCATCTTTTGTTGCGTAGAGCCAAGTTTGGCTGTATCCGATTGCGTCACCAACTCCTCAGCCGTGGAGAAGTTAGTCCCCAGCAGAGTCGCCATCGTGTTTGCCATTGATTGTAAAAGTACAGAACAGTTTTATGGGAGGACTGAACTTAGACTCACAATACAAACTCGCTTGTACAAAGAAAGCCTAGGGACGAAAACCTAGGTACAGCAGTTTAAGTACAATTATTTATTTTAGATTCTGGGGGGTGACGATAGAGGCTCGAGAAGGCGACGGCAGCCCTGCCTTACTCCTTGGACGATCGGTATGCAGCCTTGGCTCCTGTGATGAGATGGTTGGCATTGACGAAGAAATGCTCTTCTTGCTCTCCTCGTATTGCTCTTCTGGCTTCTCTTTTTCTCTGTGTATTTTTCTCTCTGATAGTGTATATCTCTCCTTGCCTCTCTCCTTTTTTTCGCAAGGGAATGGCACCCTGCTATTTATAATAGTAGAGGGGCATCATTAGGGTTTGGCTGATTACCCATTCTCAAAGTGGCGACGGCTTGATGCTTAATCAATCTGGACCATTCGTTTTAATTCTGAAGGATCGGGGCCATAAATGGGGATAGTACTGAATCCTGCGAATGATTAATGCTGATTGCTTTAAATCTTCATGATTGGTTGTGTTAAGCTTGGATCTCTCTCCACGTGTCCCATTGGCTTGATCATAAATGATATGACCTGATCTCATTAATTATGAGAATAATGTTAAATATGGTCATTAGGATCTGGTAAATCTCTGATTGATTTGCATCTCATAATCATCCTTGCTACCAGCTGTCAAGTCGTGGGGGCAATTGGATCTCTGCCACGTGTCTTAATGATGGATTCTGCCAGAGCCGCATGATATCCATGAACCGCATGAGACAGCGTCTTAGTGAACCGCATAGGTATAGTATTTGCGAGCCGCATGGGATGGTTTCTCGGTGGGCCGCATAAATGTAGTACTCGCGAGCCGCATGGGATGGCTTCTTGGTGAGCCGTAGGAAGACGATTCTTGCCAGCCGCATGAAGCTGTTCTTCACTGGAGCCGCATGGAGGTAGCCACGTGTCAATCTCGGATCGTGTCAGAGATTTTCTCTTATTCCCAAAGAGTCTGTCATTATGACAGGGCCATTATGATATTTCACGTCAGAGCCGTCAGCTGTCAAATTATGGCAGAGCATTAATTAGGGCCATTGCTCGATGGCTAGCTGTGTGAAGGGGTCCCATGGGGGCACGTGGCATTGATCGAGCCGCATATCTCTGTGGGTCGAATGTGAGCCGCATGTACTTCTGAACTGCGTGCGGCTGGGGGACTCTTTGAACCGCATAGGACTGTCTCTATATAAGCCGCATGGACTCTCCTATCCCGAGCCGCATGAGACCAAGAGTCTATCTGACCTGCATGGGATTGCTCCTGCATGAGCCGCATGAGACTAAGAGTCTCTCTGAACCGCATGGGACTGCTCCTGTATGAGCCGCATGGGGTTCTCCTATTCTGAGCCGCATAGATCATCATTCTGATATTTTCCATGCTTCTACAGGCCCCGAAGTTCTCGAAGATTCTTCGGAAGGTCCATGTTGAGGATGGCTTTGGTCTTCTCGGGATCAACATGAATGCCTTTCGCCGTGATGACAAAGCCCAAGAATTTCCCGCTAGAAACCCCCAGGAAGGATTTAGCGGGGTTCATCTTGAGTTAATGTGCCCGCATGAGATCAAAGACTGTCTTCAGGTCCTGTAGGTGATCTCCTTTAAGGCGGCTCTTGACTGCGATGTCGTCAACATAGCATTCGACTGTCTTGCGAAGATGTTGACGAAAGATGGTGCTCATAGCTCGTTGGTATGTCACACCGGCGTTCTTCAAGCCGAAGGGCATCACTGTGTAGCAGAAAATATCCTTTGGAGTCCTGAATGACGTATATTTTGCGTCATCGGAGAACATCTTGATTTGATTGTAGCCTGAATACCCGTCCATAAAAGACATGCGTTCGAAGCCACACGTGTTGTCGATCATCACGTCAGTGATTGGAAGTGGGAATTTGTCCTTCGGGCAAGCAGAGTTGAGATCCCTGAAGTCGATACAGACTCGTATCTTCTCATTCTTTTTGGTGACAGGTACGACGTTGGCTATCCAATCTGGGTGTTGCTCTTTACGGATGAAGCCGCTAGTCAAGAGTTTGTCTACCTCCTGATCGATGGCGTTCATGATGTCCGGACGGAAGCGCCACTGTTGTTGCTTGATAGGCTTGGTATCAGGCAAGATGTTCAACCTATGCATCACAATCTGGGGATCAAGTCCCGGCATATCTTCGTAGCTCCAGGCGAAGATGTCGATATACTCCTTAGCCAGTTGGATTAAAGACTCTCGGTCTTCTCCTTCTAGGCTTTTGCTGATGAAGATGGGTTTGGAAGCAGACCCGTCTCCAAGGTCGATCTGCTCGACTTCGTCTTCGATGGGAGGTTCACGTAACTCGAAATGAGACTCCCATTGTTCTCCTAGGCGTTGAGCCCAGGGTTCTTCTTCGAAGGGTTCCGGCGCTTGGTCTTCGCCTTCACCTTTTTGAGGTTGTGCTGATGTCATGTTCGCTGACAGCACTTTCCTAAAGACTGATCCGATACTGGTATCGGAATCCCAAATCGATACTTCGGATGAGTGGGAATGTTCTACGTCTTCTGCATCTGAACTCTCTGGAGTTGATGGCGGCGTGACATAGCCTACCCCCCGTCGAGTTTTGTTGTAGTAGTCCTGCGGCTTTCCTTTGGGTGTTGGAAGCCGAAGAGGGAGACGTCGACCTTTGCCGTAGTTCAGGCCTTTGTCGCTTTTTAGGTCGTAGCCCATCTTTCGGATGAGGTACTTTACCTTATCCGTATACCGATAGAGTTGCATTCTGTCGGCGTCTGGTTCTGGCTCGAGTGGCGGGAGGTCTTGATGATGCTCGACTTTACCAAAGATGATGGATCCTTCGTCTCGACTTCGTAGAGGGACTATGTAACAGACTCCTTGAGACGGACTACTCGATTTACATGATGGACGGTCGTTATTTGTGTTTGCAACGACCGTAGAGCGTTATCTAATGTATACATGGCATTCCAATATGGAAGACAAGAATAATTAAAAGACACTCTATTATTGATAAAATACGAGATTTTATCCCGTGGGATTACATTGTCTAAGGAGGGTGCATCTACATCAGCAGAGATATATTTGCCAAGCTCCTCATCTGTAAGCACTGGGGTTGGATCAGGAGAGTCCACCACAGCTTTGATTTTGGGGTCCGAGAGGGTTATGTGAGCCCTCCCTGGCGTCTTGGATGACTGCGGGGGCTTGCCCTTAAGACGCACCTTCAGTGGTGCCTCAACTGCGCCTCCAGTGATTGGTGCCTTCTCCTGTAATTTTGCCACCAGGGGTGCCGATGTTTGAGGCAGCTTTTCCTTGAGGCGTATCTTCAGGGGAGCTTCAGGAGTTGGTGCTTTTCCTGGTAGCTTGATGCTCATTGGAGGCACCTTCTGGGGAGGTTTGCCCTTGAGTCGGATCTTCAAAGGGGCATCGGGAGACATCTCAGGCTCCATGTCTGGCTCAGCTGCCGTCTCTGCCTCGTCATCAGCATCATTGGCTTCCTCCTCGTCAAGTGACTTGTACAAGTCGGAATCGGTGAAGTAGGCTTCAATCCCTTTGAAAGGATCGATGTCTGCGAACTCCTTCCTGATGACGCCGTTGGTGGATACATATTTCATGCATTGGTGGAGCGTGGATGGCACCACCATGTACTCATGTAGCCATGGTCGACCGAGCAGGATGTTGTAGTTGACCTCGGCATCCACAACATAGCAGGTCACCTCAGTTTTGAGGTTACCAATGTGACACTTCAGTCGAATTTTGTCCAGTGGCTAGCTTTTGCTAGCATTGAAGCCGCTGATAGTTGTGTTGGAGGGCGCCAGCCGGTACATTGGGATCCCCAGTATCGATAATAATGCCTTCGGAATGATGCTGAGAGAAGACCCCGGATCGATCTGAATCCGGTTCACCTTGACTGAACTGATATACCTTGTATAATACAGCGGCCGGTTATGTCGGTGGTGCTTGAGCAGCATGTCTTGTTGGGTGAAAGTTATGTTTGGGATAACTTCATCCGCACAATGACAGTGCGCACAAGTAGTTGGGAGGTCTTCAGACTGCTTGACCTGACTGAGAAAGGATTCAGCATCCTTCAGAGCTTCACAGAGAGCTTCTCGGGAGTCTTTGGAAAGACGCAGGAGCTCGAACAAAGATAGGCGGGCAGGAGTACTGGCCAGTTGTGCCAGTATGTCGAAGTTGTGGGGCTTGGCTAGCCCCGAAGCATTCTCCTTTCGTAGAGGTGTGTCGAAACGAGCCTCCACCTGCTTCTGCTTATTGGCTGCTGAGGGCTTAGACGTGCCCTCTTCCTGGACAGCAGGGACGGTGCAAGGAGGCACCACCTCGGCGACAGCTTTGCCGGGTTGGGCGTTCTGTTGTGCACGTGTCTGCACAGGGAGTGCCTCTTTTGTTGAAGAAGAAACCATGCGGCAAGACTTGATCTTCCTGCCTTTGGATTTGGAGGTAGGACGTACCTCCGGCTGAGTCACCTCGGAGACGAGGTCGGGGTGGACCCATAGGACCTCTCCTCGAGATGTGGTGAGTGGAATGAGTCCACTCACATTGTCACGGGTAGGTGGTAAGTTAACCACCTCCATTGTCTCCTTAGGGATGGGGACGACGCCATCTTGTGTGGTAGTCGGCGGCAAGGTGCCGAACTGGAGTGACACCATATTGGCTGACACCGTCTTCTCTTCGTAGTCGACGGAGATTACATCCGTATTGATCATGCGCTGGATGTAATTTTTGAGGACATAGCAGTCCTTGGTCGGGTGTCCGACAAACCGATGGTAGTGACAGTACCTCGGGTTGTCCACTTTCCCAACTTCATCGGGCCGCTTTGGGTCCGGTAGCTTGATCTTGCCACCCTGCTTCAGTATTTCAAAAAAGTTGCAGGGTGTCTTCGTCGTTGAACGAATAAAACTCCTTAGGCCTTGGTGCAAGTAAAGGTTTCTGAGTAGGCACAGATGCGCCTTTTGAGGCATTAACAGTCAATGCCTGCTTCCCCTTTGTCTCACGTCCGGGGTTGTTGGCTGTAGACCTTTTCCCCTTGTCATCAAAGGCAAGAAAGCTAACCCCCAGAAGACGTACATTGGCCGCCTTCGTTTCTGTGGCTTCTGCTTCGATGATCAGGGAGCTCCAGTCGGGAGGGGGAGTGGAGTTGAGCCAGAGTTTGACTGCAGGCAGCATGTTCATGCTGCAAGAGGAGAGGAGCGCATATTCCGGCATCCCTGGAGGTAGTCTGAAGCAGGCCTGTCGGAAGCGTTCGATGAACACCCGAACCGTTTCCTTCTCCTTCTGGCGTATCTCTATGAGGGACGCCATCGTCATGTCCTTCCCGCCATCGTAGAAGCGGTCGAGGAAGAGGCGCGTCAAATCGTCGAAGGATGATATGGAATTGTCGGGGAGGCTGCAGTACCAGTCATACGCCACTCCTTTCAATGCTCCGACAAATATGCTAGTGAGGAGCGCGTCCTCCTTCGGAAGATGTACTGTTTAGGACTGGAAGTACGTCAGGTAGCGACGCGGAGAGTCCTTCCCGTCGTATGGCGTCAGTGTTTGTGGTTTATACTTTGGAGGATAAACCACCTTGTTCCACTCGAGGGGATAGGGTTGGGGATGCCTATCTTCTGGCGCTCCTCTTGCCTGTTCTTGGACTCAAAGCGCTCCCACAAGTCCTTGATCATTTCGACCACATCCTCCGTGGAGCTGGCAGTCGGGGAAGGTGGTACCACCTGCAGTTGAGCGTTTGAGGGCTCAGACGTCCGGGGTACTTTTCGACGGTCTGTGTCTGAGGATACCCGTTGAAGGGGTACACTCGACTCCCCATTGGCCCCTGGGTCGGGACCGGTCGAAGGCGTTCGGGTCAAGGCCGACCGTATTTTAAACACCGCCTGAGTCAGTGTTTGCATGGAAGCAGAGAGGGTTTTGAGTCCTCCCTCTAATGTGTCTATGCGCTGGATGATGTCCTGCGGCGGTGCATCAGACTCGACATCAACCTCAGTCACGTTTACTGTCATGACGCGGTCGGGAGTGGATGGATGAGTTGAGGCCTCACTCTCGGCCTCACTTCCTTGTAGGGGAGTTGCCTCTCCTGCAGCTTCGTCTGGGCTACCCCCAGCCACGTTCTGGAGGTCATTCTCGATGGGCGCATCTGCAAGGGTCTGATTACCCTCAGCTCCGTCTTGAAGGGACTCTTCGTCTCCGGAACTACCCCCAGCTATGTTCTGGGGTACATCCTCGTTTTGAAGGGCTTCTGGGGGGCTGACTTCGCCTCGAGGATGAAGACCCGCCGCAGCTGTGCTTTGGACATCTTCGTCTTCGGAAGGAGGCTCAACAAGGGTCTGACTACCCCCAGCTTCCTCCAAGAACTTCTTCCTCGACCGAGTGCCTTCGAACACTCCGGAGGACGAGACAGCTGCCTTAGTTTTCCTCGGTTGGCTTTTGGATGAGGACGAGGAATTATCGATCGTCTTTCGGGCTGACGAGGAGCTGGAGATCACGTTGCATGAAGCAACCCTTGGCTCCTCTTCTGTTGACACCTTCATTCCAAGGCGATGTCGGAGGGGTGTCGATGATTGCAGCTGCTGAACGACTGACTGCCTTGGTGGTACTGTCGCCTTGCAACAGCAGTTGATGGTGACCATCGCACAAGTATGCCCCGTGAGAGGTATATCATGCTTGTTGGTCGACTCTCCTGACCGATGCTTGTGAGTGATCACGTTACGCAGGTCGTTGGAGGAGAGTGCTACCTTTACACCCTCTTCAGGCGCATGGCAAGGCCAAACGCCGGGGTGGTCAGGTGAGTGTTGCGCCCCCTGATCTAATACCAAACAGGCATCCCGATCAGTAGTGGGGGAACCATAACAGTTGGAGTGACTTGAACGGACCTCAAACGCACCATCGGAGGAGGCGCGGGAGTTCAAGACCACTGGATTTGCCTTGCTCGACTTGGTTGTGCACGTAGTAGATGCGCCCAAGTGAGACAAGGGCTTTGAAGGTCGGCTCGTTCTCGGCGCCGCAGCACTCGAGTCGACCTTGTACAACTTACCATCAGCAGTGCACATGATTATGAGCGCATGCTTCTGGCTTGTTGCTGGCATAGCACGTTTGGGACGTATGGCCCGTGCTGCCTTGGACTTCTTCGTACCAGGCCGCTGGGGCGCGTAGTACTCAGAATCCAAATTATCCTCGCCACTACAGCGAGTGAGTCTGTCAAAGACAGAGATCTTTTGTGGCGCATCAGAGGTGATGCGCGGGGCATTGGCTGCGCCCCTGCTCCGTCGATGCATCTTCTTCGCCTGAGAGAGAGATGGCTGGGGAATGTGGTCAGCCGTACGCTTCCCCAAGAGATGCGCTGCATCAGCGGGCGCACCTTGGTTGCTGAGGACGTCAGCAGTAAGGGAAGGCTGGATTGGCGCATCCCCTTCGGTGGTGGTGCCCGAGGCGTCGACCTTGCGCACCCAGACTCGGCGGGTCTTCTTCGGCTTCGGCAGCCGCTTTGAAGGACTCGCACTGCCTTCAGATATGAACTCCTCATACGCCTGTTGATTGAGGCGTACGACCAGCGTCTTGTGGGAGGAGCCCACCTTCACGTCGTCGGCTTGCGACACGACTTCCTCGATGGAGAAGAAAGAGGTCCCCAGCAGAGTCGCCAGCTTGTTTGCCATTAAAATCTTTTGATGTAATTTCAATACAAACAGAACAGTGTTATAATATAGGACTTTAGACGTAGTCCTAGGAGTACACTTTTGTTTATCTGGGTCCCTTGTGCCGATGGAGCGAGGGGTAATGCGTTGACTCCGTTGACGAGCTGACGACAGTTATCGGTTCTCTGAAGGTTTGGATTGCTCTGGGTGCCGGAGCTTGCTGAGAGGAGGAAGACGTTGAGTGTCTGTATCTGCCTCTCTGGTGGTATGTTCGTTCGTATGTGTGTGTCCCTGGAAGAAGGAAAATGATTCCTCTATTTATAGCTGGGCAGGTTGGCTGCTCATACGCGCATATGTAGGATGCGCCGGTGCGTGGGGACGCCACGTGTTGATTGCTGATGGAGGCGCATGGGTGATGCGCCCTGATCGAGGGGTTGACTTCTTCATACTACTGTTGTGAGCCGGCACGTAGCAGAGGAGAACATCTTTCTGTTGCTGAGATCTTGGGTGAGTTGAGTCAAAGGACGCGTGTCATCGACCCATGGCTCGGAGATCTCGGATTTGATGGGGGAATGAATCGGTAGGATGCGCCTAAGATTGGGCACATGAGGAGGCTTTGGCTCGTAACCTTTATGAATCACGAACCATTCTGGGCGCATGGCTTTTGAGGCGCATGCAGGCGACTTCCCTTCTGTCTTTTGGGATCAGAGAGCAGTCTGGGATGCATGGCTTTTGAGGCACATGCAGAGCTTCAGATGGAGACTTTCCTTCTGTCTTTAGGGATCAGTGAAGAGTCTGAGACGCATGGCTTTTGAGGCGCATGCAGATTTGGACGCATGGCTGTAGAGGCACATGCGGGTGGTTGAGTGGCCACGTGGCAGTAGCCGTCGGAGTAAAGTCATGATGATGCTGACGTTGCCGACGTTTCGTCTTCTGAAAAAGCTGTCGACTGTTCAGACTTTGGGAAGCGTGCTGCCAACTCTGTCAGTTCAGCATTTAATGTTTGTGACATTCGATGGACAGCTGAGGGGGCGCGTCGATTGGCGTTCCTATGGGTATGGGGACGCATGGGGGCGCATCCTCTGTGATGTGCTCGGTTCTGAAGGGCGCATCTGTGTGATGCGCCTGAAGTCGAAGGGCGCGTGCAGCTGTTTCGTTCCTCGAGTGCTTTAAATAGCCGTTTGGCTGAATTCGAGGCGTCCGGTTCATCCATTAAATGCAAGTTCATTGCTCAGAATTCGGAGAGCCATCCACTTGGCGCGTGGGTTTGATCTGCCCGGCCTATAAATAGTGGCATGGAGAGAAAGTTTGCTTCTCGTTCTCTCACGTACTTCCAACATGAACTTGGGTATTCGAGTGCACTCTGTTGACGAAGTGCTCCCGAGGGTGAAGATGAGGCGCCATGTCGTTATTGATACACTTGAAGGTGACTGTTACATCCAAAAGACGGAGTCGAGGGCTTCCGAGGCAGGCGGAAGGTGCCTATTGCATCCAAAGATAGGGATGCTCGGGCCTCGTCTCCGTTGTTCCGGAAGGGCCGTAGATCGGAATGGCGGTGCTAGACTCTTTCTTCCTTTAAAGTGGGTGTTGCCCACTCTGGTTGTATTAAAAGCTGCTCCTTTAGCCGTATTTCGATTACGGTCTTCCTTGATCTTTGGAGGCTCTTTCGAAGCCTCCCCTGGCCACAGATTTGCGGTGCTCTTCACTTCCTCGATTCCAGCCAGAGGGTTAAATGCTTCATTAGTCGAAGCATTTATCAGGTGAGCCTGGCTAGAAGAGCGGCATATAACTGGGCTGCTGAAGGGATGCACATAACTGGAGATGCACATAACTGAGCTGCTGAAGGGATACGCCTTGCTGAGGGCGCATGGTGGGATGTGCCCGGTTGAAGGCGCATGGTGATGCTGTGCCTGACTGGAGGCGCATGGTGACTGCTGCGCCTGACTGGAGGCGCATGGTGGCTGTTGGCTGTAGACTTAGGATATTTCCTTTGTAGAAGTTTTCCTTTGTACAGCCTTCTCTAGACATGTAATAGACTTTTATATGTGAAAATAAAAAGTCCTCTTTCTATGTCTATATTTGTGAAGTATTTTGTTCGAGCTCTGGCGTATGTAGTGTCTGGCATATGGGCCTTCTGGTTGTAAAATTCTATGCTTCTACAGGCACGACTCAAGTCAAAGAATCTAAAGTCAGCAGACTTACTCAAGAGTATGAGGTGTTCAAGATGAAGCCCAACGAAACAGTTACTCAGATGTTCGAAAGGTTCTTGGATATTATAAATCCTTTGTCCTCCCTAGGCAAAGAGTACAGTAACCATGAAAAGATTCGCAAACTCCTGCGAGCACTTACCAAGAACTGGATTCCAAAGGCTACTGCAATCATTGAAGGGAATGACCTCACAACTATGTCCCTCGAATTACTCATGGGTAAGCTACTCACTCATGAACTGGAGCTACAAGATTTTGAAGTGCCTGCACCAAAGGAGAAGACGATCGCTTTCAAGGCTCAGCACAGAAAAGCTGCTGAAGGTGACTCAGACAGCAGTGAATCTGATGCTGAAGTTCAAGCACTCCTAGCAAGGAAATTCAAAAGATTCATGAGATATGAAAAGATAGCCAAAGAAAACAACAGCAGCAACAACTGGTATCAAGATGATGCTGTCTGCTACGGCTGCAAGAAGAAGGGACACATGAAGAAGGATTGTCCTACAAACTCATCATCAAGCAAGAAGAGCAACAGGTATGAAAAAGGAAACCTGAAAAGATCAACATCATGGAAGTATGCCAACACCAGCATATGGCATGAAAGTGAAGCCAGCGACTCAGAAGACGAACAATCAGAAGACGCTGCAAATGTATGCTTTATGGCATCCGATCAGGTACCTACTGAACCTGTAGTTGATACTTATGATGACTTCACCTTTGAGCAATTAGGAGATGCCTTCAGTGAACTGATGACTGATTACAGGAAACTGTGTAGCAAGTATCAGACCTCTAAGAAGGTACTCAAAGAGTACAAAGGTGAAATAGGTAGACTTACCGACCTACTAGCTGAGGTTAGAAATAATGTTAGTGAGTCTGATGAGCTTTCTTCTATAAAGCTCTTATTACACGAGACTACCAAGTCATCTGAAGAGAAAGACAAAATTATTAACCAACTCAAGAAAGAACTTTCTATAGAGAAGAAAAGTCTTCGATGTGCACAAATCATAATGGAAACACTTACCTCTGATTATACTAAGTTGTATGACACTTCCAAAAGATTGGAAATTAGGTTAGAAAAATAGCCTGAGCCTGCTGCTTCCTATCCTAACACGTGTCACTTACCGAAAAATCGGAACATTCCCAAGCCAAACACTGTCAGACCTAACCCTATCAAATCTTTACCCCAAAAGGTTAAGCCCAAACAGGATCATAGGTATGCTTTCTTCTATACTAGAAAACCTAAACCTACCAACCATGCACACCACTCAGCTTTCAACACTCGACATGCACAATGTCATTATTGTGGCCTCATTGGTCATATTTCATCTGCATGTAGAATCAGAAAGCTTGTTGATTTAAATATTTATGCTTGGATACCAAAGGCTAACATTTCAGGACCCTACAAGAAATGGGTACCAAAAGTTTTATCTGCAAACTATTTTGTAGGTGGAACACCTTTCACATGCTAGAAGCAAATGGATCCTCGACAGCGGTTGTTCACGGCATATGACCGGTGACGCTACATTATTTGTAACACTGTCGAAGAAGAAGAAGGAAGGTTATGTCTCCTGCGGTAATAATTTGAAAGGGTATATTATTAGTATCGGTGATGTTGGTAAGTCTCCCTATCTTGTTATTAAAGATGTCTGTCTGGTTACCGAGTTGAAACATAATCTACTCAGCATAAGTCATTTGGCTGATCATGATTATGGCATCAACTTTGGCAAAGACAAATGTATTATAGTTGATAGCTCAACTGGTAATACTATCTTTGAAGGTATCAGAGAAGACAACATATATGTTTTCTATTTGTTGGAAGAAACTAACATTTCAGGTAGATGTTTAATGGCTAAAAGCGATGAGAGTCATCTATGGCATATGAGACTCGGTCACGCAAATATGGACACAATATCAAGATTATCCACAAAGAAGCTAGTACGCAGTTTACCGGACATTACATTCAAGAAGGATTCGGTATGCAGTCAATGTAAAAAGAACAAAGCTACCAGATCCACATTCAAATCAGTAAACGCAGTATGTACTACTAGACCTCTACAATTGCTTCATATGGACTTATTTGGTCCTAGCAGAGTTGCTAGCCTCGGAGGTAAACTTTATGCTTTTGTAATTGTAGATGATTTTTCTAGATACATGTGGGTATACTTCTTGACATGCAAGAATGATGCATTATCCGAATTTATCGCCTTTTACAAGAAAGTACAGAATGAAAAAGGGTACATAATCACTCGTATTAGAAGCGATCATGGTGGCGAATTCGAGAATACAGAGTTTGAGCATTTTTGTGACACACACGGTTTTGTATACGAGTTCGCCTGCCCTAGGACTCCACAACAAAATAGAGTTGTGTAACGTAAGAACAGAACTCTATCCGAAATGGCCAGAGTGATGTTAAACCAGTTTAGTCTACCCAAATATTTCTGGGCTGAAGCTGTCAATACAGCTTGCTTTGTTCTCAATAGAGTTCTAATTCGACCCAAATCGAAGAAGACTCCATTTGAGTTATGGTTTGATAGAATTCCATCAGTTTCTTATTTTAGAATATTTGGCTGTAAATGTTTTATTCTTAATACAAAAGACAATTTAGAAAAGTTTGACGAAAAGGCCGATGAAGGTATATTTTTAGGTTATATGGCCAAGAGCAAAGGATACAGAGTCTTCAACAAACGAACCATGATCATCGAAGAATCAATCAATGTTACCTTTGATGAATTGAATCAAATGACTATCGATGACAATGACGAAGATACATCTGTACCAAGCTTAACTCCAGCTGATTCTCAACCCAGCTCAGCACTAGCTGGTCCTCCTAGAGAAGATCCAGGAACCAGCTACCTTCAGAGTCTGCCGAAAAGATTAAAATTTACGGCTGATCATCCAAAGGATTTGGTAATTGGTGACATTACTAAAGGTGTAAGTACTCGTACATCCAGTAGAGATATTGTTTCTAGCATTATATTTATTTTACAGCTTGAACCAAAAACTATTAATGAAGCATGTAGTGATAATTTTTGGATAGATGCTATGCAAGAGGAATTAAACCAATTTGAACGGAATCAAGTTTGGGAACTTGTTCCCAAGCCTATTGATCATCCGGTCATTGGCACCCGTTCGGTATTCCGAAATAAACTTAATGAGAATGGTTTAGTGACTCGTAATAAGGCTCGACTCGTAGCTCAAGGATACAATCAAGAAGAAGGTATCGACTACGATGAGACTTATACCCCAGTTGCGAGATTAGAATCCATTCGCATGTTATGTGCATTTGCATGTTTTCATAATTTCAAACTATTTCAAATGGATGTCAAGAGTGCATTTTTAAATGGTTTTATTAAAGAAGAAGTTTTTGTAGCACAACCTCCAGGTTTCACAGATTTTAAAAACCCTGATCATGTTTTCAAGTTGAAGAAAGCTTTGTACGGTTTGAAACAAGCCCCTCGTGCTTGGTATGATCGTCTAAGCTCTTTCTTACTTGACAACGGTTTTTCAAAAGGCAAGGTTGACACTACACTTTTCATTAAGTCCTTTAATGGTAAGCTTCTTTTAATACAAGTCTATGTAGATGATATCATATTTAGATCTACTGATGAATCTCTGTGTCAAGAATTTTCTAAGTGTATGCAGAATGAGTTTGAGATGAGCATGATGGGAGAGCTGAAATACTTTCTCGGACTGCAAATCAAACAAACTGTCAATGGGACGTTCATAAATCAAGCCAAGTATACAAAAGATTTGCTAAAGAAGTTCGATCTGGACAATGTCAAACCTATTGGCACTCCGATGACAACTTCAATAAAGCTTGATATTGATTAACAAGGCAAGCCGGTGGACACACGTAAGTATCGAGGTATGATCGGTAGTTTACTTTATTTAACTGCTAGTCGTCCAGATATAATGTTTAGTGTTTGCCTGTGTGTACGTTTTCAAGCTAATCTAAAGGAATCACACTTGTGTGCAGTTAAGCATATCTTTCGATACCTTAAGGGCACTTCTTCTGTTGGCTTGTGGTATCCCAAAACTAAGTCCTTTGACCTTACTGGTTATTCGGATGCAGATTTTGCTGGATGCAAAGTTGATAGAAAAAGTACCAGTGGTATATGTCATTTCTTAGGCAAGGCTTTAGTCTCATGGTTTAGTAAAAAGCAAAATTCTGTAGCCCTATCAACAACAGAGGCTGAGTATATCGCCGTAGGACGTTGTTGTGCTCAAATTTTGTGGATAAAACAAACCTTGGAAGACTATGATTTATTTTATACACATATTCCCATTTTCTGTGATAACACGAGCACTATTAATTTGACTAAGAATCCTGTATGTCATTCTCGTACTAAACATATCGAGATTAGACATCATTTTCTTAGAGATCATCATCAAAATGGAGATATTGACCTTGTATACATAGATACTGAGAATCAATTAGCTGACTTTTTTATAAAACCTCTAGCAGAAGATCGTTTCAATTATTTACGTCGAGAATTAGGAATTTTGGACGTCAATAATATTAATTAATTTTGTTTTATGATTATATTTCAAATACGCAAAAACTGTGTTAGAGACAAACCAATAAAGAGTCTGTCTGTCACCACAACTACGGTTGAAGCGAAGCGGTACTTAAGAGTTCCTCGGTGAACCTCCGCCAGCTGGGACAGTACTCCTACAGCTAATCTGAAACAGTCGATGTGTAATGATATTTAATCTATAAAATAATATTAATTATGTTAATTGAAGGTTGAAATTACTAATCTTTGAATTAAATATTTGAAATGAGCCAATGAAAAAGAAAGTGTTCCAAACCAAACCCAGGCAAATCCGGCCAGAAGTCGGACCGAATTTGGCCCGAGTTCGGTTGAGGGTGTCAGGTTATATAACAAGAACCCGAGAGCCTTTCTTCCTCATTGCTTCCAAACCACATCACAGCAGCAAGCAGCCGCGCGAGGAGAACCCCAAACCCTAGTTCTTCACCATCCATTTTCTTCCAATCTAAGTGGTGAAATCAATCCAAACTTTGGATTCGTGCGGAGTTCTTCATTCTCTACAATATACTCCAATCTCGGGAGGTATAACTCCTTGTTTCCTCTCCGTTCAATTTCGTGCTATTTTCTTTCTTTTACACAAATGGCACCCAAGGGATTCAACCCCTTTAAGAGGAAGAAGACAACCAACCCAAGTGAGGAAGGTTCATCTTCGGATCCACCCACTAATTCCCTATTTTCACCAGTCCAATCTAGCGATGGCGCGTTCGACGAGTTTTACTTTCAAACCCTAGACCAAGCCTTACTGTGGTATGGAGACTTCTCCATGAGATCCATATGCACAGGCGCACCCATCAAGTGGACTGTATTTCCTGATCATCGCCATTTCTTTGAGGCATTAGGGTTACAGCATTTTGTTAAACTCTGTTTTCCCGTAGCAACTAATGCTATTAGACTGTTTTACTGCAATATCATATTAAACACTTTTGATGTAAGCACACGTGTTGGAGGATTAGATATCAATTTCAATGATGTTCTCTTAGCAGAGATCCTTGGTATTCCCAACGAAGGTGAACGGCTTGTTGATATCACTGAGTTTGATTTCCCCGAAGGCACGATACTTACTAGTTTCAAAGCGGAACTCTGTGCACCTGATAGAGTTCGCTCTGGAAAGTTCAAGGCAAACAACTTGAACTTGTTTAATTATGAATTGCACCGTATCATTTATTCCACTCTCCTTCCAAAATCTACTTCGAAGGATGATGTCACGTCTCTTGAATTATCTGCTATGTATCACATTCTTAAGGGGATTCCATTTTCTGCCCCTAAGACCATTATTCAGATGATGGGACGTTGTCGTGCAAGAGATAGAAATCTCTCTTATGCGATGATTCTTCCACGCATCTTTCAGCGTTTCGACATTAATTTATCTACTTATGCTCAAGACCCTGAGCCCAAGGTTCTCAAGTTATCTCGTCGCAGTATGACTGCATCTGTTCCTCCTACTACTCCTGCTACTGCTCTACCTCCTCTACCTCCTCAGCAGTATGCTATAACTTTTGAGGGCATACACCAGTACCTTTCAGATTTGCATGTCTCGATGACGGACATGGCTCGCGAACGTGAGTTCCGCGACGTCACCCGTTATCAGGCGATTGCAAATTCCTTAGTTGATCTTCATTTCACCCAGACTGGACATTCAGCCGGTTCCATCCCTAGAGATCCAGCTTTCTCTGGTAACCGCTGTGAGAATGAGGCTGTTCATGTATATTTCCAGCCCGGTAACGTATATGATTGGTACCGTTCTGACTGTGCTCCTCCTCGTGATTATGTCAGTGAGTTTGGCGCTCCTCCTCACCCTTCTGGCACGGGTACCTCTGGAGCTGGTCCTTCTGGACATGCTGGTCGTCATGCTGATGATGACGATGATGATGATGATGAGGAGTTGTGATATGTTTCTTTTTGAGACTTAGACATTATCTACTGCACACTTGGAAATGCTCCGACATTCCAAGTTTTTCTATATCTTTTTTAGACTTTATTATCAGTATTCCTTTTTGAGGACTTGTACTGGATTTGATTTATTTGATGTCATCTGAACATCTTTATCTGCATCTTTATTGGTTTATGATTCACATCAGTTTATTTACTTAGCATTTATTTATCTGCTTCTCAACTATAAACTGCCTGTGATATAATTCTTTGTTTATAATAAACTGTCTGAATACAAATACATGCCTGTGATGTTATGTAAATTTTTCTTTACTATTTCCATCATTTATTATGATTATTTTCTTGTATTTCTTCACTGTTTGTTATTTATGCATTAATTGCGGGGGAGTTTTTTACTCTTTTGTAATTATTTTGCTAAGTGACAACGGGGGAGAAAAATAAAAGATCTAACATTTCTTTTGAGAAAATGCAGGACATAAACAATTTTTGATTTTATTTCAAGCTTAAATGTTATATCATTTATAATTTGTCAATTATCAAAATGGGGGAGATTGTTGGCCCATTGGTCATATGGTCAACCTGATTTCAATAATTGATCAAACTCTGTCTCGATATATGAAGCTAGTCAGGATGTATCGGACTCTTGGACATGAACAAGAACAGCTATCTACACAGTTCAAGACCGAAGCTATGTTTGCCTGTTCGAGTCTGTATTTCCTTTTAGCAATGTATTTTTTATTTTATTGAGTCTAGGAATACGTTGTACACCGAGTCGTACTGGCAAATAGGCTATTCCAAAATGTTTTCAAAATACTTTTAAAAATATCCTTTGTTTTGAAAAACATTCATTTAAACAAAAGCTTTCAAAAAGATTTTCAAAAAGGTTTTCAAAAATCATCAAAAACTATTTTTAAAACCTGACCTAACCCTGACAGAACTCGGCCAGAGTTCGGCCAGAGTTCGGTTGGTGGCCGTTTGATTTTTGAATTCTTTTAAACTTGGTCCTCCTGTAGTTACGGATTTGACCGAGATTTTCTTAAAGAGTTCTGTCCGAATTCTGCCAGAATTCTGCCAGAATTCTATCTTTGGAACTCCTATAAATAGAGAAGGATTTCAATCTTTTCAACTCACTCATTCACTTTCAATCTTCTCTCTATCTAAAGCTTTCAGTCTTCCAAAGAGTTTTCTTGAGCTTTAAATTTCAGATCCCAAGCCAATTACAATCTTCTAGTCGATTTGCTAGTGCGGTACGGTCTAAAAGTTTCTGAGAGATTGTAATCAGAAGGCTTGATTAAAGAATACCTCTTCACATTTGAAGTTGGACGAGTTCTTCGTATCAAAGCTCGTGTTGTAGAAGTTGCAAGGACTTCGTAAGAAAACTTGCAGTTTACCAATAGTGGATTCAACTGGTAGCAAGAGTTCTACCGACTGGATTAGTCCTCAACAAAGGAAAACCAGTATACATCGTTGTCTTTGCGTTTGCATTCTTATCTCTGCCTTTACTTTACTTAGTTGTGAAATATTTTTAGGAGAATAATATTCAAGGATGTATGTCGAAGAAAATACGGAAGTTGATTTTATGATGGAAGATAAGTTTTGTAAGGCCTAGAGATTTAAATTAAATAATACGAGGAGAACAATTTGAACAAGTTCAAGGAATTCGTAAACGGGATTTAGAGGTTTTGGGTCAAATTTAAGACAAGGTGAAAGAACTTGGAAATTTAAATAAATGGTTAATGTTGATTCCTAAATGTGAGGGCTGTGCTTCAAGAGTGATGTTTGGAAATTAGGAATTGCCTACGGTAGTCATGGTAAGGGTTTAAGTAAAGGTTAAATTTTCATATGGAGACTGGTGAGGTAAAGATATGATTGGCAAGTTATGACCAGATGAACTTAAGAGTATCAGAAGCAGATGACTAACTCGATCTTCATTATTTTTGTGCATTAGTTACCACCTCTTGAACTCTCACTTTCTAATTGAGATCCTTGACGTTCCTTATCGTGACTTTGATATTCGGAATGTAATACTAGTTGTTACCCTCCAACAACTCTTATATGCAAGACCTAGACGAGCTCACCTTCGTGTAGGTATATCATGTCCTACTAAAACCCGTCTTCTTGTACTCTATTTTTTTGATATGATTTTCTGGTCAACTGGCTAAACTATAACCTCTACCATTATACTAAATTTCTTCTTATTTTAATTAGAAATCCAGTCTTGACTCAATTCTTTCGACCCGACATGTGATGGTGTTCTGCTTGTTTTCTTAGATACAGTTTTCCAAATGAGGGTAATTTTGAAATTTTGTGTTTATAATTATTTTAATAATGATATTTAATTCATGATATGATTTTTGATAATTTTAAATCATTTTAAAATTATTTAAATCAATGACTTGTGGTTTTGACGTTTTGCTAATGAAACCCTAGAGACTGTTTGACCTAGAGCCTAACCATGTGATTATGATATTTTAATGTCATTTCTGGCCTAAGAATATTTTTGTATTTGACCTCTTTGAATTATTTTGATATTATTTTATTATTTATGATATTGTTTTGGGATTATTTGAGTCGGGTTCGAATTTTATCTCAATCCGACTTGTAACGGGGACCCGGGGTAACTTAGACTCTAGTTGGACCCATGCATTAGTTAACCATGGCCCGCATTTTAATTAGTCATGTTAGAAAGATTAGTCATAATCCTAATTATTAGGTTAACCATTTAGAGTTTTTATTTTGACCCTTTTACCCCCAAACCCTAACCAAAATTGTTTTAAACACTTGTAACTAAGGGAGGGGCAAACTTGTAATATTCAATGAGGGGGGGATAACCATTGTGGCCGGCCCGAATAGGACTCCCATCTCATTTTCTTTCTTTGAGAAGTCTTCTTTCCCAAGTGCTCTCAAGCTCTCCCAAGGAAGAAGCATTTCTCCTTGGATTTTCTCTCTTTTTGGTAATATTTCTTTCTCTTTTATTTCTCCATTTTGCATTTAGGAAAGTTTTAACCATAGGAATGACCTCCATTGTTGTGTCCCTATTTTGTGTCCTCTTGTGTCCATTATGTGTCCTTTAGGGATTTCTATTGTATTATTGTTGTGTCTTGTGTTCATGGGAAAAACCCTCAAACTTGGACACACTTTATATTTAAAATATTGATTAAATAAATTAATTCATATTAAATCTCATATTTGAAAATGTAGAGATGTGTTTTTGAGTACTTTACATTTCATTCATGTATCTCTTATAGATGTGTTCATGTAACATATATAGATTTGTGTATATATATATATATATATATATATATATATATATATATATATATATATATATATATATATATATATATATATAGTAATGAGAGTGTATCTATATTTATATATGTAATAAATGGTTCATGATGATTATACAATCAAGTTTGTGAGTGTGGTTCCTCATATTATTATTGTCATTATTGTTGTGGATAATTAGGATATATATTGTGTATTCTTTTGGCTCAAACTATCTAAATCCGTCATTATTTTTATCCACGTTTTTAATTTCAGCCCTAACTTAGAAATGTCATAACTTCTAGCTCAAAGCTCGGTTTAATCTCCCTTTTTTTTAAAAAGAAGCGTATTGAAGTTAGCTTTCCAAAAACATATATTAATAGGCCTAATTCTTTCTGTAACTTTCTGGATAATTATTTGAGTGTCAGCTGTACGAAAGACAAACGCGTTCTCGGTGTTTTCGCGATTCCGGGAGTTTCCGGAAACGAAAATGCGATCCGTTTGAAGTTTCGGAAAGCTAACACATAGATCTATAACATACTTTAATCCTAGATTTTAATTCATGCTGAGATAGTACAGTATTGATTATTAGTAGGAGTTACTATTCGGCATATGCATTTTGTGCACCCTTGTGTGTAATATAATGTTCTATTTGATTTTAACCTATGTTAATGTATATACATTATGTAATTAAATAGAGAATGCAAGCATGAGTAAATGTTTAAATAAATGATATATGAGGTGTAAGTATCCTATCTAATGTAAGTATGTATAAGTATGGCTTGTAATGAATATGTAGGTTCCATAGTATGTAATGTATGGTGCATATAGTAGTGCAAGAGAATAAATGAATGATGAATGAATGCAAGCATGAATGTAATATAATAATAGATGTAATGTATGCAATATACAAGTTAATGAGATGTAATGTTCTATGTTAACACAAATCATATATTACCTCATGTACCCCTTACACTATGTTGACACTATCACACTTGACACTTTGTTCACTTACACTTTGACACTCTTTGATATGTATACACTACGTATGTCCATTTAACCCTCACTTGCCCCTTTGTCATGTTCACATACACACACATAGCCTCTTAAATAAGTATTTATGAATATAGTTAACTTAGCTATGTATGTATATTATATATATGTTAGCATATTGTGTTGTAATATATAAGTTTATATAACCATTTGAAATGTCATGATTATAGACCTAATGTTGAATACCAATATATGCATGTGTATATATGTGTAGACATATATAGCTTAAAGTAATAGATTACCTAGTGTATATCCAATGTGAATTCTTGCCTATTTGAGTATTGAATAATTACATGCTATATAGAGTTGGGTGTATGTTGGCTTGTATAGCCTTGTATTGATGTGTGCTTGCTAGGATAGTCTTGGTTAGGCCTAGTAAGACTTGCTGGGTTAGGACATGACCTAGTTTGACCTAGTTTGACTAGTAGAGTTGACCAAGAGTTGACTTTGGCCTAGTTTGACCTAGATTCATGTAGAATGCATTGTAGTGCTTTATATTACCCTTCTGGACATGTTGTGACTTGTGCTGTTCTAATTAGGAGCCAGACACCTCTCCTCGGACAGTATCTTTACCTTGGACATTCAGATATCAGGCGAGTACATTCTCTGATCATTTCATATCATGTTTAGGATTATATTTTCTGCTTTAGACTATCTTACTTGATGCTGACACGTTGGTAACACGGATTGGTACTATATGGATTCTTTCATGAGATGTTATCCCTCTCGGGAGCATCAGATACTTTTGTCATGTGTGTTTCACTTATATCACGTATCATATGCTTTTATCATCATGAATCTTCGGAAATCAGCTAGTGACTCATGTACCCTCATGATCACCAAGCCTTCACGAATCAATTCATGAATCATCCTTTATGGGCAACGTAGTATAATCATGAATCTTAACGTAACTTGAATGGATCCTTGTGTATTGATTGGGGATGGGGGAGTATAAGTGAACATGTGAATAAATCCAAGTAGTGTAATCATGAATCAATTTCCAGTAGTGTAATCATGAATCAGTCCATAGCCATTCACATGTTTAAGCAGTACTCTGAATCACTAGCACTGTCTCTCTTTATATATATCATAGATATTTACTTACAGTCTCTCTTTTACATTATGCTATTTCTTCAGATCCTGTATTTTATTCTCTAGCATGATTACATTTCCTTTCCTGTTATGACTTATTGAGATGTATTGTGCTCGCTCCTGTCCTGACTGGACCTGTTGATAAATTTTACAGATAGCCTGGAGGTTGCCTGCTAGCCTAGAGGAGACACATTAGAGGTTGTTTAGTTAGCTATTTACAGTTGTCTGGAGTTGTATTTATTTTATGGATTACTGTATTTGAGTTTTGAGATGTATTCTGAGTTTATGTATCTTAGACACTTAGACTTCTATCTGTTGTATCTCTTGGATTTTATATTTTATCTATCTTCCATTATGCTCTACCTTAGATGTGATTGAGTTTACATTCTGCTATGTCACCCCCATTCGGAGAGTATAAACTGTTTAGTCTTATACTGTTAGATGCATTGAGACCTAGGACAGCGTTCTACCGCCGACACTGCGGCGTAGGCTGGGCGTTGTTACGTTCTCGTGCCCTAACTCTAGGGTGCGGGTCATGACACGTTTTTTTAGTGGTGGCCCATGCAGGTCAAGATTCGCATTAGTGCAATTTCGTAGCAGCGCAACGACTTAGTTGTACTACTACGAGCCTGCTATAGGATATATAAATTAAGATGTTAGGATGAGAGGATACTCAATCACTGTTAGGATTCTTTAAAAGATTCCTGGGATGACCCTTGAGAATCTTATTTTGAATTCCGATTTAAACTCCTTTTCCTTGTTTTGATTCACCTTTTTCCTTGATTTGAATTTGATTTTGTAGATTCATTATAGAACTTTGAATCCTGGTATTAGTTGATGATTTTGATAAAATTTTGTAGTTGTTGATTTAGTTTTGTATTTAGATTAATATTTTCAAATCCAAGGTACTCAATCACACTTAGGATTCTTTAAGAGATTTCTGGGACGACCCCTGAGAAACTCATTTTGAACTTCAATTGGAATTCATTTTCCTCTTGTTTGGATTCACCCTCATTCCTTGCTATTAAATTTAAGCTTGATGGATTCCTCTCGTTTGAACCGATGAGAAGGAACATATCTTCATTATTCTTTCTCGCCATTATTCCCTTGTATTCTTATTTACCTCTTATCTTAAACTCTGTCTCATTACATTAATTATCCATATCTTGTCGTCCCTACCAGATATACTTCAAAACTCTTGAATCTTCGCATCTTTTGCATGGGGAAGGCTAAGGAAGTGACGTAAATTATGTAGCTCAGAGAAGACGTAACTGGTTATTTTATGATGATCTAAAGGAAATCAAATGTGGAGTATTCCATATGGAAACTTGAGATAGAAATGTGGTAAAGGTCTCGAATAGAATAAAGAGATGTATACTGCCAATCTGGAAACAATTACATTTAGAGAAATTTTGGGGTTATGAGATAGTTTATAGGTGTATTCAAAACTAATGAGGATATCAGAGGTCAACCTAGTTTTGAGAACTTAGAAAATCTTGGTTATTGATTCTGGGGAAAACTTTTACTCTGAGGCTATGTAGAAGGTTAGTAATGAAAAAGAGAAGTTAATTGTATTTAATAAGGATATTAAACAAGATGTTGCGAGGAAATAACTAGGGATAGAGAGAACACAAAGTTATGAAGTTTAGAGATTGTTGTGAAATATTTTTAGGAGAATAATATTCAAGGGTGTATGTCGAAGAAAATACGGAAGTTGATTTTATGATGGAAGATAAGTTTTATAAGGCCTAGAGATTTAAATTAAATAATACGAGAACAATTTGAACAAGTTCAAGGAATTCATAAACGGAATTTAGAGGTTTTGGGTCAAATTTAAGACAAGGTGAAAGAACTTGGAAATTTAAATAAATGGTTAATGTTGATTCCTAAATGTGAGGGCTGTGCTTCAAGAGTGATGTTTGGAAATTGGGAATTGCCTACGGTAGTCATGGTAAGGGTTTAAGTAAAGGTTAAATTTTCATATGGAGACTGGTGAGGTAAAGATATGATTGGCAAGTTATGACCAGATGAACTTAAGAGTATCAAAAGCAGATGACTAACTCGATCTTCATTATTTTTGTGCATTAATTACCACCTCTTGAACTCCCACTTTCTAATTGAGATCCTTGACGTTCCTTATCGTGACTTTGATATTCGGAATGTAATACTAGCTGTTACCCTCCAACAAATCTTATATGCAAGACCTAGACGAGCTCACCTTCGTGTAGGTATATCATGTCCCACTAAAACCCGTCTTCTTGTACTTTATTTTCTTGATATGATTTTTTGGTCAACTGGCTAAACTATAACCTCTACCATTATACTAAATTTCTTCTTATTTCAATTAGAAATCCAGCCTTGACTCAATTCTTTTGACCCGACATGTGATGGTGTTCTGCTTGTTTCCTTAGATGCTTAACCTTGTACCTTATCTGATTACTTGACCCGTTGGTTAAGAAACTTGGACTATGTAATTCCTTTCATCATTACCACCCTTATATCTTGTGCTGCTAAATTAGCCTTAGTTTTGCAAGCTTATCTATTTTTGAGCTTGGTCATGACATATTTTATTGGGTGGCCACCCACTAACATATTGTCTAATCAGAACCGGTACATGATGGTCTGATCAACCTGTTGCACTTTGGTTCGCTTTTTCATGTATCAATCTACGAGAATGGAGACATAGTTAAACTTGACCCTAGAGTCTCATTCGCGACAGCATTGACAATTCTCCTTGAAATCTTTTCATCGCCTATGAACCTCGTATTCGTACTCAGTCGAATTAAATTTAATCATGACCTGAACCTCCATCATTGGATGCTCGTGCTCATACTTTGATTTCATTGATTTCCCTTCTTGCCCAAATCTCGTTTTATCCCAAAATTGATCAACTTAGATCGTGTCAAGACAAAAATCTATTTGTGATTTGTTGTGCCTAAATTTTCAATTTTTGCTATTTTATGGAATAGTAACCTTTTAATAATTTCTTAGTTGCTTGTTAATGACCAATTTTTATATAGGATGGTAGACAACCCTACAACCTTGATGATTGTTGTTCTCTTACCTTCCCAATTAGGACACCCTAGATTGTTTGTGTGTTGATACCATAGTACTGTTTTGACCTAGAATGATTAGTGTACCTAGGTGAGACTTCCAACTGCTACGGTATGCCCTGACCTTGTATACTATTCCTTCAAATTTCATGATTTAGATAAAAAAAATTGATTGTTGGGAAATATGGACGTCACCCCATTAGTATCAGTTGTAGATATATATAGGTTAGTCCTTGATGTGGGGATATGTGTCTATAAACATGTAGCTTATGAGATTTATGAGAGATTATAGTATCAGCCTTGATATAATGTACTAGTCTTTTGGTGAGTATAAATGTGTTATGAGAGATAGGGGCCTATATATCTTAGTAATGCATCGTTCCTATGGTAATAGAATGTATTAATAGATGGTTAATAGGAAGATAATAGTTTGAGCATACCTATAGCCTATGATCAGTTCCTTTTCATCCTTAGTTAAGACTGTTTCACTTAACAAAATTGCCAAACAAAAGTTGGATTTTGAAAATAAAACAAAAAAAGTACAAGAAGTACAAATTTGATTCTGGAAAAGTATTGCTATGGAAGTCTGATCTGTAAATGATCATTTTATTCCTTGGACCATATGATGATGATGAAGATCACTGCTTGAAGTAGAACAATCTTGGAAGAACTAAGTCACCAGAAAGGTATCGACGCACTTGGGCACTGATGGCGAGGCCGAATGCTTTCCTGCTTTGCTTCACTCTGTTCTGAAAGAAAAGTTGAAGAAGAATGCTCCGGAGAATCAAAATCTCGAAGTTCTGATCTCTGTATTCTCTCATGTCTCTGTCTGTCCTGTGTTATGAGAAAAATGAGTCTATTTATAGACTTGGGCTCTTGTGCGTAAAAACTCAACAAAAGTTCCATCTTTACGCTACAACTGCCACCCATGATCGAAGCCATCCTCTGCATATGTTGATGTGTGTCCCATCACTTCAGTAAGGATAGGATGTATGTACACACATTCTTCGAAATATGTGGCATGAAGGCCATGTAGGCAAACCACGTTCCAAACTGGTCAGAAAGAATAGGGCGTAAAAATAGCCCCAACATCCTCTGGGCGTAAAGCAGTAAGATGAGCGTAAAATAGCTCTGTCATAGGTTTCTCGCACAAAGTGGTTATTGAATAACCTTGAGCGTAAAAATGGCTCAAATAGACTTTACACACATTGTTTTATGAGCGTAAGAACTCGTGTAAAACTCTGTGCGTAAAAGAAACCATATAGTGAGCGTAAAGTAGCTCGATCCACATAAACGACAACAATGGTCTTTGTATGAGATAAATTCCGTTGGATTCTGTGGTAAATGCCATCATTAATATCTTCATGTCAGAGTTTGCATTAAATGCGAGATTTGACAGCTTTGTCCAGCGTAAAAGAGGTTGCTCTGTCCTTGGCGTAAAATCATAGGTGTAGACCCAAGCGTAAAATGATCAGCCTGCTTCAGGCGTAAAGTGATTTGCTTCTCCTTGGCACAAAGGGGATCAATTTGAGTAGACTGATCTATCACTTTGACCCTTCTTGTGAAGCACTTTTTACGCTCCTACAAGACCCCCTTCAAAGTTTTCAAATATCTCCAAAATTTGAAACACTTTGAACAGAAGCGTAAAAGTTGAGATTTGATCTGCCGGCGTAAAATTCGGGATACACAATAGCCATCCGCGTAAAAAGCGAGGATGTCCAACAGTCGGCATAATTTCCAATAGTGTCGGTCAACACTTATTTGTCACAATGAATTTCTTTTTTCGAAACTTTTGAATGCCTTTTCGCTTCCCCGAGTTTGCATTTATAATGAACAGTTTCCAATGAGGAATATGGAGAGTTGATTTAACCGTATAAATGAGGAAAAATTCTTCACTCTTGTCATTCATCTCCATAGTGACATGGCGCCCAAGAAGGAGATTAACAATGAAGAGGCTTCGGGCTCAAGGATTGACTTTGAGCGAGCACGCAACTTTGTAGCGTGCTTCGGATTAACTCCAGCAGTCTTCAGTCGCATCGATGGTGGTCCCCCGACTGCATATGAGGGCTCAGAAGATGTAGAAGCATTTTTAAATCTGATGCGTCGCACCGGGATTCACAGCATGCATGAGTTAGGTGCCTCCCTTCGTCAGTCCAACGAAGGAGAGGGAAAATGAAATTCCATGTATTGCGACTCTCTTATATGTAGGGGTCCACTTTCCCCCTTTTTATAAATAAAGTCTGATGTTAATCTCATCTGTTGATACATAGAACTGCTCAACACTTATTTTGACTGCTTCTATGGTTGTTCATTCCCAAGAAACAAACCTGACACGTGGCGTCTGTCTTGTGGTTACGATAGCCTTTAAATAGGATCTTCCCCCGAATTAGACTCATCCCAATAGTTCTTCAGCCTTTATAAATAGTCGAGAATGTTTCATATATTCTCGTACTCATTCCTCTGAAGATAACTTTCTGTGATGTCGTTCTCCAACAAAATGACAATGGCGATGCTTTCCAGTGGCGTTCCTTTGTACGCCCAATCACCAGATGTAGATTCATCCACTATTAGAATCAAACCATTTGACCTAAGTGGTAAGTCCGATCGTAAGCAAATATTTGTCTTCAAAAAAAATTTTTGTTGAAAACATCTATTCATGAGCGTAAATTCTTGACGAGCGTAAAAAACTTGCTGAAGCATTGGCGTAAAATCCTTGCTGAAGTATTGGCGTAAAAACCTTGTTTTAATCACTGGCGTAAAAGCCTTGCTGAATCACCGGCGTAAAAGCCTTGCTGAATCACTGGCGTAAAAAGCCTTGCTGAAGCACTGGCGTAAAAAGCCTTGCTGAAGCACTGGCGTGAAAACCTTGCTGAAGCACTGGCGTGAAAAGCCTTGTGATCTGTTTTTAGTTAACGTTTAATACGCATCTGATAATACTTCTGTTTTAAAATACTTCTTCTTTGTTGTTTTCTGTAAAAGTTTGGCTGAGCAGCTTTTCCAGAACCGGCATTGGCGATTTTGACGTTGTGAGGAGCGTTCTTCTGACATCAACATCAGGGAGCTCATGCACTTTTGATGCGCAAATCAGACAACTCAGAACTCTTCGTGAGATAGAAGGGTCTTCCTCTGTTGGTAGGAAGAGCCTTTATACACGAAGAGTTGGATGGTGGAGTCAACTCTACCCCGAGAAATCGGGTAGTAGAGTTCCTTTCACGGCAGAACTAGGAATCGTATCCCAATGCTGGATACATTCCTATCTCCTTTGAGGTGCCGCCACTAATCCACCAATTGTATTGGCAGCAACACGTCTTCGGGCTGCCATACGCTGGGATTCTCCTCTCGTCTGAGAGAGAAGACCAGAGTTTGATTCCTGCTGTTCTAGTTGCCACTGGAGTTTAGACAGTCAGAAATTGCCACCAACAACGAACCCGTCAAAGAAGATCAAAGAAGAAATAGATCTCTATTAGGTTATCGTTGGTGTATAGAATAAAAATCCAAGATGTAATAGATTTCCATTGTGATTTGTGAGAAAGTCTAAGATTAATGTAATAGACTTTTATGATATGAGAATGGAAATGATGATTCTTCTATGATCAATGATTTGTATCTATCTGGATGTAATATGGACATGATAGATAAATGAAATCTTATTTTCTGTTTTAGAGTATATGATACTATCAGAGGTAATATGGACATAATAGCATATATGAACTCAAAAGAAATTAGATTAATATCTATGCAGAGGTCAAAATAGAAGTGATTGATAGGAAAAGAAAGCAGATTTAATATTTATTCAGAGGTCATGGAAACATGATAAATAGCGAATCCCACTTTCTAATCAATTGATAAAATAGAAGATATAAAATCCCTTTCCCCGGAAACAAGAAGTCAGCTTAACCAAACCTTGGTAGCTGGGGTATAAGAAGACAGATATTGTGAGCATATACGTCAAAACAGCGGACGAATCAACGTATTTCTTGGGAACATAAAGGACGATTCAATTCCATAATTAAATGGATGAACCTGGTAACATGAACGGACGAGTCTTTTCGGAAATAAAAAGTCGTTTTCAATTTCAGAGACTAGTTCATTAGTAATCCTCCTCTATAAATAGGTGAGAATTCTCTGTAATCATTTCATTCTTATTTCTGCTCCTCTATTGGAAATGTCTTCCAAAGATGTACAGCAAAAGAACGAAGTCCCCCGAAAAATCGAGGGCATCATTGAGACGTTCCCCGTTGAGCCCCCTGTATCAGGCTCATCAGGCTCAACCGAAATAGGTGGAAGCTCTTCTGCGCCCAAGCTACCCGAAGACATCCTTGTTTTTTAGTAGAGCCAGGGAAAACTCCTGAAGAAGAAGTGTCGAGGATGGCTGTCTGCAAATTTTTTATGAGTTCAGGAAATGACGCCTTCTATACATTGGCCGACTATATATGTATTCAATAACGAAGGGAGTGGCCCTCGTCCTTAGTCTTTTGTTTCAAACAAAAAATAATAAAAGGAACTTTATTTTCATCCCTTTTTTTATACATAGTATTTCTTAAGAAACTTGCCATTGATTGGCATCATGAGCAGATCTTCATTGGGCTTTGATAATCGATAGGCGCCATTGGAAAACACGCACTCAATTACATAAGGGCCTTCCCATTTTGCTTGGAATTTTCCTTTACTTTTATGAGTCATTACCATCGGTCTCCGAACAGCTAATACAAGCTCGCCAACTTTGAATACCCTCTCCTTGACTTTACGATTAAAAGTTCAAGATATGCGGGCATGATATAGTTCAATGTGTTGTTGTGCTTGAAGGCGCTTCTCATCCAATCCTTCAAGTTCTTGGAGTCGTAAACGATCATTATTCTCTGTAGTTAGCTCGTTAGCAATGGCTATTCGTAGAAAAGGGATCTGGATTTCCAATGGAAGAATAGCTTCGCATCCATAAACTAATGATAATGGTGTAAAACCGGTAGGAGTCCGGACTGTTGTTCGATAAGCCCACAAACATTCTCCAAGTTTCTCATTCCAATCACGTTTATTAGAAGAGACAAACTTTTTGAGAAGTTTAATGATTGTCTTATTGAAAGCTTCAGCTAAACCATTAGCAGCTGGATTATAAGCCGTAGAAGCCAAATTCTGAATTCGATTCTTGTCACAGAATCGATAAAATGCTTGACTGGCAAATTGTGGACCATTGTCATGAATTATCCGTCGAGGAATCCCGAAGCGATAAATGACATGGTGCTTGATGAAACTGATCACATTAGATGTTTTCACTTCCGCAAGGGGACTGCTTCTGCCCACTTCGAAAAGTAATCGGTTATAGCGAGTATAAACCGATGTCCTTTGACAGAAGGAGGGTTAATAGGACCAATAACATCCATACCCCAAGCTTCGAAGGGCCAAGAGGCTGCTGTAGGATATAGAAATTCAGATGGTTGATGAATAAAATCAGCATGAATTTGACATGCTTTACATCTTCTGGCATAGTCTACAGCATCTGCTATCATAGAAGGCCAATAATACCCCATTCTTCGAATGCGGTCTTGTAATTTAGGGCCTGGTTGATGAGCGCCACAAATACCTTCATGAGCTTCTCGCAGTGTTTGTTTAGCTTCACTTTCTGAGAGACAACGTAGCAAGAGTCCATCATAGGAACGTCGGTATAACATATGTAAAGACGAATCATAATAAAACCGAAACGATCGTCTTTTGATTGATGCAGCTTCTTTTGGATCTTCAGGCAAAATCCCATGAACTGCATAATCAACGAATGGGGTTCTCCAATCCTTATGCTGGGAATTTGACTCTGCAGTATAACTTTGTTCAATGTACAAATTATTCTTGACACAGAATAAGTCTCGATCCAGCAAAGTAATTGTATCTTTCCTTCGGATTGGGACAGCCAAGTCTGCAGCTAAGCTGGCAAGAGCATCAGCCTCCACATTCTGAGAACGTGGTACAAATTCAATGAAGAATCCTTTGAATGATAGGACCAACTTGACTACTACCTGATGATAGGGGATGAGATCAGGATTTCTGACTTCATAAGTTCCTCTAACTTGATTAACGATCAATTGAGAATCTCCATAAGCCTCTAAGAATTCAATATCCAATTGTTTTGCTACTTGGAGACCAATCAATAGAGCATTATATTCTGCTACATTGTTAGAGCATGGCTCATTAAGAGAATAGGCACGGTATATGACCATTTTGTCAGGAGAAACCAAGACAATTCCTACCCCAGAGACAATATTGCCTTTAGGTCCCACTCGTGATGCTCCATCAAAATATAATTGCCATATATCATTCTTCAAAGTCATGTTACAATCCACTACTTCGTCTGGAATGTCTTCATATAACTTCGAAGTTTCAGGTATAGGATGAGCAGCTAGGAAATCAGCTAACGCTTGGCCCTTCACTGATTTTTGAGGCACATAAATCATGTCATAAGGAGTGAGCAACATCGCCCAGGTAGCTAACCTGGAATTAAGAATGCTCGATTTTCTCATCAATACCCGAATGGGATTTATTCTGGAGATGACATGAATAGTCTGTCCAGTGACATAATGCCTTGTCTTTTGGACGGCAAAAACTAAAGCTAGACATTCCTTTTCCACAGGAGTATATCTGTGTTCAGCTCCGACCATCATTCTGCTCAGATAATATATTGCTTGTTCATGACCCATATCACTTTTTTGTGCCAGAAGAGCACCAAGTGAATGATCCAAGGCTCGAACATATAGCAAAACTGGTCTTCCTATCACCGGAGGTACCAGAACAGGCGGGTTTGTAAGATATTGCTTAATGTCATTGAAGGCTTTTTGACACGCTTCATTCCAAAAGAAAGATACCCCTTTCTTTAATAGACGGGAGAAAGGTTGACATCTCCCAGAAAGATTAGATATAAATCTTCTGATATAAGCAATACGGCCCTGAAAGCCACGGAGTTCTTTCAGATTACGAGGAGGACGCATTTCAAGAATTGCTTTAACCTTATCAGGATCAACATGGATACCTTGAGAGGTAATGACAAATCCTAGAAATTTTCCACTGGAAACCCCTAAGAAAGACTTAGTAGGGTTCATTTTGAATTAATGCTGGCACATCAATTCAAATACTGTTCTCAAGTCCTGAATGTGATCATCCTTTGATCGACTTTTAACAGCGATGTCATCTACATAGCATTCAACTATAGATGTTCTTGAAAGATATTGCTCATAGCCCGTTGATACGTGGCACCAGCATTTTTAAGACCAAACGGCATAATTGTATAGCAGTAGACCCCAAGTGGTGTACGAAAAGCGGTGTGCTTCTCATCTTCTGGATGCATCTTGATCTGATTATATCCTGAGAATTCGTCCATGAAAGACATGCGTTCAAAACCACATGTATTGTCTATCATGACATCAGTAATTGGAAGTGGAAATTCGTCCTTTGGACAAGCCATATTAAGATCTCGGTAATCTATACAAACTCGACTTTTTCGTTCTTTTTCATAACAGGAACAATATTGGCCACCCAATCTGGGTGTTGTTTTTCACGAACAAAGCCACATGTGATCAGCTTTTTGACTTCTGCTTCAATTACATCCATCATATCTGGTCTAAAGCGCCGTTGCTATTGTTTTACAGGCTTGACATTAGGCAAAATATTGAGTTTATAAGTAGCAACTTTAGGATCTAGTCCTGGCATATCCTCATAACTCCATGCAAAGATGTCAATGTAATCTTTTATAAGTTTTATCAGCTCTTCCTTTTCATCTTCAGAAAGATTCTTACTGATGAATATTGGTTTGGACGTAATTCCATCTCCAACATCAATCTGGATAACCTCATCTTCTGTAGGTGGCTGTCGCTGTTCAAAACGAAGTTCCTATTGAGTATCCATCTGTTGAGCCCAAGGATCATTCTCAAATGGCTCTGATTCATCATCAACTTGAACCATATTGACTGAGAATATTTGCCCAGATTCATCTTTAGATTGAAGTTCCTCTGAATCTGATGATTGTGAAGAGCTAGAAGAGAATTCTTCTTGTATATTGTCATTAAACATGTGGGACGAATCATATCCCAACCCATGACGAGTCTTTTGGTAAAACGGATCACCACATAATGGTAATCGTCTACCCTTGCCTTGATTGAGACCTTGCATAGTCTTTAAATCATACCCCATGTTCTGGATGATCTTGATAGATTGTTGACTATACTTGTCAATTCGGATTCTTCCTTTGTCTTTATCCTTTAGCTCATGTGTCTGAGCAACAGGGATATTTCTAGCCAGGCCAAACACAATTTGGCACTTGTTTTTCTTATTAGACGAAACCACGAAATAAGATTCTTTATGATGTCTAAAAGTTACGCAAGCTTGTGATGAAGCGGCCACAGGTAGAAGATAAGGAGAAGATGTTAGGAACCTTTGAGCATAAGGTCCGACATCAACATGAGGAGGAAAAGAATTCTCCTTATAATCGATGTATAAAGTTTCTTCTGGCTCGATGTCGTCTTTATATCGATGACTTTGATTATCAGAAGATAAAGTCATTCTTTCGATAAACTTGACAGCCATATACTCGAAAAGGAAATCTTCATTGATATCAAAAAGTACAGATTGATCAATATTTACATTATTTACGATTTGACTGCTACGCCTCGGATTGATCATCAGTGGACTATTATCCGTCTTCTGCGTAGATTTGCCAAGATTGACAATCAATGGTAGTTCTGGATCATTCGTACAAGAAGTACGTCCTTTGACTTTGATCATAAAAGGTTGAACTTGGCTCTTAGCAGGAATATTTATTGATTCCTTGGATGAAGTTTGAGTTCTTCCTTTAGCCTTGATTATCAAAGGTTGATCATTGACAGGTTGGGATTGGATTCGTCCCTTGACTATGACCTTCAAAGGTTGCTCCTCTGGCGGATCTTCATTAATAGACTGATCCTCAGATGATGATTGATCTTCAGCCATGTCTGATATATCTTTCACATGCTCTTGTTTATAAAGCCTTGAATCAGAGAAGTAGGCTTCGACACCCTTGAACGGATTAATATCAGCAAACTCAGTTTCCACAACTCCTTGGGAGTCCACATATTTGAAACATTGGTGAAGAGGTGAAGGCACAATATTGTGCTCATGAATCCACGGTCTTCCAAGAAGAATATTGTAGGATACGTCCGAGTTGATAATATAGAAAGTTATCATAGTTCGAAGATCACCAATCTGAATCTGCAGACGAATCTTCCCCAGTGGTTTGCTCTTGCCAGAATTAAAACCGACTATCGTAGTACTAGTGTAAGTCAGCTCACTAGTGGGAATCCTCAGGGGTCTTAGCATACTCTGAAGAATTATACTAATTGAAGACCCAGGATCAATGTAAATCCTGTCAATTTCAGTGGATCCGATATATCCAGTGTAGCACAGAGGCCTATCATGCTTGTTGTGTTTCAATAGCATATCCTCTTGTGTAAAGGTGATGTTGGGAATTGCTTTCATCATACTATGACATTGCGGACATGGCACTGGTATATTATCAGGAGTCTTGAGTTGAGCCAAGCATGAATCTGTTTGAAGTAAAGCTTCGCTCAAAGTCTCTCTGCTTTCTCTGGAAAGGCGAAGCAGTTCAAATATAGATAGTCTAGCCGGAGTATTGGCTAACTGAGCTAGAATGTCAAACTTGTAAGGCTTCATCACCACCCCCTGATTGGAAGCAGACTTCAATGGGATATCAAAGCGTACTGCCTTCTGTTTCCCCTTTTCAACCACAGACGGTTTAACAGGAACAGGAGAAGGTTGAACTGGTAGAGTTTTCACTACATCTTCTGCTTCTTTGGAGGATCCCTCATAGTCTTTGTGGTACTCTTTTCCAGATCTTGTACCAGCAAAAGTTTTTTCTTCAGACTCAGGAGAAGAAAGTACCATATTACAGGATTTAGTCTTTCTTCCCTTAGCCTTCTTCTTGTGAGGGTTGTTACGAGGAACTTCAGAACCCAATCCAGCAGTGGAATTCTGATTTTGAATTTGTAAAGGAAGACGTATTCCTTTATCATAATTCAAACCTTCTGCCTTTTGAAAGTTGTAACCCATCTTCCTCATGAGAAGGACAGATTGTTGACTATACAAGTGGATAGGCAGTAAACTTTGGACAGGTGTTTCAGCACAAGAAAAGGAAGAAACCTCTGCAACTACAGGAGAATGAAGCATAGACGTCTCTGTAGTTAAGGGAGGAGAAGGATTCGGGATACGAGGAGAAATTCCTGTTGGAGCTTTTTTATAAGCAGCAAAGACCTGTTGTGCTCGGTATAAAGGAATACTATTCATGGCTAGCCACTGCTGATGAGTAAGCTTGAGCTTGGTAGGAGGAGCTAGACTTGGAGGACAGATGTTTAGTCCTTTCAGTCTATCTTCTAGAGGAAGGCCATCCCATAGATCCAAGTCATCAGGATTTGGAATAACATGAGAAATCATGTTGCAGGTTTTGACTTTCTTACCTTTTTTGGATCTTAAAGTTTTACCTTCATTTTCCAACTCAGGTACTAAGTCAGGATGTACCCACATAATTTCACCATTCTTCAATGTGAGCGGCAGCAATCCTGTATTTTCTTCCCTGGCAGGCGGGATATTCACGATCTTTATCGTCGCCTTCGGAATTGGGATAATTCCATCTGGGACTTGCTGTGGAGGAAAATCCCCAAACTGAAGAGAAACTATATTGGTTGTAACCGTATGGTCATCATTGGTTAAAGCGATAGCGCCACCATTTATCAGCTCTTGGATCTTCTTTTTCAAGACATAGCAAGCACTGGTAGGATGATTAATGTATCTATGATAGATACAATATTTGGGATTGTCAGTCAGATTCACCTCATTAGGCCTTTTGGCTCTGGAATCTGAAGTTTACCACTTTTCACCAGATATTAAAATATCCCTGGGATATCACTTTCGTTAAAAGAGTATTCTTCCTTTGGCCTGGAAGATTCCTGATTATTTGGCATTATTTTGTTCTTAAAGAGATTGACCATAAGAGTATCTTTTCCTTTCACATTACGATTGTCGGGGTTATTACTAGGATTACTTTTCTTTCCTCTATCATCTGAGGCAAAAATTATCCCATGTTCACGAGCCAACCTACCATTGGTCTCGGCAGAAACTGCTGCTATGATAAATGAAGCCCAATCTGAGAACTGGAAACCCGTGAAAACAGCGATGGATGGTCGTAGATTCATCTTGCATGTATCAATCAACGCTGAATCTGGCATACCAGGAGGCATCTTTAGAGTAGCCTGTCGAAAACGTTCAATGAATGTCCGAGTATCTTCTTTCTCCTTTTATTTGATTTCTATCAAGGAGGACATGTTCATGTCCATACCTCCTTCATAGAAGCGGGAGAGAAACATTGCCTTGAATTCGTCAAAAGACAAAATAGAGTTATCGGGTAAGCTACGATACCAGTCGTAAGCTGAACCCGTCAGGCACCCGATGAACACTTGAGTGAGAAGAGCATCATTTTTCTGTAAGTGTACAGTCATAATATCAAAGTAATTGATATATTGACTGGGAGATGCTTTTTCATCGAATAAAACTATGGATTGTGGCTTGAACTTCGGTGGAAAGGGTACATCATTCCAATAAGGAGGATAAGGTTGCTTAATCTCTAGCCTCTGAAGCTGATCTTTGTGCCTCAAAACTTCAAACTGTGCTTTGAGTTCACGTACTGCTTGAATGGCTTCACTAGTTTGAGGAAGCGCATTTGATTGAATAGTCGTTGGATGTACCGTAACCCCCACTGGAGGTGGTACATCTTCTGGAATGATGGGATCTGGAGATACAAAATTTTGATTAACAGCAGGCTCTTGAATATTCAAATGTATATCATCCCCTTGACTATCTTGAGTTTGTGCTGCTACTGGTACCGGAGTTATTACTGTAGGTTGAGCAGTTTGCTGATTCAAAATTATCTGATACATGCTTTGCACCATGTTGAGCATGTCTTTCAATAATTGCTCCACGGCAGTGAGACGTTGTTCCGTATTAGCAGATGACGTCTCTGGTTCATCTCCAACAGCGTAGGATTCAACCTCTCTTGAAGATATAGAGGGATTAGTATAGAAGTATGAATCCACACTATCGGTATCAGACTCAAAAGATTGAGTACCCCCAGCTTCTGAATCAGAAGTCTGTAATTGTCTTTGTCTTCTTGATCGAGTATTCTGATATACTCCTTCAAAGGAATCAAGAAGCCTGTTGAACTGTTGTTGACCTGGGGTTTGGGACATATTCCGTCTTAGATGTCGTCCTCTGTTAGTATGAGATGCCATGTTGACTGACACATATGATAGCTCATGTTCTTGATCTTCAGCTTGATGTTGAGGCGAGTTAAAACTCAAACGATCAAAAACTGACCGTTTTGAAGTCGAACAACAACAGTTGATCACAACCTGGTGATATTCACAATGATGTTTTTCTTGGGGGAACGTCACCGGAGATTGTCTGTTCTTACGTTTTTTGTATTAGCAATTCACGTAAATCAGAAGGAACAGATGGAGTATTCTTCTTTATTACATTTGGGGCAGAAAAACGTTTAGTCCCTTGTGTATAAAGAAGATTACTGGCTGCATTTGCAGAACCAAACTGTACATTTTTACGCGTTTGGAGTTGTGTGCGTAAATCTTGAGATTTAGCACGAAGGACTCCATTTTCATGGCGTATAATTTGTAAGTTTGGTACTTTACGTAAAGCAGTATAAGAAGGTTGTTGGTGTAGGACAGAAGCTTTACCAACGACATTTTTATGCTGCACACGTTTAGGTACATTCACATTAGATGTGCAAACATCGTTGTGAATTTTATCTACACTGTCACAGACAGGAGACTTACCTTTACGCGTAAAACGTAAAAATTGATTATCTACCACGTCACAGACGGGAGATTTTGCTTTACGCGAGGAGCATAATTTATTTGGGCCTACCACGTCACCGACGGAAGACTGATTGTTACACTCAGAAGCATAAACTTTAGAGTCTGCCCCATTACGAATGGGAGATTCATTCTTATGTACTGAGCGTAAAATTTGGTTCTTACCCACTGAGCGTAAAACTTGATTCTTACGCAGTGGGTGTGAAACCTGATTATCTTCACCGTTACAAACGGGAGATAAATCGTCACACTTTGAGTGCAACTCTGAAGTAAGGACTGTCTCGTTACGAACGGGAGCCCCTACGACAGGAGTGGGAAGAATTCCCTTGTCATCAGAAGCAACAGAGAGATCAGAAACCACTTTGGATTTGGGAATCCAAACTTTTCATGCTTTGCGAGACTTTTGAACATTGGAGTGGCGAGAACCACCCCCAGTTCGGAGCATTTCTTCATAGGCAGTCTGGTCGAAGTGGACAACCAGAGTCTTCTTGGTCGAACCGACCGAAATATCATCATATTGAGCAATCGCCTCCTTGTTAGAGGAGAAGGTCGTCCCCAGCAGAGTCGCCATTTTGTTTCACTTAACAAAATTGCCAAACAAAAGTTAGATTCTGAAAATAAAACGAGAAAAAGTACAAGAAGTACAAATTTGATTCTGGGAAAGTATTGCTATGGAAGTCTGATCTGTAAATGATCACTTTGTTCCTTGGACCATATGATGATGATGAAGATCACTGCTTGAAGTAGAACAATCTTGGAAGAACTAAGTCACCAGAAAGGTATCGACGCACTTGGGCACTGATGGCGAGGCCGAATGCTTTTCTGCTTTGCTTCACTCTGTTCTGAAAGAAAAGTTGAAGAAGAATGCTCCGGAGAATCAAAATCTCGAAGTTCTGATCTCTGTATTCTCTCCTGTCTCTGTCTGTCCTGTGTTATGAGAAAAATGAGTCTATTTATAGACTTGGGCTCTTGTGCGTAAAAACTCAGTAAAAGTTCCATCTTTACGCTACAACTGCCACCCATGATCGAAGCCATCCTCTGCATATGTTGACGTGTGTCCCATCACTTCAGTAAGGATAGGATGCATGTACACACGTTCTTCGAAATATGTGGCATGAAGGCCATGTAGGCAAACCACGTTCCAAACTGGTCAGAAAGAATAGGGCGTAAAATTAGCCCCAACATCCTCTGGGCGTAAAGCAGTAAGATGAGCGTAAAATAGCTCTGTCATAGGTTTCTCGCGTAAAGTGGTTATTGAATAACCTTGAGCATAAAAATGGCTCAAATAGACTTTACGCACACATTGTTTTATGAGCGTAAGAACTCGTGTAAAACCCTGTGCGTAAAAGAAACCATATAGTGAGCGTAAAGTAGCTCGATCCACATAAATGACAACAATGGTCTTTGTATGAGACAAATTTCGTTGGATTCTGTGGTAAATGCTATCATTAATATCTTCATGTCAGAGTTTGCATTAAATGCGAGATTTGACAGCTTTGTCCAGCGTAAAAGAGGTTGCTCTGTCCTTGGCGTAAAATCATAGGTGTAGACCCAAGCGTAAAATGAGCAGCCTGCTTCAGGCGTAAAGTGATTTGCTTCTCCTTGGCACAAAGGGGATCAATTTGAGTAGACTGATCTATCACTTTGACCCTTCTTGTGAAGCACTTTTTACGCTCCTACAAAGACCACTTTAAAATAGGTCCAGTCCCTTGGATATAGGTTCCAGTCCATATTTTATTGAAGTTCCATTACCGCCGTACAGCAAAGCAGTGTTGGAGGTATTCCTAGATTGACACTATTTAGATGTCCGTTTATTATTCCAGTGTTAGGAAGTGTTACCTTAGATATTGGGTAGGTTAGAGGCTCTAGAAGGAGTACTATCGATCTTAAATTTCGAGGACGAAATTTTTCTAAGGTGGGTAGAGTTGTAGCACCCAGTTTTCCAAATGAGGGTAATTTTAAAATTTCGTGTTTATAATTATTTTAATAATGATATTTAATTCATGATATGATTTTTGGTAATTTTAAATCATTTTAAAATTATTTAAATCAATGACTTGTGGTTTTGACGTTTTGCTAGTGAAACCCTAGAGACTGTTTGACCTAGAGCCTAACCATGTGATTATGATATTTTAATGTCATTTCTGGCCTAAGGATATTTTTGCATTTGACCTCTTTGAATTATTTTGATATTATTTTATTATTTATGATATTGTTTTGGGATTATTTGAGTCGGGTTCGAATTTCATCTCAATCCGACTTGTAACGGGGATCCGGGGTAACTTAGACTCTAGTTGGACCCATGCATTAGTTAGCCATGGCCCACATTTTAATTAGTCTTGTTAGAAAGATTAGTCATAATCCTAATTATTAGGTTAACCATTTAGAGTTTTTATTTTGACCCTTTTACCCCCAAACCCTAACCAAAATTGTTTTAAACACTTGTAACTAAGGGAGGGACAAACTTGTAATATTCAATGAGGGGGGATAACCATTGTGGCCGGCCCTAATAGGACTCTCATCTCATTTCCTTTCTTTGAGAAGTCTTCTTCTCCAAGTGCTCTCATGCTCTCCCAAGGAAGAAGCATTTCTCCTTGGATTTTCTCTCCTTTAGGTAATATTTTCTTCTCTTTTATTTCTCCATTTTGCATTTAGGAAAGTTTTAACCATAGGAATGACCCCATTGTTGTGTCCCTATTTTGTGTCCTCTTGTGTCCATTATGTGTCCTTTAGGGATTTCTATTGTATTATTGTTGTGTCTTATGTTCATGGGAAAAACCCTCAAACTTGGACACACTTTATATTTAAAATATTGATTAAATAAATTAATTCATATTAAATCTCAGATTTGAATATGTAGAGATGTGTTCTTGAGTACTTTACATTTCATTCATGTATCTCTTATAGATGTGTTCATGTAACATATATAGATTTGTGTATATATATATATATATATATATATATATATATATATATATATATATATATATATATATATAATATATATATATATATATATATATATATATATATTAATGAGAGTGTATCTATATTTATATATGTAATAAATGGTTCATGATGATTATATAATCAAGTTTGTGAGTGTGGTTCCTCATATTATTATTGTCATTATTGTTGTGGATAATTAGGATATATATTGTGTATTCTTTTGGCTCAAACTATCTAAATCCGTCATTATTTTTATCCACGTTTTTAATTTCAGCCCTAACTTAGAAATGTCATAACTTCTAGCTCAAAGCTCGGTTTATTCTTCCGTTTTTTTTAAAAAGAAGCGTATTGAAGTTAGCTTTCCAAAAACATGTATTAATAGGCCTAATTCTTTCTGTAACTTTCTGGAGAATTATTTGAGTGTCAGCTGTACGAAAGACAAACGCGTTCTCGGTGTTTTCGCGATTCCGGGAGTTTTCGGAAACAAAAATGCGATCTGTTTGAAGTTTCGGAAAGCTAACACATAGATCTATAACATACTTTAATCCTAGATTTTAATTCATGCTGAGATGGTACAGTATTGATATTAGTAGGAGTTACTATTCGGCATATGTATTTTGTGCACCCTTGTGTGTAATATAATGTTCTATTTGATTTTAACCCATGTTAATGTATATACATTATGTAATTAAATAGAGAATACAAGCATGAGTAAATGTTTAAATAAATGATGTATGAGGTGTAAGTATCCTATCTAATGTAAGCATGTATAAGTATGGCTTGTAATGAATATGTAGGTTCCATAGTATGTAATGTATGGTGCATATAGTAGTACAAGAGAATAAATGAATGATGAATGAATGCAAGCATGAATGTAATATAATAATAGATGTAATGTATGCAATATACAAGTTAATGAGATGTAATGTTCTATGTTAACACAAATCCTATATTACCTCATGTACCCCTTACACTATGTTGACACTATCACACTTGACACTTTGTTCACTTACACTTTGACACTTTTTGATATGTATATACTATGTATGCCCATTTAACCCTCACTTGTCCCTTTGCTATGTTCACATACACACACATAGCCTCTTAAATAAGTATTTATGAATATAGTTAACTTAGCTATGTATGTATATTATATATATGTTAGCATATTGTGTTGTAATATATAAGTTTATATAACCATTTGAAATGTCATGATTATAGACCTAATGTTGAATACCAATATATGTATGTGTATATATGTGTAGACATATATAGCTTAAAGTAATAGATTACCTAGTGTATATCCAATGTGAATTCTTGCCTATTTGAGTATTGAATAATTGCATGCTATATAGAGTTGGGTGTATGTTGGCTTGTATAGCCTTGTATTGATATGTGCTTGCTAGGATAGTCTTGGTTAGGCCTAGTAAGACTTGTTGGGTTAGGACATGAATATTGTTGTTATATATATATATATATATACACTTATATAATAAAATACTAAATACATATATATATATATACACTTATATAATAAAATACTATATATATATATATATATATATATATATATATATATATATATATATATATATATATATATATATATATATATATATATAAATATCTATATATTTATAAGTATATATATAAATATTGTTGTTATATATTTATGTATGTATTTCAAATTCTACTTTGTACAAAAATATTATTGTGCATAAATTCTCAAGTCATTTTTATCGTTTAAATTATGACTTGTATATTTTTACCACTTTAAAAATATATTATTATTATTTAAATTCCTATATTTTATTTGTTATGGCCAATTGCTGTCCAAATCTAGCATAGGTTTTTGGGTCCAATTGTGTCTAATACATTCAGAGTCTATAAAAGTCATATTGGACTTGATTCATGGCTCTGGGTCCTGTATCTGCACTTTGGTTCAATTCAAATACATGGACAAAAATAGTAAATAATTAATTAATTAATTTCCAGAAACTGTCGCTTGCTGTTTTTGAATTTTTATATATATTTTAAGTGCTGTAAAAATCTGGGAAAAATTATATTTGAATACTTTGTTAATTTAGACAATTTATTATAATTTATTCAGCATTTAAAAAGTGTTGTTGGTATTTTATAAAAATAGGAAAACAAAACTCATTTTCAGTATATTTATGTTTGCTGATTTTAATAAATATTTATGAGGGTTTATAAATTCCCGAAAAATTAGTATAAATTTTTATAATTAACAAGAATTATTTTGGTACTTTATTTTATGTAAAATAGAGCTTTTTGTCTATCTCAAAAATTATTGAAACATAGTGTACAGTTGATTTAATTATTGAATAATTACGACTTGCAACTTTTTGTGTTTTATTCGTATTGAACCTCACCCCGCACTAGTGTAAAGACCCTAGAAAGTTAGTTTGAGTATTGTGTCATCCTACATTGATCTCCTATGCTAAAGTCACCATTTGGCTAGGTGTCCAGTTAGAAAGTCGCGTTGCACCACTAGTGTTGTAGTGTTTAACTTAGTATAAAAACTAAGTTTATGTATTTATTTCTACAGTGATGAGTTACCAGACCTCTATAGCATTTTTATCACTGCTTTGCTTTGTTAAGGCAAGTACTTTCTACAAACTTTATATACTGTTACAACAATGAACTGCGAATCCAACCATGTTAAATGTTGATCCTTGGGGTAGCAAGTTAAATCTTCACATATTGTACTTTCAGTCACTACCATGCTTAGAACAGTCTTTATATATCTTTCACATGATTAGAATCTGGGTTATGCGGAAACTGTTAGTAGCGTACGTGATCATTCCCCCTTACTCGTACATACATACCGAGCAAGGTTGACATTTTACGTATACCTTGTCGTATGCACACCAACTGTATTTGTACGTATGTACATCTATCGCTTGTTTTACTTGTACGGAAGTATATTTTATATACTTGTACCACAGTACATTTTACACCTATTGACGATCACGTACCTGCTACAGTTTTAAACATTACATATGCATCTGTCTCTATGATATATGTGTCCTTGCCATGATAGATTGTGATGTACCATGATTCCAGTTTATTATATTCCTGTTCATTTCATGTTTCGTATATTAGTTTGCTAGAAACAGTACTTGCTCCCGTCCTGACAGGATAACGTTGTAGGTATTCTTACTGAGGAGGAGTTGCTCTGTGATTCGTATTATGGAGTTACTGCCGAGGACCAGACTTTGTCTTACGAGGATGTACCTACGGGGAACCTCGTCTAGTCGTCTATTTGCTTTAGACTTTTGAAAGTAGTCATGTATTAGACTATGTATTTTGTAACTAGACCTGTATCCAGTTTTATATTTCAGACTTGTACTTTGACTTATTATTATTATATGAGATAACTTTTGTGTTTGGAGCATTTATGACTTTTATTTACTTATAGAACTGTTAGCACATTTAGTCTTATCTTGTTATCTCTAGAACAGTTTACTGTGCTTTATCTCAAGCGTAGGCTGGACATGACTCGGCCCGGCCCAATAATTTGGGTAGCGGGTCGTGACATGTTTTTAGTGGTGGCCCATGCAGGTCTCTGACTAAATTATTTGGTTACGTTATCGTACCAAGCATGCATGCAATTAGAAACTTAAGGTAATTAGACAACATTAGAAATGACGCTTAGAACACCTAGAGGAATACTAGGATTGCAACATAGAAAATACATCACATACTTGCTATTATAATTAGATTTTCTTATCTATGATTGTTTACTTTAAAGAGTCCTTATAAGTCCTCTTTATTTCTAGATGGTGCTTACTCGTTCATCCTAGTATATCACACCTGAGAATGGCACAAATCCAGTCAGCTGACCAGTTGACCGATATACCTCCACCTCCACCTACCATATTCCCCTACTCCACAGATCCATAAACCCAGATGCCTCCACCACCTTCCACATCACAATCCCAGCAGGACCCGATACTCCCACGACCACCTATCACTATACCTACCCAGGCTTCCGTCACACTCGACGGGAACCAACTGCTCACTCTGATCTAGGAGTTTCTAACGACCCATCAGGAACAGACTACCCTACTCCGCCAGAGCATGGAGCGTTCTGAGGAACGTACCGTGGTCCTACCATCTGTAGAGCCACGGCAGAGAGCGGGGACAATCAAGGACTTCATAGGTCTGAACCCCAAGGAGTTCTTAGGGACGGAGGGCATAGTTGTAGCAGATGACTGGCTAGACTCGGTAGAGAGGAAGCTCCTTGGAGCTAGGTTGCCGAATGACCTCCAGGTCGAGGCAGCAGGGTTTCTACTGACAGACTTGGCAGGAGTTTGGTTCCGAAATAAGCCACTTTTTGCGAGAGGGAGGGCCACTTGGGATCAGTTCAAGACCCAGTTCAAGAAAAATTTCTTCTCGACCACCGCTAGGGTAGCCATGGGGCTACGATTCTAGAACATCCAGCAGGAGAACCGTTCTGTCGACAAGTATGCGGCAGAGTTTAGTCGTCTGAGCTGTTTCGCTCTTAGTCTGGTTGCAGACCCTGAGGAGATGACGCGTAGGTTTTGCCATGGTCTAGTTCCAGACATTGGCATTCTTGTAGTGGCGAACGGTACGACTGACTACTACCAGAGCCTAGAGTTGGCCCGGAGCATAAAGGAGCGTCTTTAGTCTTGCAAGAGGCCGGCTTTTGTACACCTCGAGGGACCGTCCAAGCGTCAAGCTTTCCAGCAGAGAGCACCGACGCCGCACCAGCAGACATACCGTCCCCCTACACTACATCACCCAACCCCGCCAGTTAGAGCCCCGGGATCCCGACTCAGCAGCAGAGGTTTGGGCAACATCTGCAGCAGCAGAAGGGACCCCAGGGGAAGACTTATAGCCTAGCTCTTAAGCCAGAGCCGGAGCAGGTTTCGGAGCCCGATTACTTGGCTGACGTCATCACATGTCATATTTATTTGCATACTTTTCTAGCTCTATGCTTGTTTGATTCTGGTGCATCTTATAGCTTCCTGTCATTAGAGTTTATGCATAAACACCATCTAGTAGCTACACCTACCGAGGAGATGAGTAGAGTAATGACGGAAGGCAGACCAGTGCCCATTAGAGCTATCTATAGATGCTCTATTACTATAGTCGGAAGAGAGTTCAGGGGACGTTTCTTTGTGATGCCACTCCCCGGTTATGATATCATATTGGGGATAGACTGACTTAGCTATGCCCATGCAGCTATAGACTGTCATGAGGGTAGTATTCTGTTCAGTCCCCCAGGTACAGCACCATTCAGTATCAGGAGGGCAGGACCGGAGATCAGCCTAGAGCCGAACTGTTGTGCGACAGTTGGGGAGTTAGCACCGCCACACCCTATCATTAGGGATTTTATGGATGTATTCCCAGAGGATCTTCCAGGACTTCTGTCTGACAGAGATGTGGAGTTCACTATAGATTTAGTACCGGGTTCATCACCAGTATCCCGGGCTTGCTATAGAGTGAACCCCAAGGAGGCCGTAGAGAAGAAGGAGCAGATTGATGACCTGTTGAAAAAGGGTTTCATTCGATCTAGTGCTTCTCCATGGGGAGCGCCAGTGCTCTTTGTGCCTAAGAAGGATGGTACAGTTCGGTTGTGTATTGACTACCGGGCCTTGAATGCCATCACCATTAAGAACAAATATCCTCTGCCCAGGATAGATGATTTGTTTGACCAGTTGAGTGGGGCGAAAGTGTTTTCCAGGATAGACTTGAGATTCGGGTACCATCAGGTAAAGGTCCGGGCAGTAGACATCCAGAAGATGGCGTTCAATACGAAGTACGGGCAGTACGAGTTTCTGGTGATGCCATTTGGTCTCACAAATACGCCAGCTGTCTTTATGAATTTGATGAATAAGATATTTCACCAGTATCTGGATAAGTTCGTCGTAGTATTCATCGACGATATCCTGATATACTCGAAGACACCGGAGGAGCATGCAGAGCACTTGCGGACAGTTTGGGGAATTCTGAGACAGGAGAGATTATATGCCAAATTGTCGAAGTGCGAGTTCTTTTTAGACCGAGTGGAATTTCTCGGTCATGTAGTTACTGGAGAGGGAATCTCGGTGGATCCCAGGAAGATTGCTGCAGTTGAGACATGGAAGGCTCCGACGTCAGTTTCAGAGATCGAAGCTTTTTGGGTTTAGTAGGCTATTATAGGAAGTTCGTCCAGGACTTTACTAGGATAGCTGAACCCATGACAAAGCTGACACGGAAAGACGCAGAGTACATCTGGTAAGAGGACTGCCAGGCAGCGTTCGAGGAGCTGAAGAGGAAGCTGGCGACCGCTCCAGTTCTGACATTACCTTCAGGATCTGGAGGTTTCACCATATACAACGATGCTTCGGGAAAGGGGCTAGGATGTGTCCTACAACAGCATGAAAAAGTGATTGCTTATGCATATAGGCAATTGCAGACTCATGAGCGGAACTATCCTACCCATGACCTAGAGTTAGCTGCGGTGATCTTTGCACTCAAGTTATGGAAACATTACTTATACGGAGAGCGTGTGGAAATCTTTACTGACCACAAGAGCTTGAAGTATGTGTTCACGCAGAAAGAGCTGAACATGAGGCAAAGACGATAGTTGGAGTTGATGAAGGACTTCGACATCGATTTACAGTATCACCCTGAAAAGGCAAATATGGTGGCGGATGCGCTGAGCATGCATCCAATGGCATGGTATCTGATGATAGATTGATATTTGCGGGAAGATCTGGAGAATCTCGGTATCGAGATAGTTTGGCCAGAATCAGTGATACAGATGATGGCGCTTGACATTCAGTCAGGTTTGAGAGAGTAGATCAGGGAGGCACAGTCTACAGATGAGAGCCTTTGCAGACTTTGCAGAGGATGGATCCTTAAGGCATGGCAGCCGATTGTGCGTGCCGAAGGGAGAGCTGATAGAGGCAGTCTTGTAGGAGGTGTACCGATCGAGATATTCTATTCACCCTGGTGCTAACAAGATGTACCGTGACTTGTGACAAAAATTTTCGAAGAGGGAAGACTTGTCAGCCCCTGTTTTTCAAATTTAATTTAATTAGTGTTAAGTAGTTGCTAATGACATATTTTAGCTTTAAAATAATTTATTATAATTTTTAGGAATTTTTTTAGAATTTTTAAATAATTTTTAAGTAGTTTTTAAGTTAAAATATATTAATTTGTAATTAACTGAATTGTTTTAATATTGTTTTGTAATATTTAAATTTGTTTTAATGTTAGTTTGCAATAAATTGAATGGTTCTAAATACAGTTTGCAAATTGATATTTGTAAACTGTTAGGTTTTGGGCCTATCTGTAATTTCTAAAATCCTAGGGACCTAAATACTAACCCTACTTCACCCACCCCCCACGACCAGGCCAGCTGCCGACGACCACCGACCCTTTCTCCGCCATTTCTGGCCGCCCCAATCGACTTCGACCCGTATTGTATGTCCCCGACCCCGAAACCCTAGCCCTAGACAAAAATCTGACCACCATGTAATACCCATATCTCGTATTACGTATTTGAAATACGTGTACGTATTTCGACCCGTATTGTATGTCTCTCTGTTTGATTTATTTTGGCATTTCATTGAGTTTATCTTGGTTCGGTTCGGCTTGATGTGGTTAGGCTTGGTTCAGTTTTGGTTGGAGAACCAACCCACCCCACCTACCACCACCATCACCATTTATTAACTCCCACCTACCACCACTCTCACCATAAATATCAATCCCACTCTCTCTCTTCAATTATTACTCATTACTCATTTCTTCTTTTCCATCTTTACTCTTCACCTACCAGGAGAGAGTGGAGAGCTTAGGCAAGTACATCTTGCTTCATGGATGAACCCCATTTTTTATTGTTCCATTGTCTTCCTTAAGTGTTTCTAACCTACTTTAGTACTTAGCACTTTTCATTTCTGTGGTTAATTTCTTGTAGATTTAGCTTTGTAGTATTTTTGGATTTCTTGGGTTTGATTTGTTTAACCTTGTTATTTCCAAGTTTTGATGGTTCCATGCTGTAAAGAATCTCGTTCTGTCCCATTTTGACCTATGGAAGTTCGAATTTGGACTCTGGATGATGGAATTATGGAGCTTGGAAGCATGGCTTCATGGTGTTTTTCTTCTCGAAAATTTGAGGAGAAGAACAGTACTTGACCGCATGACTATTTCATGCGGCAAGTGGTTTTTCCCAGCCACGTGGCCTTGCAAGCATTAATTGCATGCATGTATTAAATATTTGCTTGGTAATTGCTTGCTTGCATGCAACAGTTAGTGGCCGCATAGGCCTATTAATGCATTGGTTAGAAGCATTATTAAATACATTTTGTTAGATGGTATATATAATGCAATTGCTAGCAACTTAGCCGTATGTGTTAACAATTGCTGGCAACTTAGCCGCATAGAATCCAAGAATGCATTGAATACATTCTTTAATGCACTCCTAAGTACAATTATTTAATTAGAAAATGGCATTTTGCACCATCAGCCGCATGCATGCATCTTGGCACCAGCCGCATGGCATGTCACTAATGCATTTAAATGCATTCCTAATGCATTTACATTAATGCATTCTTTAATACTTTTTCTAAATACATTTACGAATGCATTTGATTAATATATTCCTTAATGCACGTTCTGGAGTGCATTTGTTAAATGCATTCTTTAAATGCATTTGATTAATACCTACCCTAATGCATTCTTTAAATGCATTTACATTCAGCAAGCTTGTATTTAATGAATACTCTGATGCATTTTCTAAGGCATTCATATTCAGCCGCATGCAATTTTGTACATTCTCTAATGTATCCAGCCGCATATGGGAGCAAGTGAGTTGGCTCGCCTTAATATTAGTTGCAGGCATGGGAGGAAAAATTGAGCTACATGTAACAAATTTTACTTGGCCGCATAAGAATGCTTGGCCAACACTTTGCCAGTATTATATTAATGCAAGCTTTTGTTGCCTGCTTGCATGCATGATTACGTGGCCTTGCTTGCATGCAAATGCCAATAAGTCAGCCGCATGCATGCTTCCTTGCAAGCTTGTGCATTTAAAAATTTGCATTGCATTTAAATATTAGCATTAACAATGTTGGCCGCATGGCCTTACTTTAATTATTTGCATATAGCCATTTTAAATTTTAGGCCACGTGGCCCCAGTACTTGAGTGGCCACGTGTCCTTTTCTTTTGCTTGAGTGGAATCTTGCATTTATTGCGGGTTCCTCTCTCCTTGACTTTTCTGATTGCATGAATATTTTTTGTTGGCCGCATGGCCCCTTCAGTTATTTTCTGGCCGCATAAGCTTTGGCTGGCCGCATGGGTGGCTCTCCCACTCTCTTTGTCCGCATGTATGTTCTTCCACTTTTGGGCCGCATGGGGTCCATTTTGATTGTTTAAATATTTTATTTGCCTGAATTCTGGTCAGAATTTCTTCCCACTCCCAACATGAAAGTTGTAGAGTTTCTCCTTGGCTTCAAGAATATATATATTATAATATATTATTATTTAATTGTGCAAGTTTTTTCCGTCCTTGATAAATGAGCATGACTTTACAGTGACCCATGGTGGTGCACTCTTGACTAGTAATAATGAATGACATGACATGATAGTGGCCCGCCGTGGCGCACTCCTGACAGTAAACTTGATATGATAACTTGACATGATAATTCTTGATAGTGGCCCGACGTGGCGCACTCTTGACAGTGAACCTGACATGATATTTCTCGAAATGCTGTTGCGACGGCTAACATGACATGACAAGTATGAATAACCCGGACACCGTGGACGATTGTGCTTGTACAAATGAACCCGTCTTTTCCTGCATCATGTCTAGGACGGGGACCCCTGAGTAGCATGGTCAGGGGTACCCACTGAAATCGACTAAGGTTAACAACTAGAACAATCCAGTAGTCATGAAGAGATTTTCCAGCTACAGGCAATCCCGTTATCTGGGTGCCCCACTTCGGATCTGTAGCCTGCCGACGAGTATGGCACATTTCCAGCATACTGTTATGTGTTGCACCCTTAGTGTACTAATATTCGACCTGGATAACCTGGATGGTCTGCAGGGCTTGTGGCTGTAGAATAATCTCACTGTATCTTGCTAGTAACTAGGCTTGTGATAACCCTAGTTAGTTAAAGTATCAAGCCGTACCTATTGCTTGGCCGTGATTGAGTGGATGAGGTATAATCTGTCTAGTCTTATCTTGATCCTGTACAAGATTGTTATATGACCTGTTTTCTTATTTTATCTTGCCGATAAATGGTGGGAGAAGCCAAGTTCTGTTCAGACGAAGGGTTACAACCCCGGTCCTTGTTTGGTTTACGGGTTGTAACCTGGTTATCTGAATAGTCCCATGGTTATCTCATCGTATATCACATGTCATGCTTGTTATGTTTTGCCTTACCAACAAGATTTGGAGACGGAGTTCTATTAAGGTGAAGGGTTACAACCCCGGTCCTTGTTTGGTTTAAGGGTTGTGACCTGGCTACTTGAATGGTTCCCTCGTACTCCAGTATGACTGTTGTTATTCTTTTAAATATCAAGCCTTAATTACTGTCTTTTATTATATTATATTCTTGTGCTAATTGCTGGTTTTAGTTCTTAAGTGAAGCCTCCTTGTGGCACTTGCTCTTTCTGGGGTCTGACCCAGCTGATTTTGTATGGCCAGATACCGGAGCAGCACCAGAGGATCTACCGACTTTCCAGCCACATGGTGACCACTAGAAGGAATTCTGGCAACGAGTGGATTTATTTTGGCTCTCCCACTCTATTATAAAATTATTCTTTTGAGGCGTTTAACCGACGAGCAAGTGTTAGCTCGTGTACATTTTCACTTACTGTCTGCCTACGGGCTGTAACATGATTGGCAACCTAGGGTTGATCATGTATGACTAAACTCTTGCTAGTCCTCACATTTTGTAACGACTAGCTTCATGATCAGCTGAATATGTAATGTTTGGGACGCCTTACTATTGTATATTTGGTGATCTTATATCTTGTAACATTTATTTGCTTGTTTGTGATTGAGACACTAGGCTTGTTCATGACCTTAAGAGACTGTTGGATTGTAGATAAACTCTCATATATCTAGACAGCCGTGACCGTATGGTGAGATGGATTCCATTTCTTTATATGCAGCTGGCTATGTCTGCCCCCGCTCTCCAGTGTTCTGGTTCTGGGGCGTGACATGGTTTAAGTGGTGGCCCATGCAGGTCTTGTAAATCAATATATGTGAGAGTTTACCGAATATATGTCTCAATCAGTACTCGCCCTTGATCTCTGTTCGTATCCTCTGAATCCCTTAAATTCTTGTCCTGATCACATGTTTGTATCCTTGAACTGTCCTGGTCCTTCCTTATTGTTCCCTATGTCGTCTTCTTCAGCGACATTGTTCCTAGACCTGCTGATCAGCAAGGCGGAGCACCTCCCGTGGACCAGCAGCAACCAGAAGATCAGGCCCAGCACTCAGGAGCAGCCTCCCGAGTCATGCCTACCGAGGATCCCGAGCCACCAGTTCAGCCCGTCCAGCCTGCAGAGCCCGATAATGGCACTTTGATGGGTCTCATCAGGACCTTGTTAGCTTCCCAGGATCGTAGAAGAGATGCCTTGCACCAGGCAGTGGAAGATGCTCTGAACAGAGGCGGTCGTCATGGGAACAGTGCAACGAACAGTTTCAAGCGCCTGAACCCTCCATTCTTCGATGGCATCGAAGATGCTATCACCGCAGATGCTTGGCTTCAGGACACAGAGGTGATTCTAGAAGCAGCCAGGACCCCAGAAGACGAGAAGGTGGCGGTAGTACGCCTGCAGTTATTAGATCTTGCCCACAGCTGGTGGACGGCGCAGGCCGTAGGATTAGTGGCACCTATTGCTTGGGCAGCATTCAGAGAGAGATTCCAGACCAAGTACTTCGATGCTGTGGCTCGGTATGATCTACAGACCAAGTTCACCAATCTGAAGCAGATGGGCAGGACGGTCGACGGATATGCGGCCGAGTTTTCCAGACTCAGTCGGTTTGCTCCCACCTTGGTGGCAACCGAGTATGATAGAGCCCAGCGATTCCAGCAGGGGCTCCATCTCGAAATTTTGTTGGCAGTGGAGCAGTTTGAGCATCGGACTTTCGATGCGATACTGAGAGCAGCCAGGAGGCACGAGTATACCTCCTACAGGTATAACTCCACCTTCCTATTTTTTTATAAAATAAGGTTTTATATTATTATTGATTTTAAACAAATTAAATTGTTACATACTTAAATATATTTAAGTATTTATAGCATGTCTTGTTTCTTTCAGCCTTGGGCCTTTCCTTTTGGGTTTTCCTTCATGGGCTTTCCTTCGGATTAGAAAGGATAATAAAACCCTTAGGTATTATAGTTTCCATTTAGTTTTAATTCAACATCTCCTCCTAAATCATTCTTCTCCTTCATCAAGGTTGCGTGAAGAGTAAGTAGAGATTCAAAATCTCTAACTGAAATTCTCCAGCTGGATCTGCATTTTCCCGCCGTTCCCAACCAAATTGAAACCCTATTTAATCCCCACAAATTCCCATTTTCTCTTTCTTACCATTTGTTCTTCAATTCTTCTAATAGAGATTGAGAGAGATGAAGGAAGAGCAGAGCTCTTGTTTCCTTCTCGATGGAGAATTAGTAAGTTGAGTTAATTTCGTTCATGATCTATAAATTTTAGATTGTTGAAGAATGATTATCGATCTTCTCCTCGGAACAGATCGATTCACTTCACTCTTCCTGGCTGAGCATCGATCCTTCTTTGCATTTAGAAATTGTGTCCTGGTGAATCAGTTCAAGGTGAGTGGTTCTAGAAATCTTTTGATCCAATTTGTTCTTGTTCTTCGATTTAAGACTGAAGTGAGGGTTCCATTGATAGCTATTCCATCTCGCATTCTTCTAAGGAAACTCTCGATCGGTTGCTTTGAACAACTCAACCAGTGTAGAGGTGAGGGTTCGATCTCAACTCTGTTTAGATCTAGAATTTGCAGTTGGTTTGGAAGTTGATTCAATTTGTTCTCGATCAATTTAGTTCATACCATTCTGAGGACATCAACGAACTCTAGTTGATTTTAACGTTCTCCCTGATCCATTGAATTTTGGTAAGGAATTCTCAATCTTTAATTTATTCTGGGTTCGCTACGGATCAAATTGTTTAGTTCAGTTCGTCTCTGGATCTTCGTAAATTCATTTGATCGTTATAGTAATTCCTGGATCCTTATTTTTGTATCAAGTTCTTAGGATTCCTGGATCTATTGCGTAGACACAACAGATCGAGTAATTCCTTGTGTTAGATACATGTGAGTGTTCAGTTGTGATTCGATTAAATCCTAATTTTAGTATGCTCTTAAGTCAGATCTTCGAATACTCTAAATTACAGTTTTCAAGCTATTTTGAGGAGTAGCTGTTGTCCTGCAACGAGGGCAACCCCATCTAAATTTCTGCAGGTAAAACTTCGATTATTTTGTGTAAGAAATCATGTAGTAACCTGTGCATAAATCTAGTATAAGTTGCATTCATTAGACAATGAACTTGTTCAGTGATAACCAATCTTAACTAATTTCTAAGATGTACATCGGTTGGCTATACTGTTTATAGGTTGTGACCAACTTGTTAATTGGGGGTTTGAGCTATAACAGTTCAGTGAACTTTTGTATCAGTCTTGACCAATGGTGGTTGGATTTGAGGACTGAATTTCATTATGAATCCAGGAGTTGGATAATCTAGTGCTTAACCAGATATAGAGCTGTAATCATGTTCAGGATTGATGTGTCAAGGACAGTAGACTGGGTGAAATTAGATCTCAGACTTGAGCAGGGAATTTACTTGTATCAGTCCAAACTTGGGACTGATACTCTGGGGCATTTAGGTTGTTCTGAAACCCAACTGTTATATTAGTTGAGCTTACTTGAGTTTAATCATAATTCATATTGGGACATTTAGTCTATATGCAGTTGGTAAATGCTTAATTTAAAACATTGAATTAAGGAAGCCTGAGCATGATTTAGTACCCGAGTTCAGTTCTTTGCAAAGCAATGTATTACTTTATTTTCAGTTTCTGAAACCAATGTACCTGGAAATAGAGGGAGGGGGGTTTGCAACCTGTAACCTGACTTTAGGAGCATCAGGTTTTTATACATGTTTATGTTACTACCTGCAGCAGGGGACAGCCTATAGTAGAATTGATAGACTGAATTAATCCTCATGTTTTGTTTAGAACTGAACCATTAAGAGTTGCAGTTGAGTTGGGATTGTTAACTGTGTTATAATCCCTGGACATGGTTAAACAGAGATGTAGAATTGAATTATTAACCTTGCTAATCCTGTGTCCAACTGAGAAATGAATTCTGAGATGAGTTACTCTTGAATGTTTAAATTTAGTCAAGCTTGATATGTTAATCAGTTTCAGTCAGGTTCTTGTACTGATTTTCACTTTCAAATCAGTCCATTACAGGATATGTGAATCAATTTAAGTTAGAATAGTGTAGTTGTGATTGTCATCTTCAGGTTGGTGGTATCAGTCCATTACAGGACTGAACTTTTTAGAGCTGTCCATTCCTGATTTTGTTTAAACTAAATATTTTAGTGTAGGGCAATATGTTCTAAAGTATATGACCACCTATAGGAATAGTCATCTCAACTTTAGCAACATCAGTCATTCCCTGAGATACCTACATGTATTAGGAACACTCTAGGATTTGGTCAAAGTATTCTGTTAGGAGAATTTAGGTTCATAACTGAATTTTCACATGGATATTGTGTTGAACAATGATCACCTGAAAAAGAGTAAGGTTGTCAGGCACTATATCTTGAAACCAATACAATCATGGGAAGTGACCTTATAAACTTAAGTGGTTAGGCAAATAAATAGATTACTTTATACTTGAAATGTTATTATAGTTATATATATTGTAGGATAGAGTTTATGTATATAGGATAAGTTTTAATAGTGTATCAATGTCACTTTTATGAGAACCACATGTTTATATCATACAACCCTTAGTGTTAAACCCTGGTTAGTAACTATATCACATGTTAAGGCAGAATAATAGCTGTAATTGATTAGTTGGTAATTATCTAGATGTTAACCAACTTGTACTCCATACACCAGGAGGATTTCCAGCTTTACTACCTTTTTTCGATCACCCGGAGCCAGGCAAGTATACTCCTCTGATTTGTTCATTTCTCATGTCTTTATATCCCTTCTTGTATCTCCTTGATGACACGATAGTTCACGATATTGTCTGGTTTCATGTTCCATGTTTCATTTGTGTCTGGGAGGGGAAATACTATAGATATGTGATCAAACCCTGTTACTACTCATGTGAATAGCTTGGGTCCCGCACCGTGCACGCGGGGCCAAAGCCGTACCATTTCAAGTTCATTGCATCTACCCAAGCCGATCACAATCTAGATGTATTTCAAATATTGCACATGTCAGGATTCAATTTGTATTTCAGGATTTTATGGTTGTATTTCATGTTCAAGTTGTACTTCATATTCAGGTTGTATTTCATGCTCAGGACTCTTACCATGTTTCCTGTTTTACTTTCAGTATTCCTATTCAGTTTCATGCCTTGTACTTTATATTTATTCATGTTTTCTTGATTTATACCATGATGTACATGTTCATTTCTCTGGATATACTAGCTCCGCTCCTGACTGGATAAGTTGTAGGTGAGTTGGAGGCCTTGTGCGATACATTCTATGGCGAGGAGCCTATTGATGCAGGAGAGCTAGCTGGTGCTGCTCATGACTTAGAGGCTGCAGAAGCCTAGAGATTGCCTTAGTTTCCCTATTATTTCCATGTATTGAGACTAGTAGACTTCTATCATTCTGGAATGTAATAAATTCTGAAATTGTACTTTACTCTGGGATACATTAATAGATGCTGTGTTTCATACTTGTCTTGATATCTGGTTAGTTTTCCTAGATTGGTACAGCTTACTTTGTTGTGTCTAATGACAAAGGCTGGGCGTGTCCGACTCGTATCCGGTTATTCGGGAGCGGATCGTGGCATGTTTTTAGTGGTGGCCCATGCAGGTCTATCCTAATGGTACCTAGGTCTTAGCGTACTATTGGGGGACTTGATTACACTAGGGAAACTTGATCACAACATAGGAGAATCGGGAAATAAGGGTATATCAGGTATATCAGGTATATTGATATTCTATAAACACTTGTTGTATTTAGGTCTAGGTTATTTTAACAGTTTTCTGTTTTTCAGATAGTTCAAAAGCACGCGACACCGGAACAGTTGATCCACCTATACTTGAGGTTCCGAGCTTCCACCCCACAGGTCGTCCCTACTATTCCCATGGATAGTACGTAGTTGACGGAGATGTTTGAAAAGTTCCTTGACACCCAGAGAGAAAGCAAGCCATTATTTTCTAAGCCAGACTTGTGGATGCGCTTCTCGAGCCAGAAAAGACTTCTGCTTTCCAGACTCCCAGACCTTTGGACTTCTCCGACACCGAGCACATATCTTGCATCGAGGAGCAGATCGAGAACCTAGAGTCGCAACTGAAGATTATTCAAGTCCCTGAGAACACGACTCCTCTGAAGATTGAAGTCACCAACCAGGAGATCCAGCTCGTAGCACATACAACAAGATGGGAAGCTAAAGCCTAGGGACGACATGAATACTTATGACGAAGACAACAACTATCCTGGACCCGTAAAGCGTCGCGACACTTAGTCTGCGCTTCTTCGGTCACACCACCAGTCGCATCATCGGAAGCAGATCTCAACAGCCAGCACGCCAGCAGACGTATATTCCTAACAGAGGCTCTGCGCTTCAGTCCAGCGGGAGATCCAGACTCAGATTCAGATGACGACCACCTATAATTTCTGCCGTTGCCAGGACATCACCATAAAGAGTGCCGCCAGAGACGAAGGCTACGCCTGTACTGCGGATCGCCTGCCCATCAAGTCAAGGATTGCCCGGAGATCATTGATCACACTGCCTAAGGATGAGCACGAGGAGCACCAGGACTATAGCAAGGGGACCCACCTCTCCAGATTCAGAAATCACATTGAGCACTACCGCAGGAACCAGTCTACGTCCGTACAGTGAAGAAGATGAAAGTAATTCCAGTCCCGGAGGAATACTAAAGACAGATTGAAGACAGAAGGCTTCTTTTGCATGGTTGGAGGAAACCCATGTATTGTGGTTCGTAACTCCCTTAATTTCCTCTTAGCATCTAAATCGTTTCTCGAAACTTCTTGTTTTTTTGTTTGAAATTCTGATTGATATTTGAAACTTATTTCGAGATATTGTTTCCTATTCGGTATACTTGTTTCAGATCCATAAAATTCATTTTAAAACTTGATCCCAATCAAAACATTGTTGAACCTTCACTCCAATCTTGACACCTGCTTGAGATTCAGTCCCTATTCAAGACTTCGTTTGCTATTTTGAGAAATTGTTTCCTATTTGTTACTTGCTTATGTTCAAGAATTTGTTTCTGTTCACGACCTTGTTGATCTCGTTTCCTAATTGAAATTTTGCTTGTTTCATATTCACGAATTTTATGCTTGTTTTCCACTCCCTAATTGATACACTGTTATCTATTCATTATCCGTAGTCTTGCTTCTTGTTCGAGATCTTCTATTCGAGAATTACTTTTCATCTGTGACTTTGTATTCTATTGAAGATTTCATTTTTCCATTCGAACTCTGTTGAGATTTCATTGTTATTTGAGATTTTGTTGAACTCTGCTTCTGGTATGAGATTTTGCTTCGAGATTTTGTTTCTATTCTATACTTTGCTTTCTGTTCACCCTCTAAGATTTTGTTATCTATTCAGGCTTTTGATTCCTATATCAGGTTGTTGGCCAATTGAGATTTTGGTTATTGTTCGAAACTTCGTTTCGTGTTCAAGATCTGTTTCAGAAAATTTTCTTGTTGTTTCTTAGTACCTAATAAACCCTTGTATTCCAATAGACAGATGAATCATTCTATTGTGACTTGGACTATCGGAACTCATTTTTGAATTCTTTGAAAACCTTTAAAAATTCTTATAAATAAGATTGAGAGACTATTCGATGACCTACTAGGGCATGGCAGTCGCGCGCTGCAGCCGATACCTGGATTACGGAGACTAAGGTTCACTGCAGCCAGCAGCGCACTGGCGGGACAAGAACTCTAAGTTGAAGTGATTCCAGACATTTCCAGGTACGAGTATTATTGAGACTTTATCATATTCTTCATAGCTTGATCTCTTGGGTTGCTTCGTCAATGATTGTTGGAAAATGGATAAAGTTGACAGAATATTCGGTGACATATTACTATTGGAGTCACGGAGCTAAAAGTCCACTGCAGTCAGATATATACTGGCGGGGTAGGGATTCTAGACGAAGTGATTTCAAATGGCTATATGTTCCGGGGCATCATGGGAACTATATTCCTTTTTCATATGATTATTGATATTTCAAAATTGCAAATCCTTGCACGTTCCCCTTGACTAATACTTCCCGTGTATCTCCATACATTTTAATCAACTCTTGCTAATTTCCCTTCTAGCATTTTATCGTTAGATCATTGATTTCCTCAAAATTATACATTGCCAGATTTTGATTTCGTACTTCGTTTGTGTTGTCTATCCGACCATGATTTTCCTATCTTGACCTGGTCCACTTTTGTTAAACTATCAAATTTTTTTTGATCGTACATAATAGTTTATGTTTTCATAATTTTTCTCCTCTAAGTTGTAATTGAAACTTCATTCCGTCTCGTGCCTATTTGATTCTTGATCATCGTTAGATCGTGTTACTTCGACTTCTTATATGTAATTATCGTACTTGGTCTCAAGGCTCAGAGTGTTGCAGAGTTACGCAGGATCGGCAGAAGCATTGGGCGGACAGCAGCAAACGGCCACTTGAGTTCGAGGTTGGAGACAGAGTATTCCTGAAGATCTCACCAACTAGGGGCGTCATCAGATTCGGCAGAGGCGGGAAGCTCAGTCCGAGATTCATCGGACCTTTCGACGTGACGGCACGGATTGGCGAGGTGGCATATCGACTAGCACTTCCAGCTAGCTTGGAGGGAGTACACGATGTTTTCCATGTGTCTCAGCTCCGACGCTACATTTCGGACCCTAGCCATGTGGTAGACTATTCCGAGCTGGAGGTGGGCCCGAGATTGACCTACGAGGAGTAGCCAGTAGAGATCCTGGACCGGAAAGAGAAGCGACTGTGGAACCAGACCATTCCTCTTGCCCGCGTCATGTGGAGACACCACTCCCCGGGAGAGTCCACATGGGAGCGTGAGGATGAGATGCGAGAGCGCTATCCTAGATTGTTTACTTGATTGTACTTTTAAGCATTTTAAATTTCCATTTTCAATAAATATTTCGGGATGTCTCGTGAATCAATTTTGGATTACTTCTGAATTTCGAGGGCAAAATTTTTCAAGGGAGAGAGATTTGTAACTCCACCTTCCTATTTTTTTTTATAAAATAAGGTTTTATATTATTATTGATTTTAAACAAATTAAATTGTTACATACTTAAATACATTTAAGTATTTATAGCATGTCTTGTTTCTTTCAGCCTTGGGCCTTTCCTTTTGGGTTTTCCTTCATAGGCTTTCCTTTGGATTAGGAAGGATAATAAAACCCTTAGGTACTGTAGTTTCCATTTAGTTTTAATTCAACATCTCCTCCTAAATCATTCTTCTTCTTCATCAAGGTTGCGTGAAGAGTAAGTAGAGATTCAAAATCTCTAACTGAAATTCTCCAGCTGGATCTGCATTTTCCCGCCGTTCCCAACCAAATTGAAACCCTATTTAATCCCCACAAATTCCTATTTTCTCTTTCTTACCATTTGTTCTTCAATTCTTCTAATATAAATTGAGAGAGAGGAAGGGAGAGCAGAGCTCCTGTTTCCTTCTCGATGGAGAATTAGTAAGTTGAGTTAATTCCGTTCATGATCTATAAATTTTAGATTATTGAAGAATGATTATCGATCTTCTCCTCGGAACAGATCGATTCACTTCACTCTTCCTGGCTGAGCATCGATCCTTCTTTGCATTTAGAAATTGTGTCCTGGTGAATCAGTTCAAGGTGAGTGGTTCTAGAAATCTTTTGATCCAATTTGTTCTTGTTCTTCGCTTTAAGACTGAAGTGAGGGTTCCTTTGATAGCTATTCCATCTCGCATTCTTCTAAGGAAACTCTTGATCGGTTGCTTTGAACAACTCAACCAATGTAGAGGTGAGGGTTCGATCTCAACTCTGTTTAGATCTAGAATTTGCAGTTGGTTTGGAAGTTGATTCAATTTGTTCTCGATCAATTTAGTTCATACCATTCTGAGGACATCAACGAACTCTAGTTGATTTCAACGTTCTCCCTGATCCATTGAATTTTGGTACGGAATTCTCAATCTTTAATTTATTCTGGGTTCGCTACGGATCAAATTGTTTAGTTCAGTTCGTCTCTGGATCTTCGTAAATTCATTTGATCGTTAGTAATTCCTGGATCCTTATTTTTGTGTCAAGTTCTTAGGATTCCTGGATCTATTGCGTAGACACAACAGATCGAGTAATTCCTTGTGTTAGATACAGGTGAGTGTTCAGTTGTGATTCGATTAAATCCTAATTTTAGTATGCTCTTAAGTCAGATCTTCGAATACTCTAAATTGCAGCTTTCAAGCTATTTTGAGGAGTAACTGTTGTCCTGCAACGAGGGCAACCCGATCTAAATTTCTGCAGGTAAAACTTCGATTATTTTGTGTAAGAAATCATGTAGTAACCTGTACATAAATCTAGTATAAGTTGCATTCATTAAACAATGAACTTGTTCAGTGATAACCAATCTTAACTAATTTCTAAGATGTACATCGGTTGGCTATAATGTTTATAGGTTGTGACCAACTTGTTAATTGGGGGTTTGAGCTATAACAATTCAGTGAACTTTTGTATCAGTCTTGACCAATGGTGGTTGGATTTGAGGACTGAATTTCATTATGAATCCAGGAGTTGGATAATCTAGTGCTTAACCAGATGTAGAGCTGTAATCCTGTTCAGGATTGATGTGTCAAGGACAGTAGACTGGGTGAAATTAGATCTCAGACTTGAGCAGGGAATTTACTTGTATCAGTCCAAACTTGGGACTAATACTCTGGGGCATTTAGGTTGTTCTGAAACCCAACTGTTATATTAGTTGAGCTTACTTGAATTTAATCATAATTCATATTGGGACATTTAGTCTATATGCAGTTGGTAAATGCTTAATTTAAAACATTGAATTAAGGAAGCCTGGGCATGATTTAGTACCCGAGTTCAGTTCTTTGCAAAGCAATGTATTACTTCATTTTCAGTTTCTGAAACTAATGTACCTGGAAATAGAGGGAGGGGGGTTTGCAATCTGTAACCTGACTTTAGGAGCATCAGGTTTTTATACATGTTTATGTTACTACCTGCAGCAGGGGACAGCCTATAGTAGAATTGATAGACTGAATTAATCCTCATGTTTTGTTTAGAACTGAACCATTAAAGAGTTGCAGTTGAGTTGGGATTGTTAACTGTGTTATAATCCCTGGACATGGTTAAACAGAGATGTAGAATTAAATTATTGACCTTGCTAATCCTGTGTCCAACTGAGAAGTGAATTCTGAGATGAGTTACTCTTGAATGTTTAAATTTAGTCAAGCTTGATATGTGAATCAGTTTCAGTCAGGTTCTTGTACTGATTTTCATTTTCAAATCAGTCCATTACAGGATATGTGAATCAGTTTAAGTTAGAATAGTGTAGTTGTGATTGTCATCTTCAGGTTGGTGGTATCAGTCCATTACAGGACTGAACTTTTCAGAGCTGTCCATTCCTGATTTTGTTTAAACTAAATATTTTAGTGTAGGGCAATATGTTCTAAAGTATATGACCACCTATAGGAATAGTCATCTCAATTTTAGCAACATCAGCCATTCCCTGAGATACCTACATGTATTAGGAACACTCTAGGATTTGGTCAAAGTATTCTGTTAGGAGAATTTAGGTTCATAACTGAATTTTCACATAGATATTGTGTTGAACAATGATCACCTGAAAAAGAGTAAGGTCGCCAGGCACTATATCTTAAAACCAATACAAACATTGGAAGTGACCTTATGGAACTTAAGTGGTTAGGCAAATAAATAGATTACTTTATACTTGAAATGTTATTATAGTTATATATATTATAGGATAGAGTTTATGTATACTGGATAAGTTTTAATAGTGTATCAATGTCACTTTTATGAGAACCACATGTTTATATCATACAACCCTTAGTGTTAAACCCTGGTTAGTAACTATATCACATGTTAAGGCAGAATAATAGCTGTAATTGATTAGTTGGTAATTATCTAGATGTTAACCAACTTGTACTCCATACACCAGGAGGATTTCCAGCTTTACTACCTTTTCTCGATCACCCGGAGCCAGGCAAGTATACTCATCTGATTTGTTCATTTCTCATGTCTTTATATCCCTTCTTGTATCTCCTTGATGACACGATAGTTCACGATATTGTCTAGTTTCATGTTCCATGTTTTATTTGTGTCTGGGAGGGAAAATACTATAGATATGTGATCAAACCCTGTTACTACTCATGTGAATAGCTTGGGTCCCGTACCGTGCACACGTGGCCAAAGCCGTACCATTTCAGGTTCATTGCATCTACCCAAGACGATCACAATCTAGATGTATTTCAAATATTGCACATGTCAGGATTCAGTTTGTATTTCAGGATTTCATGGTTGTATTTCATGTTCAGGTTGTACTTCATATTCAGGTTGTATTTCATGCTCAGGACTCTTACCATGTTCCCTGTTTTACTTTCAGTATTCCTATTCAGTTTCATGCCTTGTACTTTACATTTATTCCTGTTTTCTTGATTCATACCATGATGTACATGTTCATTTCTCTGGATATACTAGCTCCGCTCCTTACTGGATAAGTTGTAGGTGAGTTGGAGGCCTTGTGCAATACATTCTATGGCGAGGAGCCTATTGATACAAGAGAGCTAGATGGTGCTGCTCATGACTTAGAGGCTGCAGAAGCCTAGAGATTGCCTTAGTTTCCCTATTATTTCCATGTATTGAGACTAGTAGACTTCTATCATTCTGGAATGTAATAAATTCTGATATTGTACTTTACTCTGGGATACATTTATAGATGCTGTGTTTCATACTTGTCTTGATATCTGGTTAGTTTTCCTATATTGGTACAACTTACTTTGTTGTGTCTAATGATAAAGGCTGGGCGTGTCCGACTCGTATCTAGTTATTCGGGAGCGGGTCGTGACAACAGGATCGTGGACAGGATCGGAGGTCGGAAGCGATCTCACGGCCAGATGACCCAGTCGACAGCACTAGCCCCGGCAGTCAGGGCTTTGACAATTGGAACTCCGAGGCAGGCGGCCTCAGTAACGTCGGTCACGTCCCCTCAGCAGCAGAAATAGAAGCAGTCTTCCGCAATGGGCTGCACTCATTGTGGAAAGCCAGGACACGTTGTTTCGGAGTGTCGCAGAGCTCAGGGATTGTGTTTGGCTTGTGGGGCACCAGACCACAAGATAGGGTCCTGTCCGAATAAGGCCAGTTCATCATCGGCCCAGACTAGTCCCTCGGTAAGGGGACCAGCACCGGCACCAGTGCAGCAGCAGCAGTACCAGCCTCTGAGGCCATTACCGCCTCAGGCTCAAGCCTTCCAGCAGCAGAGACCCCAGCAGTATGCCCTGGTCCAAGCTCAGATTCAGAATCGACAGAGAGGTTCTAGCAGGATGTCTTCCTTCCTCTTTCTTCCTTCAAATTTCTTACTTGCATGATTGATTGTTTGATTGATTGCTTAGTATAGCTTGTCATTGCAATCTCTAGCCTCTTGATTAAATTCCAAGGACAGAATTCTTTTAAGGTGGGTAGAGTTGTAATGCCCATATCTCGTATTACGTATTTAGAATACGTGTACGTATTTCGACCCGTATTGCATGTCTTCCGGCTTGATTTATTTTGGTATTTCATTGAGTTTATCTTGGTTCGGTTCGGCTTGATGTGGTTAGGCTTGGTTCAGTTTTGGTTGGAGAACTAACCCACCCCACCTACCACCACCATCACCATTTATTAACTCCCACCTACCACCACTTCCACCATAAATATCAATCCCACTCTCTCTCTTCCATTATTACTCATTACTCATTTTTTCTTCTCCATCTTTACTCTTCACCTACCATGAGAGAGTGGAGAGTTTAAGCAAGTGCATCTTGCTTCATGGAGGAACCCTATTTTTTATTGTTCCATTGTCTTCCTTAAGTATTTCTAACCCACTTTAGTACTTAGCACTTTTCATTTCTGTGGTTAATTTCTTGTAGATCTAGCTTTATGGTATTTTCGGATTTCTTGGGTTTGATTTGTTTAACCTTGTTATTTCCAAGTTTTGATGGTTCCATGCTGTAGAAAATCTCGTTCTGTCCCATTTTGACCTATGGAAGTTCGGATTTGGACTCTGGATGATGGAATTATGGAGCTTGGAAGCATGGCTTCATGGTGTTTTTCTTCTCGAAAATTTGAGGAGAAGAACAGTACTTGACCGCATGACTATTTCATACGGCAAGTGGTTTTTCTCAGCCACGTGGCCTTGCAAGCATTAATTGCATGCATGCATTAAATATTTGCTTGGTAATTGCTTGCTTGCATGCAACAGTTAGTGGCCGCATAGGCCTATTAATGCATTGGTTAGAAGCATTATTAAATACATTTTGTTAGATGGTGTATATAATGCAATTGCTAGCAACTTAGCCGCATGTGTTAACAATTGCTGGCAACTTAGCCGCATAGAATCCAAGAATGCATTGAATACATTCTTTAATGCACTCCTAAGTGCAATTATTTAATTAGAAAATGGCATTTTGCACCATCAGCCGCATGCATGCATCTTGGCACCAGTCGCATGGCATGTCACTAGTGCATTTAAATGCATTCCTAATACATTTACATTAATGCATTCTTTAATACATTTTCTAAATACATTTACTAATGCTTTTGATTAATATATTCCTTAATGCACGTTCTGGAGTGCATTTGTTAAAGGCATTTGTTAAATGCATTCTTTAAATGCATTTGATTAATGCATTTGATTAATACCTACTCTAATGCATTCTTTAAATGCATTTACATTCAGCAAGCTTGCATTTAATGAATACTCTGATGCATTTTCTAAGGCATTCATATTCAGCCGCATACAATTTTGTGCATTCTCTAATGTATCCAGCCGCATATGGGAGCAAGTGAGTTGGCTCGCCTTAATATTAGTTGCAGGCTTGGGAGGAAAAGCTGAGCCGTATGTAACAAATTTTACTTGGTCGCATAAGAATGCTTGGCCAACACTTTGCCAGTATTATATTAATGCAAGCTTTTGTTGCCTGCTTGTATGCATGATTACGTGGCCTTGCTTGCATGCAAATGCCAATAAGTCAGCCGCATGCATGCTTGCTTGCAAGCTTGTGCATTTAAAAATTTGCATTGCATTTAAATATTAGCATTAACAATGTTGGCCGCATGGCCTTACTTTAATTATTTGCATATAGTCATTTTAAATTTTAGGCCACATGGCCCCAGTACTTGAGTGGCCACGTGTACTTTTCTTTTGTTTGAGTGGAAGCTTGCATTTATTGCGGGTTCCTCTCTCCTTGACTTTTCTGATTGCATGAATATTTCTTGCTGGCCGCATGGCCCCTTAAGTTATTTTCTGGCCGCATAAGCTTTGGCTGGCCGCATGGGTGGCTCTCCCACTCTCTTTGGCCGCATGTATATTCTCCCACTTTTTGGCCGTATAGGGTCCACTTTGATTGTTTACATATTTTATTTGCCTGAATTGTGGTCAGAATTCTTCCCACTCCCAACATGAAAGTTGTAGAGTTTCTCCTTGGCTTCAAGAATATATATATTATAATATATTATTATTTAATTGCGCAAGTTTTTTCCCTTCTTAATAAATGAGCATGACTTTACAGTGACCCATGGTGGTGCACTCTTGAATAGTAATAATGAATGACATGACATGATAGTGGCCCGCCGTGGCGTCTAACATGACATGATAAGTATGAATAACCCGGACACCATGGACGATTGTGCTTGTACAAATGAACCCGTCTTGTCCTGCATCATGTCTAGGACGGGGACCCCTGAGTACCACGGTCAGGGGTACCCACTGAAATCGACTAAGGTTAACAACTAGAATAATCCAGTAGTCATGATGAGATTTCCTATACAGGCAATCCCGTTATCTGGGGGGCCCACTTGGGATCTGTAGCCTGCCGACGAGTATGGCACATTTCCAGCACACTGTCATGTGTTGCACCCTTATTGTACTAATATTCGACCTGGATAACCTGGATGGTCTGCAGGGCTTGTGACTGTGGAATAATCTCACTGCATCTTGCTAGTAACTAGGCCTGTGATAACCCTAGTTAGTTAAAGTATCAAGCCGTACTTATTGCTTGGCCGTGATTGAGTGGATGAGGTATAATCTGTCTAGTCTTGTCTTGATCCTGTACAAGATTGTTACATGACCTGTTTTTTTATTTTATCTTGCCAATAAATAGTGGAAGAAGCCAAGTTCTGTTCAGATGAAGGGTTACAACCCCGGTCCTTGTTTGGTTTACGGGTTGTAACCTAGTTATCTGAATAGTCCCATGGTTATCTTATCGTATATCACATGTCGTGCTTGTTATGTTTTGCCTTACCAACAAGATTTGGAGATGGAGTTCTATTCAGGTGAAGGGTTACAACCCCGGTCCTTGTTTGGTTTAAGTGTTGTAACCTGGCTACTTGAATGGTTCCCTCGTACTCCAGTATGACTGTTGTTATTCTTTTAAATATCAAGCCTTAATTAATGTCTTTTATTATATTATATTCTTGTGCTAATTGCTGGTTTTAGTTCTTAAGTGAAGCCTCCTTGTGGCACTTGCTCTTTCTGGGGTCTGACCCAGCTGGTTTTGTATGGCCAGATACCGGAGCAGCACCAGAGGATCTACCGACTTTCCAGCCACATGGTGACCACTAGAAGGAATCCTGGCAACGAGTGGGTTTATTTTGGCTCTCCCACTCTATTGTAAAATTATTCTTTTGAGGCGTTTAACCGACGAGCAAGTGTTAGCTCGTGTACATTTTCACTTACTGTCTGCCTACGGGCTGTAACATGATTAGCAACCTAGGGTTGATCATGTATGACTAAACTCTTGCTAGTCCTCACATTTTGTAATGACTAGCTTCATGATCAGCTGAATATGTAATGTTTGGGACGCCTTACTATTATATATTTGGTGATCTTACATCTTGTAACATTTATTTGCTTGCTTGTGATTGAGACACTAGGCTTGTTCATGACCTTAAGAGACTGTTAGATTATAGATAAACCCTCATATATCTAGACAGCCGTGACCGTATGGTGAGATGAATTCCATTTCATTATACGCAGCTGGCTATGTCTGCCCCCGCTCTCCAGTATTCTGGTTCTGGCTTAGTTGTATTGAACCTCACCCCGCACTAGTGTAAAGACTCTAGAAAGTTAGTTTGAGTATTGTGTCACCCCACATTGGTCTCCTATGCTAAAGTCACCATTTGGCTAGGTGTCCAGTTAGAAAGTCGCGTTGCACCACTAGTGTTGTAGTGTTTAACTTAGTATAAAAACTAAGTTTATGTATTCATTTATACAGTGACGAGTTACCAGGCCTCTATAGAATTTTTATCGCTGCTTTGCTTTGCTAAGGCAAGTACTTTCTACAAACTTTACATACTGTTACAACAATGAACTGCGAATCCAACCATGTTAAATGCTGATCCTTGGGGTAGCAAGTTAAATCTTCACATGTTGTACTTTCAGTCACTACCATGATTAGAACAGTCTTTATATATCTCTTACATGATTAGAATCTGGGTTATGGGGAAACTGTTATTAGCGTACGTGATCATGCCCCCTTACTCGTACGTACGTACCGAGCAAGGTTGATTATTTTATGTATAGCTTGTCGTAGGCGCACCAGCTGTATTTGTACGTATGTACATCTATCGCTTGTCTTACTTGTACGAAAGTACATTTTATATACTTGTACCACAGTACATTTTATACCTATTGACGATCAAGTACCTGCTACAGTTTTAAACATTACATATGCATCTGTCTCTATGACATATATGTCCTTGCCATGATAGATTGTGATGTACCATGATTCCAATTTATTATATTCCTATTCATTTCATGTTTCGTATATTAGTTTGCTAGAAACAGTACTTGCTCCCGTCTTGACAGGATAACGTTGTAGGTATTCTTACTGAGGAGGAGTTGTTCTGTGATTCGTATTATGGAGTTACTGCCTGTAAGCCCCCTGAATTTCTGGGATTTATTTTCAAATTTTTCCAAATAATTTATTCTCGATAATTAATTTTTGATTTAATTAATTTTGATCATTAAATGCTCTCTACCGTGACTTGGATTTCTAGAGCATCAGGGATGCCAGTCTCTGGAAACTTCCTTCTTGAAATTTGTAGTAGACGAGATTATCTTCACAGTTATATTTCGTGTCCCACTCGAACTTGTTCCCTTGTACTCTTTTTGCTTCGCGCAAGTTCGGGTCAATTTAGACCATTTAATTATTAATTGAATTCTCACTCTTTTTCTTGATCATCATATGCACGTTACCATGACTTTTAATTTAGGAGCACCAGACCTGTCATTTTCTCAAAACCAACTTGTCATGCATGATCTACTCGAGACGCTCTTCATCCATGACCTTCGTGTCCCACTAGACACTCCATTTTGTGCTCCATTTCCTTCGCACAACTTTCGGTTCAATTTAGGACAATTAATTATCTACTGTGAAACCTGATTTAATTTCCAATTTAATTTTGGGGCCCGACATCGGCCCAATCCAGTCGACCCAATATATGGCCCTGGCCTGTTTTGAGTCTACTATGCACGTGCCACTTGCGTGCCATCGAATTGATTTCCCTTGTGCTCCCATTTCGTCCATGATTTTTAATAGTTTAAAATTATTATTTTAATTAAATCTTGGCCCCAAGCTTGTCCAAACTTGACCGAACCTGATCCAACGCCCAACCAGATTTTATGTGATCCCTATCATGACTATCCATACACCCCTACACAATTTCTCTCTTTTTCCTATCTTAAAATATCCTTCTCTTTTATTTAATAAATAACTCTTTCTCTCTCATTCTAATATATATATATATATATATATATATATATATATATATATATATATATATATATATATATATATATATATATATATATATATATATATATATATATATATAAATATCTCTCTTTCTCTCTCTTCTCTCCTACACACATACACCTCACCCCTATCATCACAGCTCACCCCCCCCCCCATGTGGCCGAACACCCTCCCCATCTCTCTATTCTAATTCTCTCTCTCCTCCCTTTTAAATCACACACTAATTCCTCACTTCTCTCTCTCCAACTCTCACCAACGCAGCCCTCTCCTTCACGAGCAGCCATCCCCCGACCTCCCATGGCCGAGAACTCCACCTCAGCCTCCTCCCGACTTCACCTCCTTCCTCTTCCTTTCGAACCACCTCTTCTAGCCGAGCTCCACCACATCACCACCACCACCGAACACCAACACCATTGCCGCCACCTACATCCCTATCACCATTGGCACGCCACCACCACCTTCAACCACCACGACCGCCGCACGTACCTGGCTGCACCGCCGTGCCAGGCCGGCGAGCCCCTCCCCCGCGGCCAGCTGCGCAGCCACGCAACAGCAACATACATAGCAGCAGCACAAGCGGCCAAAAATGGCCAGCAGCCGCCGTTCAGGCGCCGCCACCGGCGCCACGGCCGCCGTGGCCGACCACCCCCTGGCCAGGCGAACTGGGCGTACCATCCCGTGGTGGCCACCGTCCTCCGGGATGCGCCGTCTAGACGATTCGTACGTTTTGCACGGAGTTCCGTCGACGCGCGCACGAGAAAGTTTCAGAATTCGTTCTTCGAGGCAGCGACTTTACGCCAATTTTCTGGACAATCCGACCGTTGGATCGACAATTTCTTCGCTCCGTCTCAATCTCGGTATATAGCTCTTCACTCTCCTGAAATTTCATCTGTTAGTTTCGTCGTTTGATACATCAAAATCGGCCACCAAGTTGACCGTTTAAATTGTGTAATTTTCGGACAGTTTCGCGGAGCCAACTTCGTCGGTTCGTATCTCCTCCATCGTAGCTCCGTCTGGCATGCTACTAGTTCCTATGCGATGCTGGTATAACCCTCTTCCTATCCCTCCAGTTTCGTTTCATTGTGAGCACGTTTGATTGGTTGAATTCGACGCCAAAGTTGGTCGTCCAAATTCGTAATTTCTAACTTATAAAATTCCATTTTTGAACTCGGGACTACGGATTCAATTTCTGACACCACCAGTAAACTCGTGGCGTCGTTCTAGCACGTTTTCATATAAAGTTTGTTAGATTTGGAGGACGTGGGCCCTGGCACGTATTTCGGTACAAAGCGGACCCCACAGTCCGGGTCAACAAGACTTTTTGATGTCGGCTCATCGAAATCCAATTCCGGATATACCATTGAGTTCGTATCGACATTCTGGACTCGTTGACATATAATTTGCTAGGTTTTAGTAGACATTGATTCCGGCACGCCTTTCGGTGCAAGTCGGATACCAATATCCGGGTCAACGGGTCATTTTGAGATCGGTTCATCGGAATCCAATTTTGGATATCTCGTTGAGTTCGTATCGTCATTCTGGACTTGTTGACATATAATTTGCTGAGTTTTGAGGACATTGGCTCTGACACGCTTTTCCGTGCAAATCGATTTCTAATATCTGGGTCAACGGACCAATCTGAGATCGGGTCAACGGTATCCAATTCTGGTATACCGTTGGGTTCATATCGTCATTCTGTATTCGTGGACATATAATTTGTTAGGTTTGGTAGACTAGTATTCTTGCACGTTTTTCGGTGCAAAGCGGGTCCGACACGGACACCGTTTTGACCCAAAATTACCTTTTTGCCCCTGTGTCCAAATTGGACTCATAAATATGCTATCCTAGCTGATTTGACCATTCTGGACACGTTGGTGATGTTGGTTTCACCATCCGACAACATCTGTAGGTTTTCACCCTATTATTATTATAATCTTTCTCTTTTGTTTGTATTTTGAGATCTATCGATTCCAGTGATTCACAATCACTGAAATTGATGTGTTGACCCTGTAGATGTTTATAGAGACTAGCCTTGACCCTATTTGACCATAGTTGACTGCTTTGACTAAACGTCGAAGTACAGTCAACATTGACCTAGGTTAGGCTAGTTTTGACCTTGGTTGACCACAGTTGACTATTTTGACCAAAAGTCAACCGGAAGTCAACCGTAGCCTAAATTGACCAGAAGTTGACCGAAGTTTACCGGTCGACCCAAAGTCAACTGTTAGTCAACATTAGTCAAGTTTGACCTAGAGTTGACCAGTTGACCAAAAGTCAACTGTAAGTCAACCCTTGACTTAGATTAACCTAGTTTGACTTGCCTTGACCTAGTTTGACTTAGTATGACTTGATTTACTTTCAAACCCTTATATTGATACAGTATTCCATCTATAGGTCCTCGAGGCACTGTTCTAGGACTCAGTTGACATATTCTACCATATCGCAGGCGAGTACATTCTCTGATAACTTTTTTTCAATTTATGATAACTGTTATGATTTATGTACTTAGTGTAGATATGCTTATTCCTGACATATGGTTCTCACGGATTGGTATTCCTGGATCTCGGCGAGAGATATTTCTCCTTCTTAGGTTGGGATGTATTGTGCAAGCTTCCTTGTAGCTCTTGCATAATATGTGGTCACTGATTCTAGAGAAGACTTACTCCCTTCTTATTAGAATCTCGTGCAGTGACATGTCCTGTTTGGATCCATTCTACCAGTTGGGGGTAGGGGGAGTAGTAGCGTATGCCTGTTATCAGATCCATCTTGTATTCTTGAATAGTGTTAGTCATATACCACACTTATGACTAGCCAGGCCAGTTCTTACAGGTACCCAAGCCGATCACAAGTTGAAACTACTACTCACACACATTGGATATATGGATTACCTTGATTTGTGTATATACCATGATTCAGTTCTACTTTTCTGTTCTAGCTCTAGCTCTACAGCTTACTATGCCATGATCCATATATGTACACTCCATAATTTCATTGTATATGCTCTATTTACAGTCTTATGGCTTTTATTCTATCTTGAGATCTGTTATAAGATATATGTACTCGTTCCATCATGACCGGATATGTTGACAAAATTTTAGGAGTAGTTATGCCCTCAGTATTGGACTTCATGATGTTGCTAGCTGAGGTGGATCTCACTATTCTTCTATGTGAGTTGCCTGGTAGTTATCCTTAGTTAGTTTTGTTGTTCCTTCTTTATTTTTATGTATTATGATCATTGTAGATTCTTGTTGTTCTAGTGATATTGTTATTATTTCTTGTCTTATCTTCCTTAGTTTTCGTGATGTGACATGAGTACATTTCTAGTTATGGATCTTTAGACGTTGTAGTTAGTATAGTATACTTGACAACGCTCTACCGCCGATACTGCGGCGTAGGCTAGGCGTGGCCCACGTATTCGTACCCGTATATCCGGGTGCGGGTCATGACACATTTTTAGTGGTGGCCCATGCAGGTCAGTCTTTGCAATTAATGCGAAGTCGTGGTAGTACTTGAGCTTTTCTGTACTACTGCGAGCCTGTCCTAGGATTAAGGTTGAGTCATGGAATATTTTAGGATTTGGTACTCAGTCACATATTGGGAACTCTTGATAGATTCTAGGGATGACTCCTGGGAATCTTATTTCGAAACTCTTCGAATCTATTCTCATTCGTTTCTATCCGTCCTGATTCCTGAGACATCTCTCAGTTATCGTACTTTATTATTCTTTGGAATGAGTTTGTGGATCCCAGAGGGAAGGTATAAGTTGGACTTGTATATCATCTAGGTTGGGGAGAGAATATGATTTACCAACCTCGTATCATGGTCGAGGTTTGTTTTAGATTATATTCCACCATTTTCTATCTTGACCTAGGTAGTACCCTCGGGACTTTTCCTGAGATTTTCCTCTGAACCCTATCTCGGAAGTTGTTTTCGTTGTTTCTATTAACTTACCCTTGACTTGTTGTTGAATTTTAAATCCTAATATTCGTTGTTGACCTTTGATTTTGTTTTGGATAATTCTTTTAAGAATCGAGTTAAGATATCCTGATAAATATATTTTGGACGAGGACGATGAGAACAGTAAGTGTCTACTTTATTTATGGAGTTTAGAATTCATCGCAGTCATATTAGCTAGCGAGACAAGGACATGGAGCCCGATTTGGATATACTATCCTAGTTATGTCATTTAGATTCTCTTGCAGCCATACCGGTTGGCGTGGTAAGGAATCTAGATGACATGATTATAGGGTGTATATCATAGTTATGGACTTCATTGTTTATTACCGCTATGCTTACTGGCGTGGCAAGAATTCTGGCAACATAATTTGGGATAGACGTGTATGGTTATCAGATCGTATCTTAAATTGATTCACTTGTTTTAACCTATTGGGCAAGAGCAGTTCCTACTATTACTTCTGTTTTTCCATTCTTCTCTTTCTCATCGCATGATGATTTCCTTATCTTACCCTTACTTCCTCCGTCTTGATCAATTATGTCTTGGTTCCACCAATTACCTATCTCGTACCTACTTTTGTCAGCCATACTTTGAAAACCTTGAAAATTTTAGAATTTTCATATCTTTTTATCTTGGGAGAAATCGAGGAAGTATCATAATCATCCGTCTCGGAGTAGACATTGTTGGTAGTAGTCGAAGCAGAGCGAGATGATTACCCCGGCTTCCTCCTACGATCCCATATTCTGGTTTCTATGATAACAGAAGCAATTCAATTCTACATCCTTGATTTGTTTATTATATTTTGATATCGTGAGATTGATCCTCTCTGATTGACCAATCGATTCTGGTTGTCTAGTTTATCGTGCCAAAGAGTCTTGATTATTGATTAAACTTAAATGGTTTCGAATTCCATTGTGATATGATTTCCTTCTTAGATGCTCGTGTCCAGACTTCGTTGATTTTGTTCTCCATCTTGCCCAAATTCTGATTTACTCAAAACTAGATCAATTTAAATCGTGCTGAGACTAAATTATTTATTTTTATCGTGATTGGACAATACTATCATCACTCGTGCTTTAAACTTTCGATTCAATTCTGGCAAATGACTAAATTCTATTCCAATCACGATTAGGCTTTATACTATCCTTGATTATGCCGGAGTCTTATGTTGGTCATGCCTAAACCGTTATACTTTTGACCAAGGTTGAGCTGACCGTATCTATGATCGTATTGAGATTCAATTTTGAGCATGTTTGGATTTTGAAACACTCGTGCCTATACTCTTTTCGACTTTGATTTGATTTTCTGATTGTATCTGAAATTTCCTTGTGCTTAATCATGCCTAGATGATCTAGCGTGACTAAGGCAACTTGGAGTTCCTTGATCGTAATTTTAACGATCATAACTATGCATATCATCTTGCTTCTAAATTGTGCTTTTAAGACCTTGATTTGAATTCATGATTTATTCGTCATTCACAACTGAACTTGGATCTTGATCGTGCTTATGTGACCTATAATCTGATTTCTATCAATTCTATCTCTCAATCGTGCTATACTCAAATTTTTCTCTCCATTTGCTTCTCTTAGCCCTGTTTTAGATCATGAATATCCAACTTTGATTTTCATGATCTTGATAATCTTATCATCAAATCGTGCTAAAATCTTGAACCCAAATCGACTGTGTCGAAATAGGTCTCAGTCGTACTTAAATTTTGATTCTCTAGTCACTCGTGCTCAAGTTTTATTCCTGATCATGACTAGGGTTGCGATTTTCGTCGCTCTACTCTACATCGTGCCTAAGTTGTTAATCATCACAAATTCTGAACGCGTCTGGGTCTTGATTTCACTCATGACCAGGTGGTTAAATTCTTGATCAATATTGTGCTAAGCATTGTTTATTCCGAACAATGTCCAATCACGTCATTTTCATCTTGATCGTGCCTATGTATAACCCTAAATCTAATTTCATCGAGCTGAATCCTGTTAATCAATGCTTTGACTCGATTGTAACCGGACGAAGCTCAAGTTTTGATTTCGTTATCGTACTTCTATCGTGCCAAATCCCTCATCGTGCCTGAACAATTTTGAATCGATTATCTTGATCGTGCAAAACTCGTCAATCTTGGATCGTGCCTAAAATATTGCCTAAATCTTCTATCATGTTTTAACCCCACTACCAACCTTTAATTTCGAGAACGAAATTTTTATAAGGTGGGTAGGATGTAAGCCCCCTGAATTTTCGGGATTTATTTTCGAATTTTTCCAAATAATTTATTCTCGATAATTAATTTTTGATTTAATTAATTTTGATCATTAATGCTCTCTACCGTGACTTAGATTTCTAGAGCATCAGGGATGCCAGTCTCTGGAAACTTCCTTCTTGAAGTTTGTAGTAGACAAGATTATCTTCACAGTGATATTTCGTGTCCCACTCGAACTTATTCCCTTGTATTCTTTTTGCTTCGCGCAAGTTCGGGTCAATTTAGACCATTTAATTATTAATTGAATTCCCACTCTTTTTCTTGATCATCATATGCACGTTACCGTGACTTTTAATTTAGGAGCACCAGACCTGTCATTTTCCTCGAAACCAACTTGTCATGCATGATCTACTCGAGACACTCTTCACCCATGACCTTCGTGTCCCACTCAGACACTCTATTTTGTGCTCCATTTCCTTCGCACAACTTTCGGTTCAATTTAGGACAATTAATTATCTACCGTGAAACCTGATTTAATTTCCAATTTAATTTTGGGGCCCGACATCGGCCCAATCCAGTCGGCCCAATATATGGCCCTGGCCTGTTTTGAGTCTACTATGCACGTCCCACTTGCGTGCCATCGAATTGATTTCCCTTGTGCTCCCATTTCGTCCATGATTTTTAATAGTTTAAAATTATTATTTTAATTAAATCTTGGCCCCAAGCTTGTCCAAACTTGACCGAACCTGATCCAACGCCCAACCAGATTTTATGTGATCCCTATCATGACTATCCATACACCCCTACACAATTTCTCTCTTTTTCCTATTTTAAAATATCCTTCTCTTTTATTTAATAAATAACTTTTTCTCTCTCATTCTAATATATATATATGTATATATTTTTTTATATGTATATATATATATATATACATGTAAATATCTCTCTTTCTCTCTCTTCTCTCCTACACACATACACCTCACCCCTATCATCACAGCTCACCCCCCATGTGGCCGAACACCCTTCCCATCTCTCTATTCTAATTCTCTCTCTCCTCTCTTTTAAATCACACACTAATTCCTCACTTCTCTCTCTCCAACTCTCACCAACGCAGCCCTCTCCTTCACGAGCAGCCATCCCCAGACCTCCCATGGCCGAGAACTCTACCTCAGCCTCCTTCCGACTTTACCTCCTTCCTCCTCCTCCTGAACCACCTCTCCTAGCCGAGCTTCACCACATCACCACCACCACCGAACACCAACACCATTGCCCCCACCTACATCCCTATCACCATTGGCACGCCACCACCACCTTCACCCACCACGACCGTCGCGCGCCCCTGGCTGCGCCGCCGTGCCAGGCCGGCGAGCCCCTCCCCCACGGCCAGCTGCGCAGCCACGCAACAACAGCATACATGGCAGCAGCACAAGCGGCCGGAAATGGCCAGCAGCCGCCGTCGGCGCCACGACCGCCGTGGCCGGCCACCCCCTAGCCAAGCGACCTGGGCGCACCCTCCTGTGGCGGCCACCGTCCTCCGGGATGCGCCGTCTAGACGATTCGTGCGTTTTGCACGGAGTTCCGTCGACGCGCGCGCGGAAAAGTTTCAGAATTCGTGCTTCAAGGCAGCGACTTTGTGCCAATTTTCTGGACAATCCGACCGTTGGATCAACGATTTCTTCACTCCATCTCAATCTCGTTATATAGCTCTTCACTCCTCTGAAATTTCACCCGTTAATTTCGTCGTTTGATACATCAAAACCGGCCACCAAGTTGACCGTTTAAATTGTGTAATTTTTGGACAGTTTCGCGGAGCCAACTTCGTCGGTTCGTATCTCCTCCATCGCAGCTCCGTCTGGCGTGCTACCAGTTCCTATGCGAAGCTGGTATAACCCTCTTCCTACCCCTCCAGTTTCGTTTCATTGTGAGCACGTTTGATTGGGAATTCGACGCCAAAGTTGGCCGTCCGAATTCGTAATTTCCAACTTGTAAAATTCTATTTTTGAACCCGGGACTCCGGATTCAATTTCTGACACCACCAGTAGACTCGTGGCATCGTTTTGTCACGTTTTCATATAAAGTTTGTTAGATTTGGAGGACGTGGGCCCTGGCACGCATTTCGGTGCAAAACGGGCTCCACAGTCCGGGTCAATCGAACTTTTTGACGCCGGCTCATCGGAATCCAATTCCGGATATACCGTTGAGTTCGTATCGTCATTCTGGACTCGTTGACATATAATTTGCTAGGTTTTAGTGGACATTGGTTCCGGCACGCATTTCGGTGCAAGTCGAATACCAATATCCGGGTCAACGGGTCATTTTGAGATCGGCTCATCGAAATCCAATTCTAGATATACCGTTGAGTTCGTATCGTCATTCTGGACTCGTTGACATATAATTTGCTGAATTTTGAAGACATTGGCTCCGACATGCTTTTTGTGCAAATCGGTTTCTAATATCCGGGTCAACGGACCAATCTAAGATCGGGTCAACGGAATCCAATTCTGGATATACCGTTGGGTTCGTATCGTCATTCTGGATTCGTGGACATATAATTTGTTAGGTATGGTAGACTAGTATTCTTGCACGTTTTTCGGTGCAAAGCGGGTCCGACACGGACACCGTTTTGACCCAAAATTACCTTTTTGCCCCTGTGTCCAAATTGGACTTATGAATAGGCTATCCTAGCTGATTTGACCATTCTGGACACGTTGGTGACGTTGGTTTCACCATCCGACAACATCTGTAGGTTTTTACCCTATTATTATTATAATCTTTCTCTTTTGTTTGTATTTTGAGATCCATCGATTCCAGTGATTTCACAATCACTGAAATTGATGTGTTGACCCTGTAGATGTTTATAGACACTAGCCTTGACCCTGTTTGACCATAGTTGACTGCTTTGACTGAACGTCGAGTAGAGTCAACATTGACCTAGGTTAGGCTAGTTTTGACCTTGGTTGACCACGGTTGACTATTTTGACCAAAAGTCAACCGTAGCCTAAATTGACCAGAACTTAACCGAAGTTGACCAGTCGACCCAAAGTCAACTGTTAGTCAACGTTAGTCAAGTTTGACCTAGAGTTGACCAGAGTTGACCAGTTGACCAAAAGTCAACTGCAAGTCAACCCTTGACTTAGATTAACCTAGTTTGACTTGCCTTGACCTAGTTTGACTTAGTATGACTTGATTTACTTTCAAACCCTTATATTGATACATTATTCCATCTATAGGTCCTCGAGGCACTGTTCTAGGACTCAGTTGACATATTCTACCATATCGCAGGCGAGTACATTCTCTGATAACTTTTTCCTAATTTATGATAACTGTTATGATTCATGTACTTAGTGTAGATATGCTTATTCCTGACACATGGTTCTCACGGATTGGTATTCCTGGATCTCGATGAGAGATGTTTCTCCTTCTTAGGTTGGGATGTATTGTGCAAGCTCCCTTGTAGCTCTTGCACAATATGTGGTCACTGATTCTAGAGAAGACTTGCTCTCTTCTCATTAGAATCTCGTGCAGTGACGTGTCCTGTTTGGATCCATTCTACCAGTTGGGGGTAGGAAGAGTAGTAGCGTATGCCTGTGATCAGATCCATCTTGCATTCTTGAATAGTGTTAGTCATATACCGCACTTATGACTAGCCAGGCCAGTTCTTACAGGTACCCAAGCCGATCACAAGTTAAAACTACTACTCACACACATTGGATATATGGCTTACCTTGATTTGTGTACATACCATGATTCAGTTCTACTTTTCTGTTCTAGCTCTAGCTCTACAGCTTACCATGCCATGATACATATATGTACACTCCATGATTTCATTGTATATGCTCTATTTACAGTCTTATGGCTTTTATTCTATCTTGAGATATGTTATGAGATATATTTACTCGTTCCATCCTGACCGGATATGTTGACAAAATTTTAGGAGTAGTTGTGCCCTCAGTATTGGACTTCATGATGTTGTTAGCTGAGGTGGATCTCACTATTCTTCTATGTGAGTTGCCTGGTAGTTATCCTTAGTTAGTTTTGTTGTTCCTTCTTTATTTTTATGTATTATGATCATTGTAGATTCTAGTTGTTCTAGTGATATTGTTATTATTTCTTGTCTTATCTTCCTTAGTTTTCGTGATATGACATGAGTACATTTCTAGTTATGGATCTTTAGACGTTGTAGTTAGTATAGTATACTTGACAGCGCTCTACCGCCGATACTGTGACGTAGGCTGGGCGTGGCCCACGTATTTGTACCCGTATATATGGGTGCGGGTCGTGACACTGCCGAGGACCAGACTTTGCCTTACGAGGATGTACCTGTAGACTATGTATTTTGTAACTGGACCTGTATCCAGTTTTATATTTTAGACTTGTACTTGGACTTATTATTATTATATGAGATGACTTTTGTGTTTGGGGCATTTATGACTCTTATTTACTTATAGAACTGTTAGCACATTTAGTCTTATCTTGTTATCTCTAGAACAGCTTACTGCGCTTTATCTCAAGCGTAGGCTGGACATGACTCGGCCCGGCCCAACAATTTGGGTAGCGGGTCGTGACACTTCCTTAGGTCAAAATGGGGGTAGAACGAAATTTTTTACCACATGGAACCATCAAAACATGCAAATGAAGAAGTTAAATAGATCAAAACTTTAAATTTCCGAAAAAGATAATTTTCTAGATCTACAAAAATCCATGCTTCAAAATGAAAAATTCCAAGTTCTAAAGTGGAAGAGAATCATGCTAGAAAACCATTGGAACCATCCAAATGGGTTCTTGAGTGAGAGCAAGGTGCACTTGCCTATGGAGGAGGAGAGGTTTTTAATGGAGGAGGAGAAGAAGAAGAAGTTATGAGGAATTAAGAGGAGAGAGAAAAGTATGTGGCTTTATAAAGGAGGATGGTGGTAGTTAGGGGGTTAACATGTAGAACCAAAATAAACCAAGCCAACCAAAATAAACCAAGTTAAACCCCGATAAACCTAAACAAGATTAAATCAAAATCAGTTAGCAAGACAAGACAAGTAAAATACTGGACAGGATCCCGTACACGTATACTGGAAATACGTATAGGAAAACGGAGGTGACAGTGCTTCATTGAATTATACGACCGATTTGGCTTACCGTACCTATGCCTCAGTCCGCTGCGAGGCGGTGATTTGGTTTTGCGGACCCCGTTGTAAATAAGGCAAAATGTCGACCTCCTATTTTTCAGCGTAAACGTATAACCTGCACACGAAACCAACTAAAATCAATATTTGTTCGAATTCGACTTGTGCATTGCATTAATTCGATTCTTAGAATCTTCAAACCGACTCAATGCTTTCTCTCGGGCCAACTTAACACTTGCATTGATCTTACTCGATGCATTCTTCGGGTCAACGTAACTCTTTGCATCGATTCGACTCGATGCGTTTCTCGGAACAAGGTAACTCTTGTATTGATTCGTATCGATACTTAATCCGGTCAACGCGACTCTTCGAGTCAACGATTCAACATAATGCACCGTACGGAGCGGGGCATTACAGACATGAACTTGGGATGACATTTCACCCCTAGCCTGTTAGTTGCAAGTGGATCTTCAAAGTCAAGTATCGACCTAATGGATTCATTGACCAACACAAGGCTCGTCTTGTTGTCCGGGATATTACATAAGAGCATGGGATTGACTATGACGAGACTTTTGCCCCCGATGCTCATATGACCACAGTTCGCACATTACTAGTTATTGTTGTCATTTGTCGATGGTCACTCTATTAGATGGATGTAAAGAATGCCTTTTTTATGGTTCTTTATCAAAGACTATCTATATGTCCCCTCCATGTCTTTTTACTCTGTTAGGACATGTTTGTCGCCTTCATCATGCTATATATGGTTTTAGCTTGGTTTTAGTGTTTCTAGAGTGTTATTCATGAGGTAGGTTTTAACAATGTTCTCAGGATCATTCTCTGTTTATGCGGTCGTCACCGCAGGGATGAATTCTTTCTTTTACTTTATGTGGATGACATGATTTGACTAGCGATTATTTAACATTGATTGCAGCTACTCAGAGGCATCTTCATTAGCAGTTATCTTTGCTGCGTTCTTGGACTTGAGATTTCACAAAGTAAGAGAGGGATACTTGTGTTCTCAGTTGAAATATACTTCAGAGATTATTTCATCTGTTGGTATCAAGCCTCAGTCCCAAAATACTTAGGACTAGAGTACTTGACAGTGACAAGCTACGTATCAAGTGAATTCCAGCAAACTCGAATACTTATACACTATCTAGAGACAAGTCTAATTTTAACACGATAATCCAACTATATCTCAATCCACAAAATATAATCTCAAATGGGAACCAAGTGCATTAATGATGATCAAACAATAATATACTGATGCCACACGAATACAAATACCAAGATAGACAATATGTAATAATGTTGGCCAGACCTTAATACAACTATATGAACAAGCTCATGACGAAGCATAAAACTTGCAAAATTAGGCTATGCATCGGATGATGTCATCATAAAATATAGAGGACTGAAGAACAATAAAAGTACGACTAGCGATAGCTGAATCTTGGAGACGCAATCATCCATTATCCTTCTATTGTTGAAAAATAAAACATTTAGGTTGCGTTTGGTTCATTGTAATGTAATTGTAATCGTAATGGAATTGGGTTTGTAATGTAATTGAGTTTGTAATGTAATGGAATTACAATTACATTACTATGTTTGGTTGAAACATGTAATCAAACCATGTAATGTAATGTTAATTACATTCATGTGTTTGGTTTACCATGTAATGTAATTGAATTTTTAATTTAATATTTTTTTTAAAATACAACATAAAATTAAAAAAAGTTGATCAATAAAAAAGGAAAAAATGGTTTGTTTTCTGCTAAAAAAAGACCAAAAACGAAAAAAAGACAAAAAATAAAAAATACAAAAAATGACAAACGAACAAAACGAGAAAAAAAACCAAAAACGATAAAAATAGAAAAACGACAAAAAAAAAATCAAAAATGACAAAAAAGGTGAAAACCATCAAAAGTGACCAATAATGATAAGAAAATGACAAAAAACAAAAAAATTGACAAAAAAACAACAACAAAACAACAACAAAAAAATGAAAAAAGACGAAAAAACAACCAAAAACCAAAAACGACAAAAAACGACAACAAATGACAAAAAATGTCCAAAACGGAAAAAGTATCAAAAGGGATCAAAAATGACAAAAAACGAACAAAAAGGACCAAAAAACGACAAAAAAAAGATAAAAAATGACAAAAAAGGATAAAAAAGAAAAAACAAACAAACAAAAAATGATCCAAAACGATAAAAAGGAACAGAAATGACAAAAAACGAAAAAACAAAAAAAGACAAAAAACAAGAGGGAATTAAAACGAACAAAAAAGATTAAAAAATTTTGCAAAAAAGACCAAAAACGAAAAAAAAAGGAACAAAAAACGACAAAAATAACAAAAAAAAAAAGAAAAAAAAAGCATAAATGACAAAAAAGTGAAAAAAAGACAAAAAAACAAAAAAGGTACAAAATTGACCAAAATCGTGCAAAATCGACAAAAATCGATAAATAACGTGCATAAACGGCAAAAAATGTGTAAAATCGACCAAAAACGATAAAAAATGTGCAAAAGTGACAAAAACGAAAAATACGCAAAAACGGTCAAAAATGAAAAAAAGTACAAAATCGACAAAAAAACGAACAAAATATGCAAAAATCGACCAAAAACGATAAAACATGCAAAAACGACAAAAAAAACGATAAAAAATATGCAAACCTGTGCAAAATCGACCAAAAAAGATTTTTAAAACGTGCAAAACGGCCAAAAAAAGGGCAAAAAATGATGAAAAGGTAGAAAAATGGTCAAAAAACGTACAAAACGGACAAAAATAACAAAAAACGAAAAAAAATGACAAAAAAGGAACAAAAACGACAAAAAACGAACAAAACGAACAAAAAAAGACCAAAAACAACAAAAAAAAAGACAAAAACTAAAAAAAAACAAACAAAAACAACGAAAAAACGAAAAAAAATGACAAAAAACGAACAAAAACGACAAAAAAAGGACAAAAACAACAAAAGAAGGACAAAACGACAAAAACAAACAAAACAACAAAAAACGAACAAAATGACAAAAAAACGAAAAAAAAACGACAGAAAAGGACAAAAACAACAAAAAAAGGACAAAAACGAAAAAAAACAAACAAAACAAAAAAAACGAAAAACAAACAAAAACGACCAAAAACAACAAAAAAACAAAAAAAAACAACAAAAAAAGACAAAAGACGAACAAAAATGACAAAAACCGAAAAAAAACGACCAAAAAACGAACAAAAATGACAAAAAATGACAAAAAACAAACAAAAACAACAAAAAATGACCAAAAACGAACAAAAAGACCGAATTATAACATATCAACCTTCCGCTTAAGTTGTAATGTAATTGCGATTACATAGATTTTATGATGTAATTGAGTTTAGAAGAAACTGATATAATGTAATCAAACTTGTAATCGCGATTATATTACATCTAATTTTTTTGTCCAACCAAACATCCAAATTAGATTGACAACGTAATGCCAATTACATTACGTTGTCTAATCCTGCAAACCAAACGGACGCTTAGTTTGATATTGTTTAACAATAATTCAAAACTATGATTTGTTATAGATATAATTTGAATATATTTTAATTAATTGCTTGAGGATTTACAGTCGACTTAGTCGACTCAATTTTTATTCGTTACTAAACCACCTTGTATTAGTAAAGTTATGTAGGGATTTTGAGCCGTTACTAATTATTAAACATATGTAGAGGTGGTCAGATAATATTAGGTAGTTAAGCTATTAGTTATATTTTTTTCTTTAATTTTTAATTACAGATAGTTAAGCTATTGATTATTTTTTTTAATTACTTAAAAGTCTGATTATTTATTCCCCTCACTCTTCTACTCCATCCCCATCATTGCCATAAAAAAGGCGGGAAAGAGCCTCTCTCTTGGCGCCAACCGATTCCCTTGTTAAACCAAGAAAAAGAAAACCCTAATTTTCTCCTCTCTTCAGTCTCCTCTCTCTCCCCCCTGAAGTTCGAAGCCGAGTCATCAATGGCAAAGGAAGGAGATTCGAACGGAAGAGATGACATGCAGATCGACTTCAATCCCGTAAATGTCGATTTTTTAAGAGTCTACTATGGTAACTCTCTCATTCTCCCTTCCCCCCTACTCCCCCACCCCCCCAAAAAAAAAAGAAAAAAGAAAAAAAAAAGTTTTATTCCCCTCAAAATTTAGGGTTTTTCTTTCCTTTAACAAAACTAGTGTTTTTAGGGTTTCCAATTATTCTATACAATGGACCCTCCCCTCCTTGCAATTAGGGACCCAAATCCACAAATTCGATACTTAAGCTCATCATGGTGTTCAGAGAGTTATTTTTATTTTTAAATTCTTTTGCGGACTACGATTCAAGGAACCGCGGGCGCTTCAAAAATCAGTGCACGTGTCCCTGTCTGTCGGATTGCGTCGTACACGTATCACACACGACACGGGCACTCCAAATTCCGTGTCGTGTCAATATTTGTAGGTTCGAACCGGTGCAACATAATCTGTGATTATTGTTTACTAACACATGATTTACTCCTTGTTCCTACTTATGTAGAAATGAGTACACAGAACAAATGTACAGTCTGTAGAAATACAATCCAACTTGGACAAACTTGAATTTTACAGGTGATTTAAAAATGATCCGAATTATCTCTCTTGTTCAATAAGGAGGAGAAAATTGCCAAGGAGCTCTAGTCTAAGTGGTTAGAGGGAGGCATATCTCCCCAAGAGGTTGCTAGTTCGAGCAACGGGGGATGCACTTTAATTCCCTTGTTGGGGTAATCGAAGTTGGGCATTGCGGTGCGGCCCGGTGCGGGTGTGGTCGATGCAGTATGGTGGCGGATCGGATGTGGATGCTGATGCGGTTGCGGTGCTGGTGTGGTGCTAGTGCGGAGGCTTTCGGGCCGTGATGAAGCATTCGGTCTGGGATGTAGCCTTCGGACTGGGTTTGTATATAGGCCTTTAGGCTGGGATTGGTTGTAGGCCTACGGGCCAAAATAATATTTTACCTTCTTCGAAAAAAGGAGACAATCTACATATAGAGAGAACTAACATCCCATTATGAAAATGCAATGCTTAACATTGAGTTGTGGTTTTCAAAATATAATCATATACACAAACTACGATGAGCCGATAGAGAGACAAGTTGTTCAATGTCAAGGTGCAAGTAATGTTGGTGTTTGGGATTGGCATGTACGGCACGAGGATTGAGATTCAAGGGAAAGTGTGTGGATCCACCAAAATTTCGTTCTATGATTCAGCTTGTACTCAGAAGATTTAACCTGCTTGAAGACCGAAATATGGATTTTTAATCGCCGATGAGCGTGTCAAGTGATTCGTGCATTAACCTGCAGCGGACTACACACATATAAGGGGAAGAAGAGGACAGAAGAGGGGCTCTTCAGAACCTACATTTAATTTTTTTATCGGTTGTTCCAACTAAAAGTTGAGTTTAAACTTCTCTTGCCATTTTGTTCTGAAACATTTTGAGCTTCATAACCAGTTTTTTTTTTTCCTTTGTGACTGTTATTTATTTGGATTTTGGGTAGGATCACAGGTTGGTATTTGGAGTTAGACCCTAGTAAGAAAGATCGTTTAACCTCTTTCCTCTGTTAGCTTCACCGTTGTAGACGTATTTGCCTAGATTTGCTACTTATGGTAAGCAGTGCATTCACTGTTCCTAGAAAGTTGGGATTGATATTTTTATACTTGTGTTTTTGTAGGGAAACAGTGAGTGTAAAAGTAACATTAAATGTAAATTTTATACTTCTGCTTATTAGTATTGTATAAGCATATTATAAAGAATAGAAAAATTTAACCCTATGCGACAATTGGTCGTACTGTAGTTGTATCTCATCAATAGAAGCTATGTACAATTATTCCCCTCTCATACTGAGTAGATTCATTTCAACGTTCCCTAAAGTGGAGCATTTGGCATGACATGCGAGCCGGAAGAAATATATGCATACACCAATTAAAGTTGGGAGAGGCATTTGACTTGGATAAACTTGTAGGGTAGTCATGCTGCAGCTGAATAATGTTTCACCTATATCAGCGTCTGCCTTGTTTTCAAATAACACAAAAGGAACCTGGATCTCTATTAGATGAATCTGCCCATTGGATATTATTGGAACTTACCTTTTCATTATCCTGATAATACCTTTGCTACTTTCTTTTATTTTTATTTACCGTTTTGTATATTAACTTATTAAACTTCCTTTTATTTGGTATCATCATTATTTCCTCAGAACATTATGTTGCAAGGGTCAATATTCATTTACATGCTAATCTTAAAAGCCATTTACATGGCAGGAAAGCTCTTTCCATATGCTGATATGTTCAAGTGGATGTCTTATGGGAATGGTAAGTGCCAGTGCTTAATGATATATTCATTTACTTTTGTTATAACCTTTCTTGTTTCTGGGTTCTTGTTTAACCATGTTTCTATCTCCCATCTTATTGCAGATGGGAAGCATCCAGCATGTGACAACTCCTACTTTGGACGAAGAGAATTTTCTTTCACTCTGCAAGATGACATATTTATCCGGTACCAGTCATATAGTAATGCAACAGAAATAGAGAACTTCATGAAACAGAAGTGCCCTCTCAGGATTGATATTGGACCTGTCTACAATGTTGATGTACAGTACCCTATTTGTGGAATTTTCTAAAGCTTACTTTCAAGCTGTTACTTTTATTCATTTCATTTATTGTTTCTTGCCCGAAACCATTACAGCCTGCTAGAAAGAATGCTTATGCACAAGGTGGGGATAATGTATTTGCTGCTGTTGAAAGGGAGCTTATTTTCGATATTGTACGTTGTGTACCTCTTCTGCAAATTGAGACAATTATTTAAACACAACAATGTTCGAGGCCTTTATAAGTTGATGCTCTTTTTATTTCCTTTAGGATATGTCTGACTATGATGATGTCCGGTACTGCTGCTCTGGTGGTGATGTTTGCTTAGATTGCTGGCCTTTAATGACTGCTGCTATTAAAGTGATGGACACTGCTCTTAGAGGTTATAGATTCTTTATTTCATCTGTTTTGACTGTAAAATGCTCTCAAATATGGTGATGCTTGAAGTAAACTGCTCCTAAGCTGCCAGTTTGCAATATTTTGGCATTTTACATATTCCAATGGATCTTTCTTAAAAACGTCAAATCACTGACTTTCCCCTCGCTAATTTTACAGATGATTTTGGCTTTAATCACATCTTATGGGTATATAGTGGCCGTCGTGGTGTCCATTGCTGGGTATGTGATAGCCGAGCAAGAAGGTAAGCAAAACTATTTTTAAAGTAGATTTTGTTAACTTGATATAGTAGTAATAAGATGACTTTTCTTAAGAAAGTTTTAAGATGTATTGCATATTTTCATCTTAGGCTGGGCAATGAACAGAGGGCATCAATTGCTGACTATTTCCGTGTGTACAAGGTGATGCCTTATATCTTCTAGACGTAGCAGGATTCCTTGTGTTTGTACTATAAAAGTAGTGCCTTTTCATTTTTGGTTCAGGGCACTGAAAATGGTTTAAAGAAAGTATCATTAACAGGGCCTGTTCTCCATCCCTTTCTTGTGTAAGACTTGCTCAGGTTCAAGTTTATATGTTTATAGAATCTTATATTCTATACACGTTTCTGTGGTCTGACTGTTTTATTATTTGCAGAAGATCCTATACTGAAGTCCTGAGGGTTATTTTCGAAAGGAAATTGCTTTGTAGCCAACAATTGTTTGCTGCCAATGAGAGATATCAGAAGATTCTTGACCTTATTCCAGATGAAAGTAAGTATGCTTTATCTATTTGCAAGGGTTCATTTTACTCTTTAGAGTAGTGTTGTTAAAGGCGCTGCCCAGGCGTGCCTAGGCGCCCAAAAGGCGAGAGACGACGACAATGCCTAGGCGAGCCTAGGCATGTGTTGGGTGTTTTATGCAGTTTTTGGGCTTTTTTATTATTATAAGTGTTATGGTCTCTTTTGGTTTATGAATTTTTAAAGTTGTAGGCTTAAGTTTTCAAACCCAAATATACTTTTTTAAGTTTTAACACTATAAATCACTAACTAAATAGACATAAATAAAAAGAGAGGAGGAATTGGAATGTGGAACATTGACCAATTGATCATCTTATGTTTGTTTTTCCATTTGAACAATTTGACTTATATCATAATGACTTATATGTAATGTTATTGTTTTAAACTTAATATTGTGTTTCATAGACTATTTTGTGATATTGTTAAGTTACTTTGTTGTTTTCTATGATAATTGGTATTGTTTTTGACTAATTTCTTTAGTTTATCACTTTATTGTCAAAAAACTCAAGTTTGATGAATTTTTAAGGATATAAGACAAATTTGGATAACCTAACATGAGCTACACAAAATGAGAAGATGTGTTATGAAAATGGAATATGAGAAGCTGTCATGTGGTCGTTTTCCTTCACGGGCCATGCTAGGTCCGCCTAGGCGCTCCCAGGCGATGAGGCGAGAGAGCGCCTAGAGTTTTTTAAAGCACTGCTTTAGAGAAATATTTCTAGTTAATATGCTTAATTTTTATTCTGAAACTGCACCTTTTCAGCTATTGTTGCGGAGCTTCATAACAAGTGGCGAGGGAATCGGAGGTCTTCTATATCCAAAGAAGATATTAATGTTGCTCGTTGGGATCAATTAAAGAATATGTTGCAATCAGGAAAACAAAAGGTCTGAATCTTGTGTTTTCTGTTTTGATAGTTTGAAACACATCTATTGGAGTTCCAATTATTCTAGAGTTATTTGTCTGCTGTGATATAATTTGAGGTCCATGATCGGATGTGAGAGCTTAATTGTGGGTAGCAGTAGGATAGGCACGGCTATCTAAACCCAACAAATACTACATAAGATTACGCCTAAATACTTCTCTATTATTTTTTGGCTATCTGAGATTCTGAAACCAAGAACTCTGATCCAGAATGCCGAAAATACTCATAAGAAGCCTCCAAATGTGATTCCTGTACCGGTACTACGTATCTTGGTTTCAGCACTTCCTGTTGGTGGTTATGATCCTCCAATTTTGATCCCGGTGGCCGAAAATGTATCGATTTCAGCCCACAATTTGAACGTTCAAGGTGCATGTGTCAAGTCTTTCATTTGATGTATGGTTTTCAGATTGTGTGACCTTGAAACACTTTTTGTGGTTTTGGATCCTCCCAATTTCGATCCATGGCGGCCGAAACGTTTTTGGTTCAGCTGGCAGTTAAAACCTTGTACCCCATCACTCGACAACTAATTTGAAAGTTGAAGGCTCATGTGCCAGGCTTCTAGCACGGCATATGGTTTGCTGAACTCATGGCCTTGTGCATGTCGTTTTACCATGCAACACTTTTTGACAGGTATTGGCGTCCTGTTTTGAGGCTCCAGGCACCTAGGAAGCACAGGCATTCAAAAAGTTGGGGCCATATCCTGTTGTGTTGTGTCAGACACTTGTTAGATAAGGCACACTCCAAAATACACTAGTACGGGCCAAAATCAATGTCATATCTATTTTGCCTAATCCGTATCATGTCATTTCGTATTTGTGTCTGCATAATATAGGTAGGTAGGTGCTTAAGGAAGGGGATTGATGCAGCTGTGGACTTGCTCACATGCAGAACACCCTGTTGTTGACATGGAATGATGGAAGCCCACTCGACGAGAAACCGTTCTCTTCATCCAGTGCAAAGTTTGCTAACATGCCGAACAGGCAGACTCGTGCCAAACATATTTAGACATAAGAGAACAAAACTTATGAATGTAGTACTAGAAATGAATTTTCAGTGGATAATACTTAAATGTAATATAAAATGGACATAGACAGGTTGATGATTGAGGGGGTCTATCAACCATGTGAGATAGTCTTGACATTGCTTATCTTGATGATTTAGGGAGTCTACATATAGGTATAGGGGTCTGAAACAAGGTGTGGATGACCAACAAAGGCTTTGCTGAAGGATTGGAAGGGGATATAAACAATTTCTAATTTAATGTACTTGGCCTTTAAGATCAAGACTAATGTTGAAGTGGGGTTGACATGATTTTCCTGATGTGGTGTTATAAATGTTGTTCATTATGTGATGATTGAAATTCATATCTATTGTGATTTATCATCTTTCAGGTGCAAGGGCTGCGTCGGTGTGTTGAAGAGATAGTTTTTTCTTATACCTACCCGAGACTTGACTTGGAGGTTAGTATGTATTCACATTGTGATTGTGTATTCATGCCTGGCCGTAATATTTTCTTATAATGACCTTCCTATTTTATATTAGGTTTCAAAACATCCTGAATCATTTGTTGAAAGCGCCATTCTGCATACATCCTAAAACAGGTACACATCTATTTGTTTTAGACGCAATATATTACTGATACCTTCCATTTTCAGTTTTTAAAAAATATTAGCTACAAATTCTATTCACTGCATAGTTTCAAGTCAAAATTTATCTTTATGTTCCAGGTCGTGTCTGTGTTCCAATTGATCCTAATGATTGTGATGATTTCGATCCTACAGCTGTACCAACTCTTTCTCAGGTAATGTGTTTGCGGAACTGTGAGACGTAATGTGTTTGCGGAACTGTATCTCACAATTATACATCTCTAAAGTTTTACTCATCTAGTTTTTCTGTGTTTTACTTTCATGACTCACAATATGCCATTGGTTTGGAGGGTTTCTGAAAACATAGTGAATTCCTTGCTAACATTGTTGGGTTCCATTTACTGATGGTAATTCTTCTTATGAGGGCAATCTTCTCAAGTTCTGATAGAATTTGCACTTTACTACTTGATGGGCAGTAATGGTTGCTATAATACTCAACTTAAAGGTCTGCTTGGATTGAGGCTTAAGAGAGTTAAGTGAGGGGAAGTTGAGGGAAAAAAATCATGTTTGGTTTGAGGGTGGGGTTTAGGAGGGGGGTTATAGAGGGTTAAGTGAGGGTTTGTTAACCTTCTTTTGTCCATTTTTAAACCTCCAATCGAGGGGTTAACGAGGAGAAAAATGAGGGTTTTGTTTAAAAAGTCATAAATACCTTTATTTATCCTATGAAATATTATGATTTTTTTCTCCAGTTTTTTTTCTTTCAACCTGTTGCTCCTTAGCTTCCTGACTTTGTGAAGATATTTTTACAAGTTCTAATTAAAACCCAATGAAATCTAATTTTATGTCATATGTAATTAGGGTATTTTGGTAATTATTGTATTTTTTATTAATCTTCCTCCCACTCAAAACCTCCAATCCAAGCAAGATTTATTAAACACACCCCACTTAACCCTCCCTTCAATCCAAGCAAGGTTATATGTATTGGCTCTCCTTCCCCTCAAGTTAACTTTCCTCCCCCCCCCCTCCTCTCAATCCAAGCAGACCCTAAAAGATTTATTATTGAATAACCCTAGAACTTTGGCTCATGCCACAAAGTTTAATCATACCTTTACATTTGGTGTCTCTCTTATGAATAATAGTTAATTTTCTCTACAGTAATATGTTTTAAATACATTAGCTGTAGAGAAACAAGTTTGAGAAAATATCCCCCCTCTTCAATCCAAGCAGACCCTAAAGATTTATTATTGAATAACCCTAGAACTTTGGCTCATGCCACAAAGTTTAATCATACCTTTACATTTGGTGTATCTCTTATGAATAATAGTTAGTTTTCTCTACAGTAATATATTTAAATACATTAGTTGTAGAGAAACAAGTTTGAGAAAGTATGGAAAGAAATGTTCGCAAGTAGGACCAGACAAACTGTTTCATCTAGCAGAATTTTGGTATGTATTTTTTTTTTAAATTAATATAAAATTTGTTATTATCCACATGCAAAATTTATTTGGTTTAAATAACAAATATTATATGAATGATAATTTTGCGTATGGACTATGGATGATAACAATTTTATATGATATTATCTATTTGTTGATTTTTAAAAAGAAATTTTTGGATGCAAACTAATAGATAATTTTGGGTAAGGATGATAACAAATTTTATATAATATTATCTGTCTGTTGACTTTTGAAAAGGAAATTTTAGATGCCAACTTTTGGATGCAAAATAGTTTAATTTAAATTTGACAAGTAGATAATTTTGCGTACAGATGATAACAAACATGATATGATATTATTATCAATATGCAAAATTTGAGCATCTATTTGTAAAAAAAAGTTAATATTCAATTTGTTATCATCCTTACGCATAATTTATTTGGTTTAAAATAACAAATTATAACAAAATTATATGAATGATAATTTTGCGTATGGATGATAACAGGTTTATATGATATTATCTAATTGTTGACTTTTAAAAGGAAAATTTGGATGCAAATACTTTAGTTTAAAATTGGCAAATAGATAATTTTGGGTACGGATAATAACAAAGTTATATTTAAAAAAAATAGATAACAAAATTATGTCCGATGTACTGGCGGATTTTTTGGGCGGAACCTTTCTTTCCTTCATATTTTCTCAAACTTGTTCCTCTACAGCTAATATTAAATATATTATAGAATTAACTGTATAAATAACTAACGAGGAATGGAAGATGGAATAGCTGAAAGGATGCCTTTGTGGACCAGTTTCAACTCTTTGTTGTTTTACAGAATTTTGTGTGGTTCTTTACATGTGCTTTGTTTTTGTCTCAATAATGGATTGTAGACAATTTTATAGCTGATAAACTTGTGCCTTAACATTTGTTTTTTCTTGACAACAAAACCAATCATTCATCCCCAAAGATTTTGCTTTAGTTACATTACATATTTCTTATCAAATTATTAAATCTCACTTCATTGAGATCCAACAAAGTTCTAATCTAGTCCACGGCTCCCTGACTCCACCCTCCTCAGTTGATAGTTATAGAACTTCATGTAACATCGAATTTTCTTGTGTTAAAAAGAAGCTATAAACTTTGAATTTTCTTATGTTAAAAAGAAGCTATAAAGTATAAACTCCTCAATCCTCATGAGTTGTGCCTGCTGTCGTACCTTCTCATCATAAGTCTAAAATTATTCTCTCTACTTTGCAGCTTTTGGAAGAGATTAACATGGGTGGCACGGGAACAGAGTCCGAACATGGTATTTGATCTAGAAGAGTAGTGCATTCTATCATTGTTCTCTAGCTAAGAATTGTTTTCTAGCTAAGAAGATTGGTTAGCTTGAACCCCCAGCTAAATCTCAGTTGAGATTTTGTGATTTCTGAGACTGTGGGCTGCCGCTAAAGGCTGCCTATGCTATAGAAATCCCTTAAATGTTGTACATTTCTAGTAATCTAGATGCTACATCAGTTTTTTTGTCCTTGTTCACTTTATTAGTATCTGCAAGTAACTTGTAGTATTTGTAACAGAATGGGAAAGAACATCACTTGCCAAATCAATCAGGTTTTTCAGACTATCTTTCCTGCCGCCACTACTGAAATCTTGCAAGGTATGTATCATTTCCTGTTGATATCGATGTTGTGTCCCAGTAATTTGTTGATATCTTCTTCATGCTAACATAGGAATATAGGATAGCAAAAATATTCTGCCTCTTTGGCGATTCACCCATTAATCGTGATTTCTGATAGGTTAAAAAGCTATATAACAATGTGAACAGACCTTTGATAATGATTTCATGTTGGTTGCTAGCTTAAATTATGCAAATGGCCATCGTTTTGTAAAGCATTATACAAACAAGTAATAAAAGTTTGTGCGCATGTGTTTACCTGACTACATGATGTAAAAGTTTATCCATTAACTTTCCACTTTTTTTCTTTCATGCATTGACTTAACATTAAGTAATTAATTCATGATTGCCTAGTCAAGTAGTGTATTAATCTAGTCATAAGACTCTTAGCCTACTTGGTACTGCCTTGAAAGAAGTTGTATTGATGCTAAAAACTGAAAATTGTAGAGGAGCAGGGGCAAACCGAGAAATATTTTAGGGGTGTGTACGTTTGTGGGACTACCGGCAATTGAAGATTGAGCTTGAGGCCTCTTGGCCAAAACCATGTAAACTTACCTAGTTGTGAATTAGTTGTAAAACATTATGTATATAATACAAGAACTACCGGAAAGAAAAGATGGAGCTAGATTTTACTCTATGTTCATCACTTCGGAGAGAGGAAGCTTAGCTCATCACTTTCTACTCTACACCTACAGACAATGATACATCTTAACCAATCTGCCTAAAGATCTCTAATTTCTTCTAGGTCTTTCTGTTGCACACTTTCATGCCACATCCTCTGTACGATCCTTTGGATCCTTATATAGTAAAAGCTTAAGTTTGGCCAAGCCCTATTCACTTGCCTTGAGCCCAAATTTATGTGCAAGGATATCTTTGAAGTTTTGACAAGTCTGCCTAAAAATTTCTTCCAAATTTACTCTGCTAATAATCAAGCAGTACTATTTCTCAAGTCATGTGGTATTGTGGTCTAAAGCATCAGTGACTGGTATCACTAATGTGTCAAAGCATACCTTTCTTTGTTAACTTCTTGCTAGGTGCTAGTAGTAGTTAGTTATATGGGCCGTAGAATTATGATAAATCATCTACACAACCAAATTATCAAAAACTCTTACATCTTAGACTAGTTGAATAGTAAGCCTTATGATTAAAGTCGAGAGGATACATTTCACAGTGACTTCCAACGTTCCCATTGAGAATAAGGCTTGAATATAATGGTTTGGAAGAAAAGCTGCAGAAAGTATGCCAGTGTTCTTCATTTACCATGAAGGTTGCATGGTCTTAGAGGCTTGAATATAGCAGTCTCACTTGATTTTTGTTCCGTTAGGATATTTAAAGGTGATCTCAAAGCACAATCTCATCATCATGAATGCAAATTTTAAGCTAACTTTGGAAGCAACCCCAAGGTCAAGAATGGTTTAGCCTTTCATCAGAAGTAACTTAAATGAAGATAAACAGAGTGTATTCTAAGTAAAACGGCTGCTTAAACTTTTTCCTGACCTGGTGATTGGAAAAAAAATGCATCATTATATATTCTTGTGATTGCTGCAGGAGGACTTGGAAAGTTCCTACAATGCAAAACTCCAGCAGTCTAAGAACTCATTGAGCTGGTAATGTACATAATTGGTAAATCGCAGCGGGATCCTTCTGAAGTGGCAAAGAATTGCACATTACAAGGAGAAATATATTCTCAAATTGTTCCTGATATATCAATCTTATGGGAAGATGCGGTTTACAAGGATGTCCCATGTTTGTAAATTAGTTAATATTTTAGTCGTAGTGTTTTATCAAGCAGTCGAATTTTGGAGTTACACTGATGTTTTTGCCATTCTGTTACTCAGGCTACCAAAGTCATGTTGAACATTTTATTATGTATTTTGCTATGTTGTAACACTCTTCCAGGTAAGCATAAAGTATACCTATGATTTCCTGGGTCATACTGTCAACTTGTGCTTGTATTATTAGGTCAACTTTTGCGCGTGCCACTTGAATCCTCATCCCTTTTATCTTCCCTGGCAATGTTTATTAAAGTGAGCTAGACTATGTACGGTGGATACGACCCAACACGGGAAGGACACGGCGACAGGCATTGATTTTTATGTTTGTGTCCTATATTTTGGAATGTTTGAGGTATTAGATTTTTGGATTTTGGATCGTCTGTGCTCCCTAGTGTATAGGAAATACCTTCGTCTTAAATCTTGAGTACTGGTTTAGATTCACAAATTATAGCTAATTTATCTTTTGATTTACTATGTGAAGATTTCATCTTAAATTAGTTCCCAAATATTGGGAAAAACTTTATGCCAACAGAACATTGTTATCTATGCCTTTCATGAACTGTCAAACAATCTCTCTTTTCTACTATTTAATTAAATACTTTATAAATTAAAATATTTAATTTGTATTCTTTCATCTAAAACAGAATGGGTACTACAACAATTTATAACCAATTATTCTTGTATATAACCCTTTATAATTATTTATAACTTATTATAGCAATTTGTCACCAGTCTTCTCTAACTATAACACAACATTCCTAAGAAACTGCTCATGCTAGTTGGAAACTCTTAACTACGACACAAACATTCCTAAAAAGCTACACATACTAGGTTGAAAATTTTCGCACGGTCCAAAATAAATCCAGTACTCGATAAATGTAGCATTGACAAAAATAACATCCCAATAAATATGACTACCGAATTTCTTTATATGTAATTTTGTATTAGATTCATTCACGATGATGGGTTTGGGTATATGCTAGAAGCAAGGATTAGATGCATTTGTTTATGATTTCGGGTTAGATTTGATGAACCAGCGGGTTTGGGTAGTAGATTTTGGACAGTAGGACCCAATAGCCCATAATCCATTAAAGTGACACTTCATTTTGTTACTCGCAAAGCACACTATTCTTGCATGAATGACCTACCATGAGTAGCTAGGGTGGTTACAACTTACAAGGACTTTTGGTTCAAGTTTCGGAGGCTTGTGAATGAGTTTTGGATTCATTATCTATGTTTGGTATGTCTAGGATTAAAAATTGGAGGAGAATATAAGGGACTTCATATTTTTATTGTTGTGGAAAAATCCAAGCCTCCTCCAGGAATAGTTTTGTTTTCCTAGAAATGTTATTTGGACGGTAATATCCCCGTTTACTTTCAGAATTTTAACTTTTATTCCAAACATATAGAAGCATTATAAAATTAATGAAATGGTACTTGTGAAAAGCTAAACAAATTAAGAATTCTATTCTTGTCTTAACCAAACATGTGAATGAATTTTTTTTTTAATATATTTCCAATCTAAACCAAACATGGGTATAGGAATGTTAAATTCCTTTCCCATATGAAAAGTGGATTTCTGTTAATACAAAACATTCATCCAAATGCCACTCGCGTGTGTTTAGATCCTCTCTTCTTCCACACCAGTCCTTCTGGGTGTAAGAGGTTTAATATTTTAGGCTAGTTTATTCCCATTTAAAATGATAAATGTTTTACATCCGATGACAATATAAAATGGTGCTCTCTATGAGCGTTTTAGAATGTTGTTTAATCCATCCTTATATACCAGAAACAACAAATATTAAGAATAGGTTGAGATCGTTTGTTGTTTCATATGAATATTGGCCAGGACGATAAATAAAATTCGTTTAATTCCTATGTTATTTTAACAAAAATAAGTGAAAACAATAAACATCAATTGTTCGGAGAGGTACTGTATTTGCCTTAAAATTGAAAAAAGAAATTATATTTCAAATGAAATCAAACTGCCCCAAAATCTCATACCATATTAGGGTGAACATTCGTTTTATTCGGTTTCAACCAAATCACAATAGTCAAAATCGAATAAATCAAAATAAATTCAAAACCGAAATCAAACCAAAATTAGTGAAAATCGAACTGAACCGAACAGAATCGAACCGAATAATCGATTCGGTTTGTTCGGTTAGACTATTTCTATTGTCTATTATGTCAGATCCAACGTTGAAATCATGGTTAAATTATATTAAAAATTATAATCGTTATGCACACATTTGTTGTATTTTAAAATTATGTTCAAAGTTGGACTAATTGTTAAATGATCAAATTTGTACTTAAAAAACATTCAATTATTGAGGGTATTTATATAACAATTGAGTTATTTATATTACCGCCTATTTACTATTCATAACTCTGTTTCTCCCTCATTTTAAAATTAATTACTATAACCCTCCCATTTCATGCATTTAACAAGTGTTATTTGTATTCACCCCTCATTATTTAACACTAAATGTGGGTGGGAGGGTGGTGGGGGGAGGGAGGAGCCAGGAGGCTTATAGAATTCTATAAGTCTTATTTGATTTTCATTTTGGAATAAACCATAAATCGAAACTGAAAACGAATAAGAAATTTTAGTATTTTCAAAATCGAAATTGAACTGATTTTTTCTTCTAAAATGAACGGTAAGGTTCAACTTGATTTTTGGTCCAAAACAGAATAATGCTCATCCATGTTCGATAGAGTGAGCATTCGGTTTATTCGGTTTCAACCGAACCGAAATACTCAAAACCAAAATTCTAAAAATCCAAAACCGAAATTAGCCAAAATCGAAACCGAACCAAAACGAAGAACGATTTGGTTAATTTGGTTGGACTATTTCTATTGTATAATGGATAAGGGTCCAAAGTTGAAATCGTGGTTAAATGATATTAAAAATTATAATTTTTATACATATATTTGTTGTATTTGCGTCTACTATTACACTAGTTGTTAAATTATCAAAGTGTTGTTTCAAAACGCATGATATAATTTTTTTTGTTTTCAAAATATGCATATTTTAATTCAGCATGGATAGAATTGAGAATATTTACATAATTGTGCAAGTTTTATTCGATTTTTAATTTTTTACCGAAATCGAAACCAAATTCGAAATCGAAAACTAAACCGAGTTTGAAATTCTAGGGTGCGTTTGATTGCAAGGTGGAAAATATGTGGAAAAGAAATTAATTCCATGGAATTATTTTCCTAGGAAAAAATTTCCATGGAAAACTTAATTTAGGTGTTTGATTGCCATTATTTTCCACAGAAAATAGTTATTTTCCATGGAAAATGACATTTTCCTATGGGTTGGACAAGTTTCATTTTCCACCATTTTAGATGAAAATATGGAAAATGATAGTTTTTTTGGAAAATAATTCCATGGAAAATTTAACCTATCAAACACTACAATTGGTGGAAAATTTGTGATGAAAATATTTTTCATGGAAAAAAAGCCCAATCAAACATAGCCTAAATTGCAAAACTGAACAGAAAATTTTTCAAACCGAATGAATCTCTTATTCGATTCGGTATTTCGGTCTAAAACCGAATAATGCTCACCCTAATCTATATCCATAACCTAGGCAATGTAACTATAACTCTCCACGAAATCAAACCAAACCACACCCAATGAATCGCCAAACAGCATGCAAAGAGTAATCCCAGACCTCCTAAGCAACTGCACTTCCAACCAACTAAACCAAATCCATGGCTTCCTCGTCACCTCTTCCCTCGCACAAAACCCAAACCTCTCCTCCCTCCTGCTCCGCCGGACCACAGAGCTCCGCCCAATGGCCCAGGCCGAGCTCATCTTCTCCTCCGCCGATCCTCCCCACGTCCTCCACTGGAACGCCATGATCCGCGGCTACTCCCACACCGGCCCATTCGAGAACGCTCTCAAACTGTTCGAAGAAATGCCTCTGAGAAACCTCGAGCCCAATAGCTTCACCTACCCGTACCTCTTCCACGCGTGTTCTCGCCTCGGCGACTCTAGGACCGGGAAGAAGGCGCATTGCCATGTTATCAAGGTCGGGTTCGACCTCGTTCCTTCCGTCGGCTTGGCGCTCTTCAACTTCTATATTAAACTGGAGAGCTCTAATCTGTTTAACGCACGCATAATATTCGATGGTCTAGCTACAAAGTCGATAGGTTTGTGGAACAGAATGTTGTCGGAGTACGTACGCGCCGGCGATGTTGGGTCGGCAAGACGGGTTTTCGACGACATGCCGGAGAGGGATGTGGTTTCATGGAATTCGATGCTTTCCGGGTACGCGAGGGGGATGGATGTGGAGAGCGCGAAGGATGTTTTCAGGAGGATGCCGGTGAAGAACGTGGTTTCTTGGACGACGATGGTCGGAGCTCTGGCAGGCATCGGCGATCTGAGGGCAGCGAAGAGATTGTTCGACGAAATGCCGGAGAGGAATGTCGTGTCCTGGAATTGCATGCTTTCGGGCTATACCCAGAATGGGAGGTTTCAGCAGGCTCTGCATCTCTTCTTCAGGATGCAGGCAGAGGGAGTCGTTCCGGACGGGTTCACTCTTGTTCCGGCTCTGTCTGCTTGTGCTCATACCGGAGCACTGGGGACTGGGAAATGGATCCACCACCACCTTATAGGCGTCGGGCTTCAGTCGACGGCTAAAGTCGGGACGGCACTGGTGGAAATGTATGCCAAGTGTGGGGATATGCATCGAGCGTTGAATATCTTCGTCAAGATGATCGAGAAGGATGTCTTCTCTTGGAATGTGATGATCAAGGCACTTGCAGTTCACGGGAGGTCGGAGGACGCGGTGAGACTGTTCGAAGCCATGAAATGGAAAGGAATTCAGCTCAACGACTTCACGTTTATGGGAGTCCTGTTCGCTTGCAGCCATGGGGGGCTGGTCGAGGAGGGGCGCCGGATATTCAGTTCGATGGAGAGCGATTTCAAGGTCAAGCCGAAGATGGAGCACTACGGGTGCCTCATCGATCTTCTATGCCGCAACGGCCGGCTAGAAGATGCTAACCGGGTCATGATGGAAATGCCGTACGAGCCTGACATTGTGGCGTGGGGAGCTCTGCTCGGGGGTTGTAAGGTTACGAACGACCTCGAACTGGCGGAGAGGGTGATGGAAAGGGTGGCGGAATCGAACAGTGATGAGAGCGGAGTATATGTGCTTGCGTCAAATATGTATGCAGCTTCGGATAGGTGGAATGATGCCGCGAAGGCGAGGGAGAAGATGGAGCAGAATAGTGCTTGGAAGACCAAAGGGTGCAGTAGCGTTCTTGAAGCAGCCGAGTAAACAAGTCTTACATTTTTTTCTTCTCTAAGCTACATTCTAATCTCTTTAGTCATCCATTAATATCGGCCTATTTGATGAAACTCCCACAGTATTGAGGAGATTGATTGAAAATAAAAACACAGTGTCCAGATTCCCAATAACTAAGAAGATGGTGATTACAAAATTCCAGAGACTTCTTCAACCATCCAAGGACACTCTGCGTTTGGTTCATAAATTCAGGACCTGGGAAAAGAAAGTTGTTCTTTTCTTCGGATGACAAAGGAAAAGAAGAAGAAAAAAAATGTTCTCAAAAGAAAAAAAAAATCGAAATAAAAATGGTTTTTCTCCCACCCATTTCAAGGATTTCACTTCTAAGAGGACGTCCGGTATGCAAAATACTATATAATCTAAAATTCTATATTCCTGAAAATAAAATTCTAAGTAATTAAATTTTCTGAAAAATTATATTTTCATGTTTAGTGACTATATAAATATTCCCCAAAAAATGATAAAAAAGGAGAAAAAACCAAAAACAAAATAACTTCAAAATGGAAAAAAGGAAGAAGTAAAAACGACAAAAAACAATCAAAAGAAAAAAAAAACGACAAAAAAAAAGGAAAAAAAAAGAAGAAGGAAAAAACCGACAAAAAAGGGTCAAAACGACCAAAACCAAAAAAAAAAAATTGACAAGCGACAAAAAGCAGAAAAAAATACAAAAAACAACAAAAAACGATAAAGAGAAGCCAAAAATGACAAAACTAAAAAATGACCAAAAACTGAAAAAAAAAGAAAACCAAAAACAACAAAAAAAAGACTAGAAAGAGAAAAAAGACAAAAAGCAACAAAATTTATAAAAAAGATAAAAAATACCAAAAAGCGACCAAAAACGAAAAAAAGAACAAGAAAAAAGGACCAACAACGACAAAAGACGACAAAAAGTTCAAAAATGACAAAAAACTAGTAAAAAACGACAAAAAGGACAAAAAAGACAAAGCGACAAAAACGACATGAAACGATAAAAACGAAAAAAAATTTGACCAAAAAGCGACAAAAACGATAAAAATATAAAAAACAATAAAAATGGAAAAAAAGAGAGATAAAATAACGAAATTAACGTTAAAAAATGATCAAAAATAAGCAATTGAAGCAATTTTTTTTTGCCCGAGCAAAAAAATGTACCCACATGTTCTTAAGGGATAGGATTTCATGTTTTATGGGTAAACTATTTATGTGAGTATTTCTAATTCCCGAAAATAATTTTTTTATAGCCCAAACAAACATGGTAATAGATTCACATCCTAGATTTTTCCAGAAATAAAAAATAATACCGCATACCCCCTAATCCTTCACGACCATGCGACCATATTTCTAATAATGGTGAGAGTTCTCGGTTGCTAGCAGTGTTGTATAAAGTGCATTTCTTTGGAAAGACAAATTATAAGGGCACGTCATTCTTTACTCATGGGTAGACCAATTTTTTTGATTTATTTACAAGTTTGCCACTGGAAAAGTTAGAGCTAGTCCTAATGTTGATTTATAAGTCACTTTTTTTTTTTTTATTGTTTTTCTGCTTCTTCCTCACTTCTTTCTCCTCAAACCCTAAACTTTTTTCCTATCTTTTCCTTTGAAGTTAGGATGTCCTCACTTCTCTCTTCTAACCAGACCATTTTTTTATGGATCTTTCTTAATGTTTGGAATATGATCATCTGGTTTGGCATCTTTATGGGTCTGTGAGCAAAGAGTTTATCATGGCATGCTCTTCTTCTTCTCACATCATGATCACTTTGGTGAATAGAAAATCCAACCAACCTCAGTTACTTCAATCATGTAAAATAGCTAAGCTTTAAATTGATGGGCCATACTCTCCAATGCCTCCATAGTCCATCCACAAAAAAACTTTTTAAAAAAACACAGGGCTATAATCGATTGTAGAAAATATCTATAGTCCTGTAGGTTGTCAGGATTATACATATTTTTTACAGTCCTATAATCGACTAAAAATACACAGGGCTGTAGACAATTTCCATAGTCATGATAACATACAGTACTCTAGAATTTTTTTACAAACCTGAATGGACTGGTAGAACACTAGACTGTAGGAAATTTTTACAGTCGTGACAATGTACATGACTGTAGAAATTTTTTACAGTCCTTTGTGCTTCAATCCCGTGTCTGTGCCGAAAAACATACTCAAAATGAAAATAATAACAATGCAAATGAACAAATGGAGGGAGAAGAGTGGGAACAAGAGTTGTGCATTGATTGTAAAGAACCTTTAGGTTCCATCTTCAAAATTGGGAAGAAGATTGGGAATAAATCTAGGGTTTCGGTGAAGGTGGAGGTGGTGGAGAAGAAGAAATGAAGGATTTGAGAGAGTTTAAAAATAGAGGATTTAAGAAGAGAGAGAATAAAAATTAGAAATGATTGAGTTTGAGTGGGTTTAGGGGGATTGAGATAGGGTGGGCAGCCCTTAGTAAAAAATGGACTATCCTGAGTAATTGTTCCTCTAAATCGGGCTAGCACTAATCCTGGGCTACCCCTGAGTAAAGAATGATGTGCCCTTATAATTTGTCTTTGGAAAATGGTTCCCCTCCCACACCCATCTTACTAATAATGGTGAGTTCTTGGCTACCAGCAGTGCATATGCATAGGGCACTTATTTTGTAAGTCTTATTCAATTCCCATATCTGCACTCCTTTTAGTGAACTAACCACCTTTATTGTAAACGATTTTAGTATAAATCAGATTATATATACTAGTAAATTCAATTTTTTTTATATTGTTGAAAAATAATTTAAATATTTGAATATATTTGAATTAAGATTTGTTATATATATGTTTATATTTTAATTAAGATTTGTTATAGATATGTTTATATTTTAATTAATTAAGATTAAAAGTTAATTTTGGAATTGTTTTCCTTCATATTTTTTTTCTGTTTTCTCAATTAATTGAGGATATGCATTTTTTTCCTGGATATTTGAACTCACAATCTCTGGAAAGAATGCCTTCCACCCCTACCACTGAGCTAGGTAAATTGGATGTATATAAAAATGTATTATAATTAAGTCACTGTAAAGCCCATGATTTTTTTGTATATATATATATATATTATTAAAATATGCATGTTTCTTATTTTGAGCCCAAAACCCATTTAACTTAAACCCACTAGGCCAACCCAAACCCTCTTGTAACCCGTTCAAACCCACCTCCCTATTCTGACTCCACGATCCCCTTACTTCTCCCGCACACCTCCACATAACCATCTTCCTCTCCCGTGATATTATACAGAAACTTCAAAGATATCTCAGAAGCTTCACATTTTCTCCTTCACAAAAGTCTACCTCCGATCCACCTCGCTCCACCAAATCCCGATCCGAGACCACTGCCGCGCTCACCTCGTCGCCCCCGTCGATTCTAGGCCCCTCGCCCCGTCGTTTCGTGCCGCCACCCGAGCCACCGGCGACCTATCTGCCGGCCCCGCCACGCCGGCAGCGCCCGGCAACGCCCCCGCGCCCGACATCGCCTCCCCAAAAGCAAAGTAAAAGCAGAGAATAAAATGCAGAAAAATAATTAGCATAAAATTAAAGGAATTTAAATATAGAACAATACATGATAAATATTAAATAAATACGCTCAAGCAGTACACGTATTATAATACGCATTCTGGGAACGGGGAGTGACATCTCTACCCTCCTTAGAAAAATTTCGTCTTCGAAATTTCAAATCCAAGCATGATAGAAATATCGGAGCCAAACTAATCTGAGTACAAGCAATTCGAGCAAGCAATCATTTTACAATGTCAATAGTAAGTAATACATTTATATTTATCCATCTACGATATCAAGCAATTATACTCATAGGGTGACAAGCATGAGGAGTTAAGACAATCAAAGTATACGAAAACAAATATACCTTGTGAGTCAAACAGGTACGGATACCGTGATCGGATATCATCCTCACGTTCCCATGTTGACTCCCCTAAGGAATGATGACCCCAAGCAACACGGACAAGGCTAATTGTTCGGTTCTTGAGTATCTTCTCCCTTCGGTCCAAAATGGATACCGGCTGTTCCTCGTAAGACATGTTGGTACCAACAACCAGCTCAGAATAATCAAGGATATATGGCTTGGGTATGATACATACCTACACAACTGTCACTACCAAATTTCTAGTTTGAGGGTATTTTTATCATTTTTGGGGTTATTTGAATTTATTAGAATTTATGGAAATTTTTTTAGAATTTTTTTTGGAATTGTTTGAATGAAGGTTGACTAGGTTGACTTTGACTAGCTTTGACTTGGTAAGCTAACCCTAGTTGAGTTGGACTTGGCTAGATTATGAGACCCTAGGTTAAATTAAGTTAACCCTATTCTAGTTAATAGAATCAATTTGGAAATAGGATTTAGAATAGAGCATTGAGTAATGACTTGTGACTTCACAAGTCATGATTAGTGATTAAGCCCAAAGCCCAATACCATGTGACCTAACCTAACCCTAATCCACTAGTGGCCGGCCACTCAATCTAGTACTAGGGATTCCCCCTATAAATAGTCTCCTAGAAATTAGGGCTAGCCTCTTTAGGAAGAACAAGTTTTAGAAAGAGGTATTATTCCATCTTTATTAATTCATATAAAATCCTATTTATCTCCTTTTTTCCTCAAATCAATTACAATAGGTTCTAAATATAGTGTTCTTGCTATTGTGGAGTGTTATTCTCAGATTCATACCAATTTGAAGAAGTTTGCTAGCAAGAGGAACCCCCCATTTGAAGCTTTTCTTGCATTTGGTACCTATAGGTAAATCTATACAAACTCCATTAATTCCTGGATTTCTTTGCATGTAGACCTAGCCCTAGGTGTCCCCTAGCCATAGGAATTGATTTTGTGTCTAGGTGGAACCATTTCGTGTCCGTATCGGACACGTATCCGACCTAGGTCTAAGTGTTTGATGAAATGCCCCAATGGGCATTTCAATTTAGTTTTGGAAAAGTAAATGAATAGAAATTATATTTTGATGGCTTACATGTTTCTTTTGGACTGGGAGTGTTTTTGTGTCGCATCATGTCGGACTGGACACGTGCACACGAGGGTGCACACGCGCGCGCGCACGGGCTGCGTGTCCTGCTACTCGGGGTAGTTTCCTCTCTGGACACTGCACGAGGACATGTGGGATTTTGAGGACACATTGGGGCAGTGTCTGACATGACACTCCCCAAGTGGCACGACCCCTCGTGTCGTGTCGGACACACACGAAGTCGTGCACGGGTTTTACACTGAATCGACTACTGTCGATTCTTGACACTGATACGCGTGTCATGACGCACACACGCGTGTCGAGGACACGAATCAGGGTGTCCTAGCCCTAGTCCTACTCGACACTGGGACACGACCACGAGATCTGTGTCGTGTCGTGTCGTGTGCACGAGCACTGGAAACACGTGCACGAGGATTGGTCCTGTGTTGCACTGTTTTGGGTTCGGGACTGTTTGGACACGTTTGTGTCCACTTGGGTGGACACAAACACATTGTATGACACGTACACAAACCCTAGAATTATTACCAACCATTGAATTTGCATTTTAGTTTAATTTTGTTGATCAATTCTCAATTTACCCAATTTTCTGATATCCTTAATAACAGTCCCCATTTCCTTCTGTTTCCAGATTTTTATTTTTGAATTTTGACATCTATTTAACCTATTTTAAACTGTTAATTGCATGATTTAAAACCATAATGAAGTGCTCCTATATGTGTTCTAATTGTGTGTCAAATTTGGGGTTGAATTGGTATGGTTTAGAGCTAAAATCTGGGAGTGAAATATCTGGACTGAAAACAGTGTTTTGTGAACTGAGTTTTAATGAACTGTGAAATGATTTTTAATGTATTAATCTGAGTTCCATTCCTTTTCATTTCACTGTATTGTAATGGCTTGATTATTTAAACTGAGAATTGTTCAAGTTACATTCGAATTGGTTTGCTGAGAAATGGGTTTCTTCCTATTTGAACTGAATTATTGGTTCTTCAATGTAAAACCTGAGTATTGTTTTGAGACAGTTAAACTGAGATTGTTCTAGCCTATTGATTTCCTTTTTCCTTCATGCCAACTGATTTCCTTTCCATTTTGAAATGGGTGTTGAGTTGGTTCTTTCCATTTTAACTGAATTCTGAAATGAATGTTGATTTCATTAGTTAACTGTCATGTACACTACACTGTCCATGTTGAACTGTCTCACTGTTTTTAGTGTCTCTCTCACACACACACACACATGCATCACACACACTCTTGTATCTCTCACCCTCCACACTGTTTCACTCTCTCACTCACTGTTTTGCATTGCACAGTGATAATTTCCTGTTTTTCCTGCAAACACATCCTCACTTGACACCACACTCACATGTCTATGTCTCACACACACACTTGAACACACATGCCCTCTTGCACACACACACACACACACACACACACACACACACACACACACACACACACACACACACACACACACACACACACACATATGACACATGAGCACATGTGCCCCCCTTTTCTCTCTCTCTCTCTCTCTCTCTATATATATATATATATATATATATATATATATATATATATATATATGAAAAAAAAATATTTGATATATATATATATGTATATATATATATATAAATATATAAGTATCATATATAATACATCAGTGTGTATGTATCAATATATATGTGTATTATATTATTTTAGAGATAAATATTGTCATGTGGTCATGTGTTTATGGTTTGGCTTATAGGCATGATATAGCCTATGGCCTATGTGTGTGTCTGCTTGACTAGTGAGCCTAGATTAGACTTGTGTAGCCTAGAATAGACTAGTTAGACTAGTATAGACTAGTTTGACTTGGTTGACCTAGTTTGACTTCTAGGGTTGACCAGAGTTGACCAAGAGTTGACTTTGGTCTGGATTGACCTAGATTCATGTAGAATGCATTGTAGTGCATCTCTTTACCATTCTGGACTTGTTATGACTTGTGCTGTTCTGATTAGGAGCCAGACACCTCTCCTCGGATAGTATATTTCATCCAGACACTCAGATACAGGCGAGTACATTCTCTGATCATTTTATATCCTGCTTAGAATTATTTTCCTGCTTTAGATTACTTTACTTGATGCTGTCACGACATTATCACAGATTAGTACTATATGGATCTCTTCATGCGATGTTATCTCCCTCGGGAGCATCGGGTACATTATGTCATGTGCGTTTCACTTTCATCATGTACTCCTGTGCTTTCACCATACATGTACACTCCTGTGAATTATGTACTCTCATGTTCACGGAGCCCTCATGTATACTATCATGTGCACCCTTTCATGGGCTCCCATGTGATATCATGTATAATAACATAACCTGCTTAGATCCTTGTATATTGATTGGGGAAAACGAGGGAGTGCTAGTAGTCATGTGAACAATTCCATAGTAGTGTAGATCATGTGAAACTCTTTAGTGTAGATCATGTACAAATCTGTTCTGTTCACATTTGCTATCTTGTACTCTACATCACTAGCCACTATTAGTTCTCTATATACCGTAGCTATTTACATACAGTTCTCTTTTTTTTATATCATGTACTTCCTTTCAGTTCCTGTATCTTACTCTACTGCATGTTTATATTTTCTAACCTGCTATGATTTGTTGAGATGTATTGTGCTCGCTCCTGTCCCGACTGGACCTGTTGAAAATATTACAGAGGACGAAGAGGAGGCCTGTGTGGATACCTTCTACGGGGCAGCCCTAGACGACACTTGCGAGCTGGACTCTCAAGAGGACCCAGCTCTAGCTGAGGACATTACCCAGACGGACGGACAGTCAGAGAGGACTATTCAGACACTTGAGGATATGCTGCGGACGTGCGTCCTGGACTTTGGAGGTTCATGGGAGGATCAACTACATTTGGTGGAGTTTGCTTACAACAACAGTTTTCAGGCCAGCATTGAGATGTCACCTTTCGAGGCTCTATACGGGCGTAGGTGTCGTACACCCTTATCTTGGGATGATATTGGTGAGCGAGCTTTACTGGGACCAGAGATGGTTGTTGACGCAGCCGAAAAGGTAAAGCTCATCAGGGACAAACTTCGCGTGGTGCAGGACAGACATCGGCACTGGGCCGATAGCCACCGGAGGCCGTTGGAGTTTGAGGTACAGATCAGAGTAGGATTAGATTTAGGTTTGATTGTTGTGTTTTTAATCATGTTTGTTTATCATAATTAATTGAGACCATGCTTGTGATTAGGTCGAAGACCAGGTTTTCTTGAGAATATCTCTGACTCGTGGTACGATACATTTTGGTGGTGGTGGAAAGCTTAGCTCGCGCTTCATCGGCCCTTTCGTTATCAGCGGGAGAGTCGGTGACGTGGTATACAGGCTAGACTTGCCACCTGCACTTGTGGGAGTCCACAACGTATTCCATGTATCACAATTGAGATGGTACGTGACTGACCCTAGACATGTGCTCGATCATTCAGAGATTGAGGTTGGGCCTTCTCTCAGCTATCCAGAGCAGCCAATGGAGATACTGGATCGACGGGAGAAGGTTCTGAGGAACCAGGTGATACCTTTAGTATGCGTCGTATGGAGGCATCATTTTCCAGGAGAGTCTACCTGGGAGTGGGAGGATGAGATGCGCGAGCATTACCCATATCTTTTTCGACCGTGAGGTATACTTTCTATCATTCTCATCAGTTGCATTTCGCCTTTCAATTTCGAGGACGAAATTCTTTTAAGGAGGGTAGATTTGTCACTACCACATTTCTAGTTTGAGGGTATTTTTATCATTTTTGGGGTTATTTGAATTTATTAAAATTTATTTGAATTTATGGGAATTTTTAGAAATTATTTTGGAATTGTTTGAATGAAGGTTGACTAGGTTGACTTTGACTAGCTTTGACTTGGTAAGCTAAACCTAGTTGAGTTGGACTTGGCTAGATTATGAGACCCTAGGTTAAATTAAGTTAACCCTATTCTAGTTAATAGAATCAATTTGGAAATAGGATTTAGAATAGAGCATTGAGTAATGACTTGTGACTTCACAAGTCATGATTAGTGATTAAGCCCAAAGCCCAATACCATGTGACCTAACCTAACCCTAATCCACTAGTAGCCGGCCACTCAACCTAGTCCTAGGGATTCCCTCCTATAAATAGTCTCCTAGAAATTAGGGCTAGCCTCTTTAGGAAGAACAAGTTTTAGAAAGAGGTATTATCCTATCTTTATTAATTCATATAAAATCCTATTTATCTCCTTTTTCCCTCAAATCAATTACAATAGGTTCTAAATATAGTGTTCTTGCTGTTGTGGAGTGTTATTCTCAGATTCATACCAATTTGGAGAAGTTTGCTAGCAAGAGGAACCCCCATTTGAGGCTTTTCTTGTATTTGGTTACCTATAGGTAAATCTATACAAACTTCATTAATTCCTAGATTTCTTTGCATGTAGACCTAGCCCTAGGTGTCCCCTAGCCATAGGAATTGATTTCGTGTCCAGGTGGAACCATTTCGTGTCCGTATCGGACACGTATCCGACCTAGGTCTAAGTGTTTGATGAAATGCCCCAATGGGCATTTCGATTTAGTTTTGGAAAAGTAAATGAATAGGAAATTATATTTTGATGTTGGTTACATGTTTCTTTTGGACTGGGAGTGTTTTCGTGTCGCATCGTGTCGTATTGGACACGTGCACATGAGGGTGCACACGCGCGCGCACACGGGCTGCGTGTCCTGTTACTCGGGGTAGTTTCCTCTCTGGACACAGCACGATGACACGTAGGATTTTGAGGACACGTTGGGGCAGTGTCTGACACGACACTCCCCAAGTGGCATGACCCCTCGTATCGTGTCGGACACGTACGAAACCGTGCACGGGTTTTACACTGAATCGACTACTGTCGATTCTTGACACTGATACGCATGTCGTGACGCACACACGCGTGTCGAGGACACGAATCAGGGTGTCCTAGCCCTAGCCCTAGTCCTACTCGACACTGGGACACGACCACGAGATCTGTGTCGTGTCGTGTCGTGTGCGCGAGCACTGGAAACATGTGCACGAAGATTGGTCCTGTGTTGCACTGTTTTGGGTTCGGGACTGTTTGGACACGTTTGTGTCCACTTGGGTGGACATAAACACATTGTATGACACGTACACAAACCCTAGAATTATTACCAACCATTGAATTTGCATTTTAGTTTAATTTTGTTGATCAATTCTCAATTTACCCAATTTTCTGATATCCTTAATAACAGTCCCCATTTCCTTCTGTTTCCAGATTTTCATTTTCGAATTTTGACATCTATTTAACCTATTTAAACTATTAATTGCATGATTTAAAACCTCAATGAAGTGCTCCTATATGTGTTCTAATTGTGTGTCGAATTTGGGGTTGAATTGGTATGGTTTAGAGCTAAAATCTGGGAGTGAAATATCTGGACTGAAAACAGTATTTTGTGAACTGAGTTTTAATGAACTGTGAAATGATTTTCAATGTATTAATCTGAGTTCCTTTCTTTTTCATTTTACTGTATTGTAATGGCTTGATTCTTTAAACTGAGAATTGTTCAAGTAACATTCGAATTGGTTTGCTGAGAAATGGGTTTCTTCCTATTTGAACTGAATTAATGGTTCTTCAATGTAAAACCTGAGTATTATTTTGAGACTGTTAAACTGAGATTGTTCTAGCCTATTGATTTTCTTTTTCCTTCATGCCAACTGATTTCCTTTCCTTTTTGAAATGGGTGTTGAGTTGGTTCTTTCCATTTTAACTGAATTCTGAAATGAATGTTGATTTCATTAGTTAACTGTTATGTACACTACACTGTCCATGTTGAACCGTCTCACTGTTTTTAGTGTCTCTCTCACACACACACACATGCATCACACACACTCTTGTATCTCTCACCCTCCACACTGTTTCACTCTCTCACTCACTGTTTTGCATTACACAGTGATAATTCCCTGTTTTTCCTGCAAACCCATCCTCATTTGACACCACACTCACATGTCTATGTCTCACACACACACTTAAACACACATGCCCTCTTGCACACACATGTCTTCCACACACACACACACACACACACACATGACACATGAGCACATGTGCCCCCCTTTTCTCTATATATATGTATTTGAGATATATATATATATATATAAGTATCATATATAATACATCAGTGTGTATGTATCAATATATATGTGTATTATATTATTTTAGAGATAAATATTGTCATGTGGTCATGTGTTTATGGTTTGGCTTATAGGCATGATATAGCCTATGGCCTATGTGTGTGTCTGCTTGACTAGTGAGCCTAGATTAGACTTGTGTAGCTTAGAATAGACTAGTTAGACTAGTATAGACTAGTTTGACTTAGGTTTGACTTGGTTGACCTAGTTTGACTTCTAGGGTTGACCAGAGTTGACTTTGGTCTGGATTGACCTAGATTCATGTAGAATGCATTGTAGTGCATCTCTTTACCATTCTGGACTTGTTGTGACTTGTGCTGTTCTGATTAGGAGCCAGACACCTCTCCTCGGACAGTACATTTCATCCGGACACTCAGATACAGGCGAGTATATTCTCTGATCATTTCATATCCTGTTTAGAATTATTTTTCTGCTTTAGATTACTTTACTTGATGCTGTCACGACATTATCACGGATTAGTACTATATGGATCTCTTCATGCGATGTTATCCCCTTCGGGAGCATCGGGTACATTATCTCATGTGCGTTTCACTTTCATCATGTACTCCTGTGCTTTCACCATACATGTACACTCCTATGAATCATATACTCTCATGTTCACGGAGCCCTCATGTATACTATCATGTGCACCCTTTCATGGGCCCCCATGTGATATTATGTATAATAACATAACCTGCTTAGATCCTTGTGTATTGATTGGAGGAAACGGGAGAGTGCTAGTAGTCATGTGAACAATTCCATAGTAGTGGAGATCATGTGAAACTTTTTAGTGTAGATCATGTACAAATCTGTTCTGTTCACATGTGCTATCTTGTACTCTACATCACTAGCCACTATTAGTTCTCTATATACAGTAGCTATTTACATACAGTTCTCTTTTTTTTACATCATGTACTTCCTTTCAGTTCCTGTATCTTACTTTACTGTATGTTTATATTTTCTAACCTGCTATGATTTGTTGAGATGTATTGTGCTCGCTCCTGTCCTGACTGGACCTGTTGAAAATATTACAGAGGACGAAGAGGAGGCCTGTGTGGATACCTTCTACGGGGCAGCCCTAGACGACACTTGCGAGCTGGACTCTCAGGAGGACCCAGCTCTAGCTGTGGATATTACCCCCATTGCCTGTTTGTAAAAACAAAAGTGTGAACTTTATTTCAACAAACTTTGTAAAGAAGATTACAAGAATTCTAGAAAAGTACAACTGTAGGAATCCGATCTGAAGACGATCGCTTTATCCCTTGGACGATGTGAACTTTGAAGACGATAGCCTCTGAAGTTGGATTGAAGGCAAAAGCCTCGGAAGAATGCAGCAGCACTTGGGCAAGAACTCCTGAACTCTATGATATTTCTAAACTTTTAATGTCTGATCCCCTTGAATGAAGACTTGAAACTCTATTTATAGAGTTCTGAAAATAACTAACTTTTAGTTATTCTGAATGGCGCAAGTTGGATTGCGCATGGACTAGATGGCACAGCATCAGACTGCGCAGGCAGTTGTTGGATCGTGGGCCAACTGTCTTGGACATATGGCATCTTTTGATTGAATTGCGCATGATCGTGTGCAGACAGTTGCCACATAGTGAGCTATTGATGGCATGAATGCCACGTGTACTTTTGTCAGTTTTTATAATGAAGTGCGCCATATGAGTTGCGCTGACTTTAGATTGCGCGAGGATGGACTGCGCAACAGATTGCCTGGCCGATTGTGCTGCCAGCTATCCTCGAGCGCCGTGCTGCACAATAAACAAAAAGTCGCCTCGTTCTCTACGCTGTCAGTTGTCAGAAGATTTGATTTTGTCAGGTAATGATGACAAGGCCACGTCAGCTTTGCGCACTTGAGAGTATGCGCAGTCGAGTCTACGCAATCTGGGTGATGCGAAATCTGAGATCTGCGCAGTTCATTTGAAAGTTGCATTTCTTGATTTTTATGACTTTGTTGATGGATGCAACTTGATTTTTAGGACCTACAAGACCCCCTTCAAAGTTTTCGAAAGTTGAACTTATTCAAAATTTCAAAATACTTTAAATTTTGAATTTTCAATCAAGTTGTGCATATGTTAATGCTGTCTGCGCAATCGGAGGGATCAACCCTATTTATGTGGCGCAATCTGAGGCGGCCGTTACTCTTTAAAAAACTATAAATAGTTCTCCATTCTCTCACTGTCATTCTTTACTTTGCTTTCGAACCTTCAAAAAGAGAAAACTTTCTTGAGCTTTCCTGATCCTCCTTCCCGGCGATCTCAATGGCCCCCAAGCGTTCCTCCGCCGCCGACAAGGGCAAGGCCCCGCCCGAGTCTTCAACTCGGGTTGCGCCACGTCCTTCCCGTCACGAAGCTGCGCACCCTGCTGTGCGAGGTAGATAACCCAATCGAAAACTCTTTTTAGGGTTTTTCGACTTTACTGAATCTGAAAACCTATCTCTTTTTAGAGATATGGTCATACTGTGCCACCCTTTTTAGGGTTTTGGTTGCACGAACCCATTATTCTTCATTTTTATGAAGAATATCTTCTCGCGCAATCGGTTGAATTGCGCTGGCAAAAAGTCAGCACAATCGGCTGATTTGCGCAAGATTGTCAGCGTAAACTGTTGCTTTGCGCTAGCTTTGTCAGCGCAATCTGATACTTGTGCAGGCTTTGTCAGCACAATCTGATGCTAGTGCAATTTGAAGTTTGTGCAATCTGATGACAGAATCTCTTGACTTGTACTGAATTTTGTTTTTATCTGTTTGATGTAGTTAATACCAGAGAGGATCCTGAATATGAAACCTTCGTAGGGACTCTTGCAGAATCAGAATTTAAAGAGGACTTGTCCCATGTGATCTTTCCACAATATGCCCTTTCATCCTCTCGCCAAGCTATCTTGATAGCACAGGACAATGAGACCTTGTTAAGTCTGATGAATGGGCAGCCCTTGCAGTCTGCTGATGCCATCACCCACAAGAAACCTATGTTCCTATTTGGTGAAGCCATTGACAAAAGTTCAGCCAAGACCCCGTGTTGAGCAGAGAACTTTCCAAATGAAAGAGAAACTGATCTTGCTACCAGACATTGCTAGATGCCTCCCTTTAGCACGATATGCTCATGCAAGCCATTCCAGGAGAATGGACTGGGACATTACTCCTCTTCAACATGCACGGACAGGAAAGATCTGTGTCAAGAAAGGCCCGAACAAGAAAGACATGTTCTATAGCTCTTCTGATCGGCACAGTACTTTACTCAGAGGGTTGAAGCCAGGGTGCATCCCTCCAGAGAACTCTTCTTTATTGCTACCCATGAGGACTCCAATCTTTGCGAATGAGTATGCAAAGGCTGAGGGTAGATATCCGGATCAGGACATCCGGCTGACCGGTCTGGTAAACCCAGACATCAAAAGATGGAGCTGTATAGCCAACTGGATATTAGTCCAGTTTGAAGAGAAACTCAAAGAGATCGATCTGTATAATGCGGTACACGCTACCGTGTATGGATTCATCCCGAACCCTCATTTGTTTTTGGCTCTGGCAGAGAGGTACAACTATAGGACATGGACGTTCATGACACCCTGCGGGGAGATGGGATTGGCCCTCCACGAGATGAAGTACATCTCGTGCTTACCAATGGGAGACTTCCCTTACGAGGAGTACGTCCCAACCAACGACGAGTTAGATAGACTCCTTCGAGAAAATTCAAAGATGGTGGCAGTCTTTGACGAATTACTGTGCCATTATAATATATGCTCTCTATACTACAAAAGCGGCTCTTCTGGCACATGCTATTCATCAAAATGGTTGACTTATCTTTTTCTTAACCATATTATTGAGAAAAAGACCAAAGATCATGACTCCTGCAACCCAGATTTCTTCCAACCCCTCAGCAACAGCGAAGTGATCAGTCTGATGGAAGAAAATAAAAGAATGGATATCAAAGTTACTGATGAACATCAATATCCTCCACTTAAGGCTGGAGACCATGTTGAAAGCTTTATAAGAATGAGCTACAGGTCCATGTCTAAAGAAGCTCAGCTGGCAGGATTTTTGACCTACTGGCTCCGACGATTCGTCGTGCCCGGAGCGAGTGCTGTAGACCGCTTCCACCGCGGTATTCTTTTTGCTGCCGTCCGATTAGTCTTCGGCTACCGGATGGATTTACTCTCAGCGACGACTTGTATAATAAATGCAGGTCTTCGTCTGTATGTTGATTCCATGCTTAAGTGTAAGGGTGATAAGGGGAACTTCCCTAAATTGGAGTTACCTTACACTTACTTATTCGGATGGTTGCTCTTACATCATCCGACATTGATGAACCCTGCCATGGGAGCAGTTGGTGGCAGTTTTCTGCGCAGATTTTCACAGGGCAAGTGGATATATACTAGCCTGAAGGCTGCAGACGTACCCTGAACCTTGGCAAAGGATGGAATTTTTATTGCTCTCCTCCTCCAACTGGTTATGAATTTATGGCACCAAATTTGATGGACCTTGGGAGGCAACCAATAGGTCGATCAGCTTTTGACTGGTTGAAGACGATCAGACCATCGCATTTGGTGTACAGATTTGAAGAAGAGTGCTATCTTGAGCCATATTTGCCAAGTCGCTTTGCTCGTCAATTTGGTTATGATCAATTCCATGTAGGCAACGCTATAACTTGCCTACAAGGAAATGGATACTTGATTGATGGTACCAGAGCGTAGGCCTACTACAATGCTCGAGACACAAAGACAGTATTCTCGATGCCAAACAAGGATAATAATGGCCCAAGAATGTTATATACATATTCATTGTTTTATACATCTGCCAATACTTTTGCTGAAAACTATAACCTTGTTGATAGTTTTGCAACAGCAAATCATCTGAGGAAAGGAGCGACTGATATATTAGCTCCAAACAATGACGAAGAACATGAACCAGTGGATGATCCATTGGAAGCCTCCAGGGAAGCAAACTTCCCTGAGAAAATCAACCAACCATTAAAAGTTTCTTTGAAGGTTGTTAAATCTCCAGTCAAGGAGAAGAAAAAAAGGAGAGAAGAGCCTTCTTCCCCAGCTGTGAAGAAGAAATTGATCTTGGAACATTCTTCAGAGAAGATTACTACTAGATCACAATCTCGGCAGCTGGCCGAGACAATCCAACGGGAAGAAGCAGCTACACCGACCTCTGTTCAGAAATAAGTCGAGGTAATAACTGTAGAGAGTCCTGAGAGGCCTCTGCATAGAAAGAAGAAGCTGGTACACAGAAGAAGAAAACAAACAGTCTCTCCTCCTAGGCAAGTCTTGTCTTCGATAGTGGTGAACGCTGTAGCGGGACTCACCATGCCATCTCCTACTCCTGTTTCTGAGTCTGGGCATAAAATTCCCATTCAAGAACAGAGGGAGGAGATCGAGCAGAGGGAAGAGGTTGACCAGAGAAATGAGGCTATGGAGCCCAGAGGAGATATTGCAGAGACAGAGCAAGAAGCTTTACAATCTTCTTTACCGATGATGGAGACTACTCAACCTCCTGCCACACCAGGAGCAATCTGCGAGGAGGAGGATCGTTTGATGATCGAAGCTTTATATGACTGACTTCGGCTCACAGGATTATGTTGATCAAACCGCTGCAACTGCCAGTGGGGAGGCACCGGAGGAAGATGAAAATAAGGAGAGCTCATCATCTTCAGAGGCTGATGAAGATACACAGGATCCCGAAGGGGATAATGAAGAGCATGTGTCTCCTAAAGCTGTTGATGACACCTTGGATCCTGAAAAGGATGTTGAGGTGCAGAGATCTCCCGAAACTGCTGATGATACCTTAAATCCTGAAAAGGATGTTGAGGTACATGCATCTCCAGAGAAGATAGCAGATAAAGAAGCGACCCTGGAGGAAACTCCTGCTGTTGATCCCCAAGGTATAGAATGAAATTAGCAATCTTCTTTTAATAGATTGATAACTGACATCTTTATTCTTATCCATACAGAACTTGGATCTTCTCCAGCTCCTCCAGTATGCATGGACATAGTACTTGCAACGATGATAGCTAGTAGCAGTCGTCACTTGTCATGTGGCTCTGAAGCGGGCAGTAGCCAGACAGTCATGTCTGAAGCTACTTCTGTTAGGCTGGAATCTGTTCTAACAGATGACATGCCTATTGTCGGATCAAGCCATGGTAAGACTGTTTTCACCTTTGATCTTCTTTGACAGTAGCAAATAACAGGCAAAATGACAATATTTAATTTTACAGAGGAACAACCGGGAGGAGCAGCCAGCTCCACTTTAGTTCCTTTATTCAAAGAGCCTTCCGCTCAATTACAAGAAACTGAACGATCTGCCGCTTCAACGTCAACAGGAGTAGCTGCTACTCCTGGTGCTCTAGCTACCAATCAGTTCGTCATCCGCTCATTCACCAAATTCTTCTTTGATTCATTGGGGCCTCTGATAAATAGGGTGATGGAAAAGGATGATGCTGATTTTTACACAGTTAGAGGTCCAACCTCTTTCTTAGTTAATGCCATCCGTGAGCAAGGTGATGAGGATCAAGCTATATTTCTCGATCATATATTGGATGAGCTGGAGATCTCAACAAAGAGCTACAAAGAGCTGAACAAAGGAGAGGTAGAACCCTTGATACAAGCTGAGTTTGAACGGATGTCTCAGGAGGCTGCAGTTGAGAGAGTCAATTTCCAAATTATCTTGGATGCTTTTACTGCTAAGTCTGCTGAATACAATTCCAAAGTAGAAACAGTATCATCTGTTGCTGAAAGAAAAGAGAGAAGAATTGCTGAACTGAAAGCAGAGATTGCCCGTCTTCAGGAAGAGTTGGAGAATGAGGTCACAGAACATCAAACTGCAATTCAACAACTCGGTGCTTTAACCCAAGAAAGAGACGAATACGCTGCAGCTTATAATGCTGAAATCACTCGCCGAATGGTGACTATGCCCACCTTCAATGAAAAATCTGGGATGGAAGAAGCCAGGAAGCGAGTGATGGAATCCCGTGAAGAGCGATTGCAGACTCTAAAGCAACAGATTGCCAATTTGATGACACCTCCAGCTTAGTAGAAAAATATCTTGCATCTTCTTGTCTTTTGCAGCATGTATGTTTTTGTAATGTCTTGAATTTTGATCAATAAAAGACTTGTTGTGGCTCTATTCTTTATTGCATATCTTGTTCAGATATAAATAATAGCGATAGAAAATATATTCAGAGGTACATGACATGACATATTTTTGGATTTTTAGAAAATAATTATATTCATTATATCTGCTCAGAGATAATGTGGACATGGCAGAATATAATTTATTGAATATTATTATTTCAGTAGATAACTCAATCAAGGATAAAAGTTGCTGATGTGGATGATGAACGATAATGAATCGTCAAAATGTGTGAACGAAATGAATCGTCGGAATGAACAGGTGAACCGTTAAATGAGTTGAATGAACGGGTGAACCGTCAAATGGATGGTAATGAATGGGCGAACCGTTAAATGATTTGAATAAACGGATAAACCGTCGGATGATGGTAATGAACGGATGAACCGTCGGATGAGTTGAATGAACGGACGAACCGTCAGATGTTGGTAATGAACGGGCGAACCGTTGAATAAATGAACGGGTGAACCGTCAGATGAATTAAATGAACGGGCGAACCGTCGAATGGATTAAATGAACGGGCGAACCGTCAGATGAATTAAATGAATGGGCGAACCGTCGAATGGATTAAATGAACGGGCGAACCGTCAGAAGAATTAAATGAACGGGCGAACCGTCAGATAATAATGAACGGGTGAACCGTTGGATGAATGTGTCGCTTCGTTGTTTGGAGAATCTCTGCCTATAAATAGAACAGAAATCTGAAAGGAATGATTATTTCTACTTTTGAACATAAAGATGTCGTCTGGAGATGCATCCAAGAAGGCTGAAATCTCCCCGAAGGCTGAAACGGGTACTGAAGAACGTCCTGCCGAACCAGTCCAGCCAAAGCAGACAGAAGCAGGCGAAGGTTCATCTGCACCCAAACCACCGCGGGATATCCTGGATTTCCTGCTTGAACCAGGAAAGACTGAAGAGGAAAAGGCCATGAGGATGGCTGCTTGCAAGTTCTTGGTTGGTTCCAGCAAGGATATTCTCAGCTCTTTTGCTGATTATGTCTTTGATAAGGACGGCAGTGGTCCGCGTCCCAATGTTGAGAAGGATGATAGTGACCTTCCTTGATATTATGTAACATCGTTTATGATGAAATAAAAAACAAACTTTATTTATGAATTGTCTGATCATATTTACATAAAATCTCTGTTACATTTATTCATAATATTTCTTGAGGAATTTGTCATTGATAGGCATCATTGCAACTCGACCGTCGTGCTCTGAGAGTTGATAGGCTCCATTTGAGAAGACTTTGCTTACAACATAGGGTCCTTCTCACTTTGTGTCGAATTTGCCTTTTCTCATGTGAGTCATAGTCATAGGACGTCTGACCGTTAGAAAGAGTTCTCCTTTCTGAAAGGCTCTGACTCTAACTTTGCGGTTGAAAGTCTTCGAGATGCGGGCTTGATATAACTCAATATGCTGTTGAGCCATTAATCGCTTCTCATCGAGCGCCTCCAGTTCTTGAAGTCGAAGAAGATCATTGTTCTCTGTAGTGAGTTCGTTGGCGATGACGATCCTTAAGGACGAAATTTGAAGTTCCAAGGATAGAACTGCTTCACAGCCATATACCAGAGAAAAATGTGTACAGCTTGTAGGGTTACGGACCGTAGTACGGTAGGCCCATAGACATTCGCCAAGCTTTTTACTCCAGTTCCGTTTGTTAGTAGATACAAACTTCTTAAGGAGCTTGATGATAGTTTTGTTAAAGGCTTCGGCCAAGCCATTAGCAGAAGGATTGTAGGCTGTCGAGGCGACGTTGTCAATCCGGTGATCATCACAGAATCTGGTGAACTTTTGACTAATGAATTGTGGTCCATTGTCATGTATGATCCTTCGAGGTACACCAAATCTGTAAATAACATGATGTTTGACAAAGTTGATGACACTACTGGTCTTGACTTCAGCCAGAGGTATAGCTTCGACCCATTTAGAGAAATAGTCGGTTATTGCTAGTATGAATCGATGTCCTCTAGAAGAAGGAGGGTTGATAGGACCTATGATGTCCATGCCCCAAGCTTCGAAAGGCCAGGAGGCGGCAGTAGGATGTAGGAATTCTGACGGTTGATGAATAAAATCTGCATGGATTTGACAAGCACGACATTTTCTTGCATATTCGATGGCATCTGATACCATAGAGGGCCAGTAGTAACCCATTCGTCGAATGCGATCCTGTAGCTTAGGACCGGGTTGATGTGCTCCACAGACACCATCGTGAGCTTCGCGTAACACTTGCTTTGCTTCATCACCAGTGAGACAGCGCAAGAGAAGACCATCATAAGTCCGCCGATAGAGAGTTTTGGTAGTCTGATTGTAGTAGAATCGGAGAGATCGTCGGCGAATACTCGTAGCCTCTTTGGGATCTTCAGGGAGTATATCATGAACCACGAAATCGATAAAAGGAGTTCTCCAATCTTCATCGATAACATTGACTTCAACAAGGTTGCTGAACTCAATATTATGATTATTTTCGATGCAGAACAACTCACGATTAGAGACAACCACCACCTGCTGTCTTTTGATAAGGATAGCTAAGACGGCTGCAAGATTGGCCAAGGCATCTTCTTCAGTATTGCAAGCTTGACGAACATAGTCGATGAAGAAAGCTTTGAATGATGTAGCCATGTTGATTGCTGCTTCATGATAAGGCATTAGATCTTGATGGCGAACTTCATAGGTTCCTCTAACCTGATTGACAACCAGCTTAGAGTCACCGTAGACTTCAAGATATTCAACGTCCAGTTGCCTGGCTAGCTGAAGACCGATGAGTAGAGCATTGTACTCCGCTACGTTGTTGGAGCAGGGTTCATCTAGAGAGTAAGCTCTTTGGATGGTTGATCCGTCTGGAGAAACGAGAACAACTCCGACTCCTGCTACAATGGCACCATTTGGTCCGATTCGGGATGCATCGTCAAAGAATAGACGCCAAGTAGGAAATTTTTTGGAGATCATATTTGCTTCTAAAGTCTCATCTGGAATTTCATCATAGAGTTTGGATGTTTCTGGCACAGGATGAGCCGCTAAGAAATCTGCCAGTACTTGACCTTTGACAGATTTTTGAGGAACATATACCATGTCATATTGGGCTAGCAGAATGGCCCATGTAGCCAGCCGAGAATTGAGTGTGCTGGGCTTCTTCATGAGTACCCGAAGAGGGTTAACTCGAGATATGACATGAATAGTTTGTCAAATGATGTAATGCCTTATCTTTTGAACAGCAAATATAAGAGCTAGGCATTCTTTTTCGACCGGACTATAACGGTGTTCAGCACCAATCATAGTACGACTGAGATAGTAGATGGCCTGTTCGTGACCTTCTTTGTTCTTTTGGGCAAGTAAAGCACCCAATGAATGATCCATAGCACGGACATACATTAAGAATGGTATGCCAGAGATTGGTGGCACCAAGACTGGTGGATTCATAAGATATTGCTTGATGTCATCGAATGCTCGTTGATATTCTTCAGTCCAAATGAAAGATACACCCTTCTTCATTAGCTGAGTGAATGGTCTGCAGCGTCCAGACAAGTTCGAAATGAATCTCCTGATGTACGCTAGTCGACCTTGGAATCCTCGTAGCTCTTTTAGGTTGCATGGAGGACGTATCTCTTGAATGGCTTTGATCTTCTCTGGATCCACGTGTATACCCTTAGAGGTAATGACGAAGCCGAGAAACTTGCCACTAGAGACACCCAAGAATGACTTGGTGGGATTCATTTTGAGTTGATGTTGGCGCATGAGATTGAAGATTGTTCTCAAATCTTGGATATGATCTTCCTTTAGACGACTTTTGATGGCGATATCGTCAACATAGCATTCGACTATCTTGCGGAGATGATCTCGAAAGATGGTACTCATAGCCCGTTGGTAAGTTGTACCAGCGTTCTTGAGACCAAATGACATCACCGTGTAGCAATATACTCCACGGGGAGTACGGAAAGAGGTATGTTTTTCATCTTCGGGATTCATCCGAATCTGATTGTATCCAGAGAATCCATCCATAAAGGATATTCACTCGAACCCACAGGTATTGTCAATCATGACGTCTGTGATAGGGAGAGGAAATTCATCTTTTGGACATGCTTCATTAAGATCCCGAAAGTCGATGCAGACTCGAACTTTGCCGGTTTTCTTCAGGACTGGAACGATATTGGCTACCCAATCAGGATGTTGTTCTTCTCGAATAAAGCCACAAGCTATGAGCTTCTTGACTTCATCATCAATCACATCCATCATTTCTGGTTTGAAGCGCCGTTGTTACTGTTTGACTGGTTTTGCATTGGGCAAAATATTCAATTTGTGAGTAGCAACTTTGGGAACTAGACCTGGCATGTCTTCATAACTCCAGGCAAAGACATCGATATATTCTTTAATAAGAAGAATCAACTCTTGTTTATATGCTTCTGGAAGGTTCTTGCTGATGAATATTGGACGAGGTGATCCGCTTTCTCCTACATCAACTTGAACTAATTGATCTTTGGTAGGAGGTTCTCTTTGTTCGAATCGGAGTACCCACTGATTGTCCATCTGTTGAGCCCAAGGATCTATTTCAGGATTTTCTTCAATATCCTCATCATATCCTTCTGGAAGTTCAGCGGAGACCATGTTAGAAGATACGATCAGCCGATGGACTTCACCAATGCTAGTGTCAGAATCCCATGATCTAGAGTCAGAAGAATTAGAGCTTTCTTTACTATCAGAGTCGGAGACTGCTGGGGATAACACTGGAGGTGAAGCATATCCGAGACCTCTTTTGGTCCTGCTGTAGTACATCTCTGATTTTTCTTTCGAAACAGTCGTACGGATAGGAGTTCGTCTACCCTTACCGTAATTGAGGCCAATCTTAAAATCATAACCCATTTTTTGGATGATGTCTTTTGATTGTTGACTGTAACGACGGAGTTGGAGATGTCCTGTATCGTTACTCTTGCTGTCATCCGTATAGCTGAATTGTTGTTCTGGTCCTTTACTAAAAAGTATTGGACTTTCGCCTTTCTTTCCAGCAGGAACAATACGATATGAATCATCTGGATCTTCAAATGAGACTTCTGTTTGAAGAGATTGTACAACTCCCATTGTAAATAATCGGAAGCTATCTAACATATCCAAATAGCATTTAGCATGATAAATGACATCAGTATACTGGAAAGTAGATGCTTTTTCATTGATCTGTATATTCGTATTTACAGCAGGACCTTTAGCCTTAGCAGGCTTGGTCAGATTGATTACAAAAGGGGGAGACGAAGAACGTGGAGGAGGTTTGTTACGACGGAGGTCGATAACAAGTGGCTCAGAGGAGGTGAGCTCCCTTTTATCCTTGTTATGAGTTAGATCAATAACAAGAGGCTCAGAAGAAGTGAGCTGCTTTTTATCCTTGTTACGACGTAAGTCGATAACAAGTGGCTCAGAAGAGGTGAGCTCCCTTTGATCTTGATCACCATCAGCTGGTTTCTTTTGGACGGGCAAGTGAATAGCCAGTGGTTTGGAAGATTGAGGATGAGAAACTCGCCCTTTGACAGGTATGATGAGGGTGTCTTTGGGCACTGCTTCCTGTTCTTCTTCAGTGTCTAAAGCTAGCACAACCTTCATAAATTCATCCTTGTACATACGAGCGTCGTTGCAATATGCTTCAACACCTTTGAAGGGATAGAGATCCGTAACCTCCTTTTGGACCTCTCCATTGTCATCAACATACTTGAAACATTGATGGAGAGTTAAGGGAACAATGTTGTGCTCGTGTAGGAATGGTCTCCCCAACAAAGCATTATAAGAACAACCATGATTGTCGATGATATAGAAGGTTACCTTTGTGCGAAGATTGCCTATTTGAAGTTTTAGGCGAATCTTGCCCAAAGGTTCACTCCTTCCCTGATTAAATCCAAGGATGGTGGTGATTGTACTAGAGAGACTATATACAGGGATCTTTAATGCATCTAACATTGTCCTTGGCATGATGCTAAGAGCAGACCCTGGATCTATCAGAATACGATCGACTTTCATCGAGTCGACATATCCTGTATAGTACAAGGGACGGTCATGCCTGTTGTCTTCCATCAGCATGTCATCTTGAGTGAAGGTAATGTTTGGAATCAATTCCAGAACACTATGACAATGAAGGCAAGAGACAGGCTCTGTTGTAGGCTTCTTCAGAAGGGCTAGACAAGTTTCAGCTTGCATGAGAGCCTCACTCAGAGTTTCTCAAATCTCTTTGGAAAGACGCAAGAGCTCAAAGATAGACAGCCGAGCCGGTGTATTGGCTAACTGAGCCAAGATATCAAAGTTGTAAGGCTTCTCAAGTCCGGAAGGAGATGACTTCTTCAAAGGTTTATCGAAACGGACTTGTTGCTTGCCTTTATCAGCTACCGTCGGCTTGGGAGGAATAGGTACTACAACGGGTGAGGGTGCAGAAGAAATATCCTCA
>JANAVB010015199.1:17241796-17244296 GCA_029216955.1 Iris pallida
TAGAATTTTACCATTTTTAAGGTTAAAATAGGATATTGGCCTACGGCCAAGATTTGGATTTCGAAGTCCAAGATGGACTTGGATATGGGTTGTAGAGGTTGATAATGATTAGAAATAGCCGTCTAGACCTAGTCTTGACCCCGGTTGACCACGGTTAACTTTTTATACCGAAAGTCAACTATGGGTCAACACTTTACCCAATTTAGTTCCAAATTCCATTAGACTTGCGCAGTTGACCAAAAGTCAACTGTTAGTCACCATTGACCTAGAGTTGACTTAAGGTTGACCAGAGTTGACCACAGTTGACCAGAGTTGACCAGTTGACCAAAAGTCAATTGTTGACTCAAATCGACCTAGATTAATTCCGTTTGACTTGCATTGACCCAGTTTGACCCAGTTTAACCCGGTTAGACCTAGTATGACTTAGGTTGACCCCGTACAACCTAGTTTGACATGTCCTAACCTAGAATGACATAATAGGATTAAAATTGTCTTGACTTTACTTCCTAAACAGAGTATTGATACGTCTTGTTCTCTACAGGTCCTCGAGACGCTGCATTTGCTCCAGTAGACATATCATACCATATTACAGGCGAGTACATTCTCTGACACTTTTCCAATTTATAATAATTGTTATGATTCATGTAATTAATGTGGATATGCTTGTTCTCGACACATTGGTCACACGGATTGGTATTCATGGATCCCGACATGCGATGTTATTCCTCGTTATCTTGGTATATCTTGTGCAAGCTTTCTTGTAGTTCTTGTGCAGTATATGGACACCGATTTTCGAGGAGACTTGCTCCCTTCTCGTAGAATCCCGTGTCGTAACGTGTCTTGCTTGGATCCACTCTACCAGTCGGGGACGGAGAGTACTAGTGTAGATGTGTGGTCAATACCCGCCTTGTATATATTGTGAACCTTGTGAATGCCAATCCTACACCACACGTATGATTGGCTAGATCATAACCTTGTGCAGACCCAATCCGGCCACATGTTGTAGCTAGTATTGACACACCTAGATATATGATTCTTGATTTCTTGTACATGCCATGATCAATTTACTTGCCTTGTTCTAGCTCTTGTTTTACAGCTTACCTTGCCATGATACTCACATGTACATTTCATGATTTTCTTGTATATAATCTCTATTTACAGTCTTATAGCTTTTGTCATATCTTGTGAACTGTTGTTAGTAGATTGTACTCGTTCCATCCTGACAGGATATGTTGAAAATATTACAGATGCTGACGAGGGGGATTACTGTACCTACTACGGTCCGGAAGACGTAGTGGGCCTAGACCTGGAGACTTTGGTCCAGCAGGGCTTAGCTCCGCCTGGCGAGACCTTACCTATTGCTTAGTTAGAGTAGGTCTTTTATACTGGACCTTGTCTCCAGCTACTTTTGAGACTGTTATTATTATAGATTGTATTAGAGACTTGGACTTGTATATTATTTTGGTGTTTGGACTTGACAGGTTATTATTTTATCGTCTTGTTGTCTTTATCTTTCAGTCTTTACTTTATCATCTTAGAGTTGTGATTGAGCACTCATATATATTCATTGCTTGTCCTCCGTTCGGAGTTGACCATATTCTCGACAGGTTTTTGATATATGTATATAAACTGTTTAGAGTAGAAAACCTACAACATTCCACGCCGTTTTTACGGTGAGGGCTGGGCGTTGTCACGTGCACGTGCCCTTATAGCGGGTGTGGGTCATGACATATTTTTGTGGTGGCCCACGCAGGTCCTGAAGTCGTAATTAGTGCGATGTCGTAGTGGCGCTCGACTTAGAGTGCTATTATGAGCCTGCGGTACGTATCTAGGATAGGCTATAGGCAAAGAGTACTCAATCACAGTAGGATCTTTCCTTGCTTATCTTGCTTACCATCTTTGATATTGATTTAATGCATTCTAGCTGTCCTCCTTTGATAAAATCCTTCATGTGCCCTATTGATATCTTCTTTTCAATCTGTCTCCAGGATGGTTATGACTCACTCTCCTGGCGAGGAGCACGGGGAGACGGAGAGGTCTGCCACCTCTGGCGGACAGGCTCCGGTCACTTCCCCTGCGGATGGGACATCAGTAGGAGCCCTAGGGGGTACTCCTCCAGCGCTTTCGATGACTGTCCCTGTGGTCATTACGGGTGCTCTTCCCGCAGTGCCAGGGGCCACGACGGGAGCTTTCGGTGGCGTTCCTCTTCTTCCTCAGCCGGGGACTCCTCAGATGGTGATGGGAGCTATTCCTCCGCCAGTTACAGACATACTTCCACCTCCACCTCCTCTGCCTACAGATATTGGGCAGATGCTTACTTTCCTCCAGCAGGTGCTGGAGACTCAGAGAGCCCAGGCCGAGGCTCAGCAGAGGCAGACAGACGCGATGCGTCAGGGCATGGAGGATGCCCATCAGTTGGCCCTTGCAGTCGTGGAGCAGAGGACTCCTCATCCGGGGACGCGTACTAGGTACGGAGATATCCAGGACTTCAAGAAGCTCG
>JANAVB010015199.1:17249296-17279110 GCA_029216955.1 Iris pallida
TTATTTTGGTGTTTGGACTTGACAGGTTATTATTTATCGTCTTGTTGTCTTTATCTTTCAGTCTTTACTTTATCATCTTAGAGTTGTGATTGAGCACTCATATATATTCATTGCTTATCCTCCGTTCGGAGTTGACCATATTCTCGAAAGGTTTTTGATATATGTATATAAACTGTTTAGAGTAGAAAACCTATAGCGTTCCACGCCGTTTTTACGGTGAGGGCTGGACGTTGTCACGTGCACGTGCCCTTATAGCGGGTGCGGGTCGTGACACCTTAGAGCGGTCTTTCTTCTTGGAGGAAGAGGAAACTTCGAACTCTGAAGCAAGATCAGGGTGGATCCACATAATCTTGCCATTGTCAAGAGACAAGGGAACGAGGCCTTCACTTCATGGAGGAGGGAGATTCTCGATATCAAGAGTAGCTTTGGGAATAGAAATGACGCCATGCTGTACCATTTGAGGAGGGAAGTCACCGAACTGAACTGAGACCATATTCGCGGTAACAGTCTTCTCGTCTTGTTACAGAGTGACGGTACCAACATTGACCAACTCTTGTATTTTGCCTTTGAGCACGTAGCATGCTCGAGTAGGATGCCCAATAAATCTGTGGTAGACACAATACTTAGGATGATCAGTCTTACCGAGTTCATCAGGTTTCTTTGGGTCTGGGAGTTAGATCTTGTTGTTTTTGATTAAGCAATCAAAAAAACTTGCAGTATCATTCTCGTCGAAGGAGTACTCTACTTTAGGACGAGGTTCCCTTGGTTGAGGTACAGAAGGAGTAGAAGTAGACGTAGGCGGAGCTACGTTGACAGCCAAGGACTCTTTGCTCTTCAAGTTGATGTTCAAAGTCTCCTTGTTCTTGCGGTTGTTATGGCGATTACCGCCACTTGATGTCTGATGTTCATCCCGGTCGGGGTTAGACATTTTTACCCCTAGCTGCTTGAATTTGTCAGCGCTAACTTCAGCAGCTTTAGCGTTGACAATGAAGGATGGCCAATCTTGGAATTGAGTTGAGCCCGTCCACATGCTGATGATAGGCAAAAGATTTTCCTTGCAAGTGTCTATGGTGACAGCAGCCGGAGTCCCTGGAGGCATTTTTAAAGCTTCTCGGCGGAACCTTTCAATGAAACTCTCAGCAGTCTCATCGTGTCTTTGCTTGATTTTGTTAAGGGATGACATGGTCATGTCATTGATCCCCTCATAAAATCGTTCCAGAAAGATTTGTTTTAGACCTGAGAAGGAAGTGATACAACCATCTGGCAAGCTTCTATACCAATCGTATGCTACGCCAGCTAAACAGCCGACGAATACTCTGGTAAGAAGAGCGTCATTTGGTTGGAGTTGAACGGTCATTACCTTAAAGTGATTGATGAACTGACTAGGAGAAGTGCTGCCATCAAACAAAGAGATCGTTGGGATTTTGTACTTTGGAGGAAATGGGACTTCTTTCCATTCAACTGGGTAGGGCTGCTTGATCCCCAGTCTCTGTAAGTTGTCTTTCTCTTTAAAAGCCTCGAACTGAGTGCGTAAGAGTTTGACAGCTTCATTGGCGTCTTCAGATGATGAAGCAGGAGCAGGTGGAGTCTGAGTATTAGGAGAGGAACAGCATGGTAAGTACCACCCCCAGCACCAGATTGACTGGGTGTAGGTTGAACTTGTACAGAGGGTATTTGAGGAGATACTACCCCCAGCCCAGTATTGACAGGTACCGATGATGCTATGATTTCAGGACTTGCAACAGGTACAGTCGGTGGTGTGGTATGTTGTGCCACAATGATAGAATACATACTAGCAACCATTTCAGCCATGGTTTTCAGCTTGTCTTCTAATGCAGCAATTCGCTGTTCTTGATTTGCTTAAGTTGAAGCATCTGGATCTTCATTGACAACATAAGTTGTCACTTCTCTTGGTACAGTAGAAGACACTGTCTGTTCAGAGCTTTTGCTATATGCATCATAGTCGGAGAAAGAGTCGTCTCCCGAATGAGAAGTAGGAAGATGACCCGAAGGATCTTGAAGAAGATTCCTTTGACCGATTGTGTCTCAGCTTCGGGATCGGGTATGTCGAAATACTCCTTCAAAAGATTCTTGAAGTAAATCTAAATACCGCTGGCTGGGTTTGCGAGGTTTGCCGTGCTTGGAGTACTTTCTACCCCCAGTGTCTCGGGAAGTCATGTTGACAGAAGCGTACAACACTTCTTCATCCTCTGACATAGGTTCAGATTTTGAAAAGTCAAACGATCGAAGACAGATTGTTTATTGTTTGAAAACAACATTGGATGATGACTTTGTGATTGCAATGATGATCAGATGATTGAATTGGAGGTGTTGAGACGTTATCTCGCTTTTGCCTGAGATGTTCTCGGAGATCAAAAGTTTGAGGGATCTGTTCTTTGACAATATTCGAAACATGGTTCCGGTTCTTTAGATGTTTTGTCCCTTGATTATACAGGGAATTACTCACTTCATTGGCATAGGTGTCGGTATTTTTGACCCTGGAAGTTTGTCTTTGATGATGTTTGGTCTTCGGCATTAGCTGTTTGTGTTTCGTCGAAGTTGGCCTATTGAGATAAGTTCTTAAATCTGCAAATTCATGCCCAGGGGTTTCTGTTTGAGACACCAGCAGTTTTCCTGTTTTGATCGGGATATTGAGAGTTGGGAGATCTTGGAACTCTGCTACCGGGGTAGACAGAATACCTCTTTGATCATTACAAGTTCTCTTGACATGAAGGAAAGAAGAATCCTTATTTGAAAGAGTTCTTGTACTGACTGGTGTCGAGGCACGTTCAGATTGATCTTCTACAGTAAAGACCGAAGAAGATTGAGAAAAAATCAAAGGGCCTTTTCCTTTGTTTTGTGAAGAAGGATTAGCTAAGAGTGTTTCCCTCTGTTGTCTTCCAAGTCAGGGACAAGGAAGTTTGAGAAAAGACCAACGGGCCTTTTCCTTGTTTGAGGAGGAAGAGGAATAGCCAAAAGACTACCTCCAGTGGATTGCGTTGGAGCAACATGGTATCTGGAGGAGGAACTGAGCCTTTCTCCTTGCTGTGAGAGGAAGAGAGATCAGCCAAAGGGCTGTCTCTTTTGGACTGCGCAGGCACAGCTTGCGCAGGAATTGCTTTGACAGTATGCGCAATGATGGGTTGCGCAAGAGGATTTTTGGCAGAGGGTGCACTGGTTCTGGCCACAGAGACTGTGGTTTGCGCATCAGGAGTTCTTGCCACAGAGTGTTTAGGGTGCACCCTAGTTGCTGGAGTATTGGTTTGCGCAGGAAGTTTGGCAGCCAACTGCGCCGGGGTAGAGGAGTCTTGTACTTTGACAGGACAGTATAGGAAGTCTTTTGTGCACTGGCAACAGCAGATCGCGCAGCATCCTTGACAGCAGAAACATTAGACTGCACAGCTGTCTTAGAGGCAGAGTCAGCAGACTGCGTAGCAGTCTTCTTGGCGAAGGAACAGACTGAGCAGCATTCTTAGGGACCCACACTGGGCGTACTTTGCTTGTGGTAGAAGTTGTTGCAGTACGAGGGGTGGTCCTGGAGTTGATCATGGCTTCGTAGGCCGTCTGGTTGACCTTTACAACCAGCGTCTTCTGCGTCTTTCGATAGACGCAATGTCACATTGAGTTGTCACTTTTATCGGAGGAGAAAGTGTCCCCAGCAGAGTCGCCATTTTGTTTGCAAAAACAAAAGTGTGAACTTTATTTCAACAAACTTTGTAAAGAAGATTACAAGAATTTTAGGAAAGTACAACTGTAGGAATCCGATCTGAAGACGATTGCTTTATCCCTTGGACGATGTGAACTTTGAAGACGATAGCCTCTGAAGTTGGATTGAAGGCAAAAGCCTCGAAGAATGCAGCAGCACTTGGGCAAGAACTCCTGAACTCTCTGATATTTCTGAACTTTTAATGTCTGATCCCCTTGAATGAAGACTTGAAACTCTATTTATAGAGTTCTGAAAATAACTAACTTTTAGTTATTCTGAATGGCGCAAGTTGGATTGTGCATGGACTGGATGGCGCAGCATCAGATGCGCAGGCAGTTGTTGGATCGTGGGCCAACTGTCTTGGACACATGGCATCTTTTGATTGAATTGCGCATGATCGTGTGCAGACAGTTGCCACGTAGTGAGCTATTGATGGCATGAATGCCACGTACTTTTGTCAGTTTTTATAATGAAGTGCGCCATAAGTTGCGCTGACTTTAGATTGTGCGAGGGTGGACTGCGTAACAGATTGCCTGGCCGATTGCGCTGCCAGCTGTCCTCGAGCGCCGTGCACAATAAACAAACAGTCCTCGTTCTCCGTGCTGTCAGTTGTCAGAAGATTTGATTTTGTCAGGTAATGATGACAAGGCTACGTCAGCTTTGCGTACTTGAGAGTATGCGCAGTCGAGTCTGCATAATCTGGGTGATACGCAATCTGAGATTGCGCAGTTCATTGAATGATGATTCTTGATTTTCATGACTTTGTTGATGGGTGCAACTTGATTTTTAGGACCTACATTGCCTAGACTAGCTTAGTTAGGCTTATCTTACTTATGTTGTCTTGAGACTGTTTTAGCTAGACTTTATTTCTGTCTGGAGATTCTGAGTTGTATATATTCTTTCATATTCAGTAGCTGAGATTTGTACTCTGGATATTTGCTGGGATGTTTTCTTAGACTATTTTATCATCTGTATTTCCTTGAGTTCTATATCATATCGTGCTTCTTCTTCCTTAGTTGTGATTGAGTTTACTTCTATCATGTCACCCCATTCGGGGAGTATAAACTGCTTAGTAATTATTGCTAGATGTTGTAACCTAGGACAGCGTTCTACCGTCGACACTGTGCGTAGGCTGGACGTACCCACTCGTGCCCTTACTCTAGGGTACGGGTCGTGACAGCAACTGAGATACATGAAACGTATTATGCACCTCTCGTAACGAAGATGGAAGGGACAAACGATAAGCAACATCGCCTACCCTATCAAAGATAGCAAATGGGCCTACGTATCGCGGACTCAACTTCCCGCGAATGCCAAATCTAATGATTCCATGAGTAGGTGAGATCCGCAAGAACTCGTGGTCCCCAACAGAAAATTCTAGTGGCCTACGATGTGGTCTGCCCAATGACGATGTCGATCTTACGTAACTCGAAGTTGCTCTCTAATTTTCTTAACCACTTCAACCGTCTGAACAATCATTTCCGGGCCTAACATCTTCCTCTCCCCGATATCATCCCATGCTAGTGGCGACCTACACTTCTTACCATATAGTGCTTCGAATGGCGCCATCTGGATACTGGATTGATAACTGTTGTTGTACGAAATTCAACTAGTGCAGGTGTCTCTCCCAAGACCCTCTAAAATCTAAGGGTACAAGCTCGTAACATATCTTCTAAAGTCTGAATTGTTCTTTCTGATTGCCCATCTGTCTGTGGGTAGTAAGCCGTACTAAACCTTAACTTGGTACCCAGGCTATGACGTAAACTCTTCCAGAAATGTGATATAAAACGGGTATTTCTATATGACATAATACTGACAGGGACTCTATGCTGTCTGACTATTTGCTGCATATACACTCTGCCAACTTTTCTGTAGATAGGCCTACTCTAAAAGGAAGAAAGTGTGCCACCTTCGTAAGCCGATCCACTATCACCTAAATAGGAACTTTACCACTTGGTGATCTCGGTAAACCGGTCACAAAGTACATTGTGATATGCTTCCACTTTCATTCCGGGATAGGAAGCGGTTGTAATAATTCAGCTGGCCTTGCTGTTCTGCCTTCACTTGCTGACATATTAAGCAACGGGAAACGAATCTAGTTATCTCCCTCTTCATTCCGTTCTACAGAAGTGCTGCTTGATATCTTTGGACATCTTGGTCCCTCCAGGGTGTATAGAATACTAAGAAATGTGGGCTTCTGTCATAACCTCCTGTCTGATATCTCCACTAGGCACACATAGACGTGATCCAAACCTAAGTATACCATCTTCGTGAATTTTCATCTCCTTCCTGAGTCCTGACTCACATTCTATCCTAAGATTCTGAATCCTTGGGTCCTGTGCCTGAGCTGTCTTGATCATGTCGACCAAGTCGGATTGAACTTGTAGACTTGCCAGAACTCCTACATCACTAGGAAGTATAACCTCGATGCCTATCTCCGGAAGGTCTTCTAAAATGTGCTTTTGTGTTGTCAACAAATGCGCCGCCTCTTCTGCTAAGAGCATCTGCTACCATATTGGCCTTTCCTGGGTGATACTGGAGCTCCACGTCATAGTCCTTGATCAACTCTAACCATATTCTCTGCCTCATGTTCAGTTCCTTCTGAGTAAAGATGTACTTCAGACTTTTGTGGTTTGTGTACATGTCCACTCGATCACCGTACAAGTAATGTCTCCATAACTTTAAGGCAAATACTACTGCCGCCAACTCCAAGTCATGAGTCGAATAATTCTTCTCGTGGTCTCGAAGTTGCCTAGATGCATACGCTATCACCTTCCCATGTTGCATGAGGACACACCCAAGTCCCTTTACTGACGCATCATAATATATAGTAAAACCTCCGGGTCCAACCGGTAATGTAAGAATAGGTGCCGTGATCAATTTCTGCTTCAAATTATCAAATGATGCCTGGCACTCGGTCGACCAAATGAATGGCACGTCCTTTCGTGTCAAGCGGGTCATGGGTGCTGAAAGTCTTCCAAAGTCTGATACGAACCTTCTGTAATATCCTACCAATCCCAAGAAACTCCGTACATCTGCTACGGTCTTGGGTACTGGCCAACTCTCTACTGCTTCTACATTCTTGGGATCTACTGCTACTCCAGCCCCTGATATGATGTGTCCCAAAAATGAAATATAATTCGTCCAAAACTCACACTTGCTGAGCTTGGCATACAACTGGTTCTCTCTCAGAACCTGTAACACTTTTTTGAGGTGATGTTCATGCTCTTCTTCGCTAGCTGAGTATACGAGAATGTTATCGAGGAACACAATGACAAATTGATCTAAGTATGGCATAAAGATGCGGTTCATTAAATCCATAAATATTGCTGGAGCATTGGTCAAACCAAATGACATTACTAAGAATTCATAATATTCGTACTTGGACCTAAATGCTATCTTGGGAATATCCTCTTCTCGAACTCTCACTTGAAGATACCCTGATCGAAGATCTATCTTGGAGAAAACTCTAGCTCTGCTCAACTGATCAAACAAGTCGTCGATCCTTGGTAGTGGGTACTTGTTCTTTTCTGTTGCCGCATTGAGCTTCATGTAGTCAATGCACAATCTAGATGACCCATCCTTTTTCCCTACAAGTACCACTGGTGTTGCCCATGGTGATACGCTAACTTGAATAAACTTCTTCGCCTTCAGTTCCTCTATGTGCTGATATACCTTGGCCTGCTCTGAATCTGCCATTCTGTAAACTCGATCTGATATCGGTTTAGTTCCAGGTGCCAATTCTATACTAAACTCAATATCTCTAACAAGTGGTAGACCTGGAAGTTCTTCGGGAAATACATCTAGAAACTCTTTAACTATCTTCGGGACTTGAACTTCTTCCATTGCCGCCACTACTCCTTGCTCTGGTTGAGTTTCCTCTGATCTGACTAAGGTAAACTGCTCCATGCCTGGATATTAAAAGATACGCTTTCTCTACGATAATCTATTGTCGCATGACTGTCTTTCAGCCAATCCATGTCTAAGATAACGTCGAAATTTCCAACAGAAAATTCTATCAACCTGGCGGGTAAGGAATGCCCGCAAACTACAACGCTACATGCTAGAATAACTCTACTAACTCCTACAAGTCTATTACCAGTGAGTATATTTAACCTCCATGGCAATGCCTCAAATTCTATTCCTAGTCGTGTCGCAAATTGTGCAGATATAAATGAGTGTGATGCTCCCGAATCATACAATTCTACTGCGGGATATAAGACGACAAGAATGCCTCTTCCAAGGACAGATTGAATGCCTGACCTCGACCTCCTTGTTGGTTCCCATGTTGCGGCCTAGCCTGGTGCTGCTGCTGGCCCCTGCCTTGGTGATGCTAGGGTGGTCTGTGTTGTTGCTGCTGCATCGGCGGTCCCTGCTGCCGAAACATCTGAGCCTGCGACATGAACGGGCGTTGTGCCAACGGTCTCACTGCTACCGCTGGTCCTCGATACTGGCCTGCCCCTGGTGTTGGCAGAGCAGAAAATTATTGTACTGGTCCTCCTGACCTCGAATTTATGGGACATGTGAAAACCCGATGTTCTGGACTTCCATATATCAAATACTGCCCGTTCAATGTCCGACACACATCTCTAGTGTGCCCTACCTTCCCATAATAGGTGCAACCCGCTGGGGTTGCTGGTTCTTCCTCTGTTGCTGTTGCTGCTGCCTTACTGGTGGTGCTGGCCCTCGCATCGCCATATCGTGAATGCGAACGCCAGGAGACGGTGCTGTTATCCGGAGCGCTACTCCCCCTCCTCCTTCAATTTGAGCGTGAGATCTCTTCTGACCTTCAGTCCTTGTCGTGATCCTCTGAATGGTGATCTCATGCCTTCGGGTTTCCGTCAATACCCCATCAAAAGTCTGGTAGTTGTGCCCTCTATCAATTGCAAGAGCTTAAGATGAAACCTTTGCTGAAACCTTATATCCCTCTTGCGCTCCGTTGCCACCATCTTTGGGGCAAACCTACTCAATCTGCAGAACTCTGCCGTATAAGCATCCACTGTCTTACCAGCTTGCTTGAGGTTGATAAACTTCTGTTGTAGCTCAAACTGTGCCACAACTCCATAGTACTTTGTCTTGAATCTCGCAGTAAAATCGTCCCAAGCATAGGACGTCTAATGCCCAATTCCTCTGATTCCCACTAATCACGTGCGAGGTCCAGAAGTAACAGCTTCACTTGATCCACACGTTCTTCCGTCACCTTAACCGCTGTTAGAATAGCCTCAATATCCTTAAGCCATGCATCTGCTGAAATGGCATCTTTGTGCCCTCGAAACAACGGGGTTGTACTTGCAAATCTGGTTGATGCTCCTGAATCTGTCCTCGCCCCTCTTTTTAAAGCCGTCATGCAATCCTTGGTTGAGCAACACATTCTGTTCTTGTAGCTGAGTGTGCATGCGTTGCCAGGCCAACATCTGATGTTGCTGAGTAGCCATCATCCCTCTCATAATCTCCAGAAGGGCTGGTGTGTCTACTTCTACGGGGGTAAGCGGAACTGTAGGTGGTGTTGGAACCTCCGGATATTGCGGTCCAGTTGGTTCCACTATCACCTCTTCTTGGATGGTCTCCTGAGGTAATACTGGCTCTTGCTGCTGATCGATAGGTTCCCACTGTCCATGTTGCCCTTGTTGTTGCTGTCCAGCTCTAGCAAATACGAACGAGGTGCCCCTAAGAAAAGGGACAAGAGAACAATCAAACGATCGGACAGGAAAGATAAATGAAGTCCAAGGATACTGGAAGGTCAAGCTAGAGTCGAGAGTAACGAATCATGAGATCAAGGAAAACATGTGTGATTGAGACATCCTATAAATCAAAACACCCCACAAGTCTGTAATCAGACCTGCATGGGCCACCACTGAAACCTTGTCACACCCCAGAACCAGAATACCGGAGAGCGGGGGAGTGACTCAGCCAGCTACGTATTACGGGTAGTGAATACCATATAATACGATCAATGATGTCTAAAAGACGAGGGGGTACATACTACATGAAAGTCTCACTATGGTCACTTCATATCTATTGTCTCAATCATTCAAACAAGAAGCAAAAAAGAGAACATGTAAGATAAAGCAGTAAGGCATCCCAACGCCCATCAAAATATTCTTGAGATCTGGCTTTACAAAACATAGCCAGATGATATAGCAAAGTATACACAATTGTTATCAGCTGCAGTCTGACTTAGTTACAATTATGTAAAAGTAAGTACAAGATAATCCGACTAATATGTCGGTGCCAAACGACAAAGTATAAAGTAAGTAACAAAGCGAACGGGAAAGTAAGGAACCCACTCGTGTCCTCCTGCGATCATCTCTAGTGTTGACCATCTTGGAGGTAGAAGTAAGTTGAGTCCTCAAAAATTGGTTCTAAATCTGGCCATACAAAACTAGAGAGGTTAGACCTCTAATAGCAAGTACCGCAAGGAAGCACGACATAAGAATTAAAACCAGCAATAAGAATAAATTAAAATAGTTTCCGCTTGCTACTAGGATTCACATAACATCACGACACTTCAAACCAACTTTCCAACCAAACAAGGACAGAAGTTGACCCGTCATGTCCTGACATTCTGATCATCTCGGTAGTTAACAGAGTAGGTACAGTACACAACGAGTCAATTTAAACGGTCATGAACTACTACGGCTTGCTACTGTAAGTTCTAAGTTGTCCTGGAAGTATACAATAAGGATTCCTCAGTTCTGACTATGTACAAGTAAGGCTAGTCTACCCAATCAATCAATTACGCCAATCATGAATTGAGACGGGTTCCAGCGGGACGCACGTCATCAATATACAATAAATAATATAAGCAGATACCTCTCCCTGCCCGTGTGGCAGATTTGCAGTATCTATGGAAACCAGCCGGTATGTCGGGCACTAATTGTCCCAAGGATGGCTGCCATGTAAGAACTCGGGAATCCATTCTCTCCATGCTATCTATTTTATTTAACTTAGTAGTCTCTATGTTAAGTGAAATCTCTTGCCGTAGATCATGGTCATTCAGAATGAGTACTTTTGTACAAGGTACGATATGAATAACTCTACAACGATGCCCGTGCGGTTAGGTTGTAGGTCTTATATAGCGTAATGCAACAATCAAACCTAGCCACGGAATAATCATACCTTGACCATAAGGTACACATGCTGCTTTATAGAAAATAACTTGAAGTCTGCACGTGCCCATATGCCAATGTTCGGGATCGGCCAGTCGATTACAATAGTTCATAGTTAATATGAACGTGTCTCATTCAATTCCAATAAGACGACTAGCCAGTATCTTAGTTCCAATTAGGAACGCATTCAATCATTTAGTCAAGGTAACAATCAATTAATTCGTGACAAGGCATGAAAGTCAACTAGTATTTAGTTTGGTCGAGTCTACAACTCCTAGGGTTAAGTTCCAGTCATTCTGGGTATCCACAAACCAAATCAAGACACTTGGCACATTCCACACAACCATTATATATATTAAAGTATTAACATATCATGATTTTATCAGGTTCATGCCAAAACGTAAGGATATAATAAGGATGCCATGTACGCAAAAAGGGGGTACGCTCAATGAATTACGCCCAGTCAGAAGAGGACGTCCAATAAAGGATAAAATTGTGCGTAAAAACTCGTCTTACGCCAAGCCAGAATAGTACGCGTAAAGAATAGAGTTACGCGTAAAAAGTGATGTTTACACGTGAAATGCTGTCCGCGTAAAGAGTCAAGTTTACGCATGGATCTGGTATGCGTAAAAGAAGTATGCGTAATATGGAGTAAAATTACGCGTAAAAACTCGTTTTGCATCAAGCCAAAGAGACTTGCGTAAAAGAAGTACGTGTAATAAATGGAGTTTTATGCATGAAACTTGTACGCGTAAAGAATAGGGTTACGCGTAAAACTTGTGTGCGTAAAGGGTCAAGTTACGTGTAAAAGCTCGTACGCGTAAAAGAAGTATAGTTTACGCCTGAATGAATTTGCGTAAAGGAATAACGTTACGCGTAAAACTTGTACGCATGAAGAATTACGCCAAGCCAAGGAGACTTGCGTAAAACGAATTCACGCTGACACGAATGATCGTGGGCGTAGATCTCGTTACTATGCGGGTACGTAAAAATGGGCATAAAGTCGATGCTTACGCGAGCACTATAACGTGTATGCGTAAAGAATCTCTAAAGCTTCATTCCTTATGAAAACTTCAGTCTAAGCCCCAAATGGGATTCCCATGGGTCAGAATGGCGTAACACAATCTCAACAATCTGGAACGAACAAAACTTGGAAACAAGGAGGTTTGATATATCAAAACCACTGAAATTCAAAAATAGCAATTTGTAGATCTACTAAGAATGAGACTTCAAAAAGCAAAATGTCAAGTTCTAAGCTATCTTAGAATTACAAGAGGAAGATAAATGAACCATAAAAATAGGTTATCATATGGAGCAAGACGTACTTGCCTATGGGTAGGTGGAAAGAGTTATGAGTAAGAAGAAGAGTAAATGCGAAAGAGAAGTAATGAGAGAGAAAGGATTGGGCTTTAAATGGAGGTGATGGTAGGTTGGGTTCATATTGAACCAGCCAAGACCGAAAAATGAACCAACCCAGGCCGAACCCATAGCGAGAAATTAAAGGAATTTAAATACAGAACAATGCATGATAAATATTAAATAAATACTCAAGCAGTACACGTATTATAATACGCATTCTGGGAACGGGAGTGACAGGCTATTTCACTCCTTCAATTCTATGAGCCCTTTAGTGTCTGTTTGGTAAACCATAAGTGTTGGAAAAGTTGGATTTGGATTTTGAAGTAATAGTTACATTTGGATTTAAAAAAGAAGAAGTCACTACCAAAATACACTGAATTAGCGACGGATATTTAGCGAAATTTTTCGTCGGCATTAGCGACGGCTTCGTGACCACTCGCCGACTGATTACTGACCACACGCCTTTGCCATTTTTATTTTAATTTTAGGGGAGAAAAGGTCGCAAATCCGTCACTAGACTGTCGGAGTTATAGCGACGGATTTACAGTCGTCGCTACGCAGTCGATATTTGGCGGGAATTGTGTAGAAAATTGGCTGGACATATCTTCGATGACTTAGCGACGGATATTCAGTCGGCACGTATCAAAAAGGGCGACTGTTCGGCGACGGGTTTTTGTCCGTCGCTAGTCCGTCGCTATATATACGTACCAGACTTTAAATGAAACGGCGGGGGAACTTTTCGCAAATTACTCTCTCTCCTCTCTCTCTCTCTCTCTCGCCGGTGTCGGCTTCGGTGATCGGCGTCAGGCTCGCGTCGGCGTCGGCGTCTCTCCTCCTCGCCCGAAGGTAACCCTCTCTTCTCTCTCTCTCTCTCTCTCTCTCTCTCTCTTTTGCGGTGTCGTATAGGGGCTGGCGGCGCGCTTGGGGCTGGGCCGTCGGGACTGGGCGGCTGGCTTGGGTCGGGGGCTGGGCGGTGGGCTTGGGGTGTGGGGCGTCGGGGGCTGAGCGGCGGGCTTGGGGCTGGGCGTCGGGGGTTGGCTGGCTTGGGTCGGGGTCTGGGCGGTGGGCTGGGCGGGGTCGTCGGGGTCTGGGAGGCGGGTTGGGGTTGGGGCGTCGGGGGCTGGACGGGGGCGTCGGGGGCTGGGCGGCTGGCTTGGGTCGGGGTCTGGGCGGTGGGCTTGGGGCGGGGGGGCGTCGTGGTCTGGGAGCGGGCTTGGGGTTGGGGCGTCGGGGGCTGGGCGGGGGCGTCGGGGGCTGGGCGGCTGGCTTGGGTCGGGGGCTGGGCGGTGGGCTTGGGGCGGCGGCGTCGGGGGCTGGGCGGCTGGCTTGGGGGGGGGCGTCGGGGGCTGGCGGGCTTGGGTGGGGGCTGGGCGGTGGGCTTGGCGCGGGGGCGTCGAGGTCTGGGAGGCGGGCTTGGGTCTGGGGCGTTGGGGGCTGGGCGACTGGCTTGGGTCGGGGGCTGGGCGGTGGGCTTGGGGCGGTGGCGTCAGGGGCTGGGCGGCTGGCTTGGGGCGGGTGCGTCGGGGCTATTTGCAACCGACGCACACCCATAAGCACTCTTCATATATATATGCAACCGAACTACTGGACGGCGGACTTGGGGCGACGGGCTTTGGTCGGGGGCAGCGGGTGGCTTTGCTTCTCAAATTCATCTGAGTTTATATATTGGCTAAATAATGTGTTATCTATATCGGGTGTTCCATTAGTTTGGTGGTGTTTGGATTAGTAAATGTAAATATGGGGTTTGGATTCATGGTGTTATGTTCACTGTCTCAAGGACAGTACGAGTTCTATCAGTTGTGTGCTTCTGTATAGATGTATATATCTACATCTAGCTGTGATATACATATATATATGTGACAATCTCAGTTAGCGAAGAACTAGTTACCGGTTAGCGACGGATATTTCCAGCTCCATTAATTGTATTAATCTACGGTACGACATAGTGATTAGGACGTAGTCCCTGCAGCCATTCGACTGGCGAGAGCAGAAACTATATAGCCGTAGATAAAGTTGTCTGTCCTCCGACCGTCATCCCTCGGCAATGATGATACGACAACCTATCACTATATCTTATATAGTAGTAGATGATGTCTTAGTATTATATTAGTGAGTTCATCTTAATTCTGTTACGTCCTTCAGATACTAGATACGATAAGAACATATACTACACGATATGTTACAGAATATAGATGATTCACACTAATGTATGCTAGAATGAATCTTGGGTTGTGTTCTGAGCCATCCGTTCTCACACTTAAAATACATAGGAATTAGTAGTGTGAGAGCGCCGGAGAGAGTGAGAGCGGAGGGGAGAAGAGAGAGAGAGAGAGAGAGAGAGAGAGAGAGAGAGAGAGAGAGAGAGAGAGTAAAATGGTATGACATGGTGAAATAGTATGTATTTTGGCAGCAGTTCCAGCTCCATTTTCATTAATCTACGGTACGACATGGTGATCAGGACATAGTCCCTGCAGCCATTCGAACTGGCGAGGCAGAAACTATGTAGCCATAGATAAAGTTGACTGTCCTCCGACCCTCATCCCTCGGCAATGATGATACAACAACCTATCACTATATCTTATATAGTAGTAGATGATGTCTTAGTATGACATTAGTGAGTTCATCTTGATAATGGTTGTGGGACGAGCACGGAAACTTTGACAAAGGAGACCACCATGCTGTCAGAAACCTCACCCTCGAGCTCTACCCCAAGGATGTCCGCTTGAGCTCCGGGACAAAGTTTTTGCTCGGAGCAAGAATCTGTTGACGGAGCACATCCACCATGCTGTCAGAAAAAAATAGTAACGGTGAGAGACCCATCTGAGTAGGACGTATACTCTGATAATATCTCCTCCAGCACTCAATCCCACTACTGATATCATTCTTGTAAAGGTGATCTCTCATAGTATACGTCCTACTCAGATGGATCTCTCAGAGTATCCTCTCCGGTTGGGTTGTGTTCTGAGCCATCCGTCCCAGGGATTTGATTCTGTATTTTGGTGTCTGTATTTTGGCTCCAGCTCCATTTGCATTAATCTACGGTACGACATGGTGATCAGGACATAGTTCCTGCAGCCATTCGAATGGCGAGGCAGAAAAGAAAACTATGTAGCCGTAGATAAAGTTGACTGTCCTCCGACCCTCATCCCTCGGCAATAATGATACGACAACCTATCACTATATCTTATATAGTAGTAGATGATGTCTTAGTATTACATTATGTGAGTTCATCTTGATTCTGTTATATTCTTCAGATACTAGATACGATAAGTACATATACTACACCATATATACAGAACATAGATGATTCACACTAATGTATGCTAGAATGAATCTTGGGTTGTGTTCTGAGCCATCCGTTCTCACACTTGAAGATAAATCGAATTATAACGACGGATATTAGATTACTCTTCAGGATAATTGATGTCTATTTTATATTAATTTGGTTTGGTCTATATGATTCTTGGATAATTGGTGTGCATTAAATTCGTATGTGCATATTTGGTCTATGTGATTGTTGGATAATTGGTTGTCCATTATATATTGGTTTGGTTTATGCATATTTTTGTGAACAGGAAAGCGCTACAATTTTTTTTCAAAAAAAATCTCAGTTACCGACGGACTAGTGACCGGTTAGCGACGGATATTTCCAGCTCTATTTGCATTAATCTACGGTATGACATGGTGATCAGGACATAGTCCCTGCAGCCATTCGACTGACGAGGCAGAAACTATGTAGCCGTAGATAAAGTTGACTGTCCTCCGACCCTCATCCCTCGGCAATGATGATACGACAACTTATCACTATATCTTATATAGTAGTAGATGATGTCTTAGTATTACATTAGTGAGTTCATCTTGATTCTGTTACGTTCTTCAGATACTAGATACGATAAGAACATATACTACACCATATGTACAGAACATAGATGATTCACACTAATGTATGCTAGAATAAATCTTGGCTTGTGTTCTGAGCCATTCGTTCTGATCAAGCATCTTCCTTCTCCTCTCCTCCACTATGGCTCTGAACCCATCTGCTCCTTCCTACTTCCCTTCTTTTTATTTGACTCTCTCAGCCACATATGATATCCAGCTCAAGTGTAGAGTTGGAGGAGAAGAAGTGGGAGGAAGAGAAGAAGGAAGCAGCACAGCCGGCGGTATGACCCGAAGGAAGTACATAGGTTTTCTTCAACAGCCGTAGGAGAACTATAAGGATATATCTTTTCACAATATGTCATCTTGTCAAAGACCCTTCATGTGAATATCATGTTACCGTTTGTTTTGACATAATCTTTTAAGCCGTTTGTTTTGACATAATCTTCCCAACTCTTTCCTTCTATGTAGTAATCTTGCATTATTACATAGCAGGAAAGAGTTTGGAGGATTATGTCAAAACACGCGGCTTAGAAAATTATGACATGTTAGTCTTCCGACACCGCGGTAACATGGTTGTCACATTAAGGGTCTTTGACAAGGTGATATATTGTGAAAAGATATATCCTTATAGTTCTCCTACGTCTATTGAAGAAAACCTCTGTACTTTCTCCGGGTCATGCCGCCGGCTGTGCTACTTCCCCCTCCTCTTCCTGCCCACTTCTTCTCCCCCGACTCTACACTTGAGCTGGATGTCATATGTGGCTGAGAGAGTCAAATAAAAAGAAGGGAAGTAGGGAGGAAGCAGATGGGTTCAGAGCCATGGTGGAGGAGAGGAGAAGGAAGATGCTTGATCAGAACGGATGGCTCAGAACACACGCCAAGATTCATTCTAGCATACATTAGTGTGAATTATCTATGTTCTTATCGTATCTAGTATCTGAAGGACGTAACAGAATCAAGATGAACTCACTAATGTATGCTAGAATGAATCTTGGGTTGTGTTCTGAGCCATTCGTTCCGATACTTGGCAATTGAGCTATTCGACGGACGAGGCAGAAACTATAAGGCTACTTGCATGTTCTTCTTTAAATTACAAGATTATTACATTAGGTTAAATAAATCACTAACCTCATCGCGGCCAATGTTTACAGTCTTGGTCTCAACTGTCTTCGATTCTATGATCCCATGCTTTCGGAAAATAGACAACGCAGACTCCATGGAATAGAATGGCCTTACATGTAAATCGTCTGTGATTATGTATCTTTTCCCTCCTTTCACAAATACGCCATCCTTGTTGCCTCCATCTGCAACCCCCTCCCACGCAATATCCTCATTCTTTTCCTTACCACAGGGACATCGAGCGCCAATAACCGAACTATACAGACGGTGAGTCTTGGTGTAGCACTCAAATGTGGGGCACCCGTAAATTCGTCGAGGTTTTAAATCATCGACATTGAGTTTTAAACTCTCACGTAGCCTTTCTTCTTCACTTCTAGGCTCGAGCAGCATCTTCTTGTAAGCTTCGGTCTCCAGATACTTAGTGTCAAGATTCTGGACGCTTTCGTAGAGCATGTCAACGCATCCTAGCGTCAATTTCCTCGGCAGGAAATTGACGCTAGGATGCGTTGACATGCTCTACGAAAGCGTCCAGAATCTTGGCACTAAGTATCTGGAGACCGAAGCTTGCAAGAAGATGCTGCTCGAGCCTAGAAGTGAAGAAAAAAGGCTACGTGAGGGTTTAAAACTCAATGTCGATGATTTAAAACCTCGGCGAATTTACAGGTGCCCCACATTTGAGTGCTACACCAAGACTCACCGTGATGAGGTTAGTGATTTATTTAACCTAAGATATGGGATCATAGAATCGAAGACAGTTGAGACCAAGACTGTAAACATTATGTGAGTTCATCTTGATTCTGTTACATCCTTCAGATACTAGATACGATAAGAACATATACTACACTATATGTACAGAACGTAGATGATTCACACTAATATATGCTAGAATAAATTTTGGGTTGTGTTCTGAGCCATTCGTTCCCATACTTGGCAATTAAGCATGTGAAATAGAACTGATTATGTTTAGTTTGTCTTACGATACAGATTTTTACATCTAAATTGAAATGGATCTTTACTTTGTTGATCGTACATGGATGTACTAGTGGATCAACCTCCTGGACCGTAGGTACTTATAAGTATTGACCGTATCGGATTAGTATCGATCTATCATTTTGGTATGGGCCATATCGGTTGGTATTGGTCTTAGCGAATTGGTATCGTCCTATCCGATATGTATCGGCCGTATAGCTAGGATTCATATTGGCCTTATCGATTTGGTATCGGTCATATCCGATAGGTATCGGCCGTGTTGGATTATTATATACCATTTCTGATTAGTATCGTGGAAGGTTTAGTAACAACTGTACTTGGATTTCTCTCTTCTAAAGCTAGATTACCATTGCAAGAGAGTCACGAGAGCGTAGACGGCCAGTTACAGAACATACATACTTCCTTTTCAATCTCGCTTTTCTTGATGGAAAAAGAAGTATGTATGTTACTGTAACTGGCCAATCACGATCTGGTGATTCTCTTGTAATGGTATTCTAGCTCGAGAAGAGAGAAATCCAAGTACAGTTGTTACTAAACCTTCCACGATACTAATCTGAAATAGTCTATACTAATCCAACACGGCCGATACCTATCGGATATGAACGATACCAAATCGATAAGGCTAATATGAATCCTAGCTATTCGCCCGATACATGTACATATCGGATATAGGACGATACCAATTTGTTAAGGCCAATACCAATATGATACGTCCTATACCAAACCGACAGACCGATACTAATCTGATACACTAGATACTAAGTACATCTGGCCTATACCAGCGGATCCACAAATTACTGCACGATAGGCCCAACGACTCCAGTTACATCCGGTTATTGGTGAGTACATGATTACATAGTAATTCTGTTTGTCTTGTGATACAGATTTTTACTCTCTCATGCTACCAACGTCACAACTTTTCCAGTGCTGCTCCCTCTAATGATGATGAACGCAAAAAACCAACGTCACAACTTTTATAACTTGGGTAAATTTCTTTGCCCTATATGAAAATTTCTGTTATCAGAAAGATGGCTCCTAGGACTCGTCGAGGTGGTGCTGCTAGTCGAGGAAGGGGTCGAGGCAAGAAACCCTTGGAGGTCGACACGGAGGAAGTCTCCGTCGTCAAACAAGAGCCGGTGACTGTTAAGGAGAAGGTGTTACCAAAGGTCGAGGTCAAGGAAGAACCGATGACCATCAGGGAAGAGATTGCTCCCAAGCTTGAAGCTAAGGAGGAGCCACCGTCAGAGAGTAGTAGCATCGGGACCGACCCTCCTGTCCCTACAGAAGATCTCAACCAGATTGAGCCTTCGTATGCAAAGTGGCTGATAGAATGGTACATGCCTCAACGCAACTATCATCCCTGGCTGTGAGGATTCATCGTCTGACTTGTGGTCTTTGTTGAGGCTAAAGTCGATTTTCCTATGTGTTTTGGAATATTTGTGAAAATTTTGGAATATTTGTGCTATGATCGGATTATAACGATGGATATTAGGTTACTGTAACTGGCCAACTCTTTCCTATGTGTTTTGGAATATTTGTAAAAAATTTGGAATATTTGTACTATGATCGGATTATAACGATGGATATTAGGTTACTCTTCCGGATAATTGATGTCTATTTTATATTAATTTGGTTTGGTCTATATGATTCTTGGATAATTGGTGTGCATTAAATTCGTATGTGCATATTTGGTCTATGTGATTCTTGGATAATTGGTGTGCATAATATATTTGGTCTATGTGATTGTTGGATAATTGGTGTGCATTATATATTGGTTTGGTTTATGCAAATTTTTGCGAACAGGGAAAGCGCTGAATTTTTTTTTCAAAATATTGTCAGTTAGCGACGGACTTGTGACCGTTTGGCGACGGTTACTACCAGTTTTCGACTACTTTTCGACGGCTATTCCGTCGCTAACTGGAGATTTGAAAATGTTTCCAGTTAGCGACGGACGGTCGACGGATTATCCGTCGGCATGGTATATTGTTCGACGGAATAGCGACGACCAGTCCGTCGCCCTTATTCTGGAAATACCAAGAATTTCCAGAACAAGATCGACGGATTATCCGTCCGTATTCTGTCGATATATATCGACGGACTAGCGACGACTTATCCGTCGCCATGTTGCTGGAAATGACATGAATTTCCAGAAGCTGATCGACGGATATTCCGTCAGAAAACCGTCGCTAATCCGTCCTTTGTTATCGAAGGCGTCGACGGATTAGCGACGGCATGATACACTCTGATACGCTATTACGACGGGTTACCGACGGAACTTTACGCCGCTATTGTCTACACATTTCAGTACTTAATGCTTGAAAAGGATGCTAGTCCGTCGGAACGCCGTCGCTACTGTTTTGTATTGTTAAGTCGATAAAACGTCGCTATTCCGTCGCATGACGACTACGTAGCGACGGACCGTTATTAGCGACGAGCTGATTGCCGACGGATTTTTTTGGCCAAAATCCGTCAGTAATCGATCGCTAATTGTAATTACCGTCGGATTGGCGACGGATATGGCCGTCGCTAAATCGATAAATTTTGGTAGTGAGTTAAGTTGGATTTGGATCTCTGATATTCTATACAAAGCTGTTTGGTTGAGATAAGAAAGTGAAAAATGGAATAATATGTTACTAGTAACATGCACGTGCAAATGCACAAGCAAAAAGATATATTAAAAAATTAAATATGTATTATAAAATATTATCTATCCTGGAATTTGAACTCAAGCAACCAAAAGAATACCTCCTACCTTAACCACTTGAGTTAGAATTATTTAATTATAAATAAATCATATTAGATAGTTAAATACTTAGTTATTTTTTAATAGAATACTAATATAGTATTTAGGTAGTTATTTAGTTATTTATTATTATTTTTAATTTATTTAAATGGTTGATGATATACGTATGGCTTGGAAGGCTCACTTTTGAGTCATTTCCAAGCCGCATTATATAATAATAATAATAATAATAATAATAATAATAATAATAATAATTATTATTATTAAATTTTTTAATTTTTTATTCTAAACCAAATTCGGTAGAGAAGTGAGGACTTGGGAGATGTAAGATTTCGTACCAAATAAAAAAAAAAAGAACCAAACGGAAGAAATGTAAAATTTCATTCAAAATTAGGATTTTGAAAAAATTCAACTCCAAGTTTTAAGTGCAACTCCAAGTGGAGCAAGGGACACCAGTCTAACTTGTAGGTAAATGCTTCGCCTTCCAAATCCACCCCCACAACCCAAGGTCAGAACCCTAGCCACCTCGACACCAAGATGCATATTGTAGTCCACGTCTCCATTCGTAGCATCACGCATTCCTCTCAAAACCTCTCCCATTGGCCCTCAACTCCTTAAATAGTCAGCACCATCTTGTCAACTACAGCATACGTACGTATCCGAATTTATCCATGAACTATACCTCACCAGAAGAAAAACAACAAGAGCAGCTCGAAGAAGACAGTAGCCAAGCTCGCTGCGAATGGGACTTCAGCATCTCCGCCGCCGTCCCCCGAAACCCGACGACCAATGCCTCGGACGTGCTCGGCGCCGTGGAAGTCGACCCGTCCGGCCGCCTCCTCGCCACGGGCGGCCTCGCGCGGAAGATCAGGATATACACGCTCGACCCGCTGCGCTACGAGTTCTACATCTGCACCCCGGCCAAGCTCAGCAGCCTCCGCTGGCGCCCCAACCCGCCGGGGTGCCACGTCGCCTCCGGCGACTACGACGGGGTCGTCACCGAGTACGACGTGGAGCGCAGGACGCCCGTGAGCGAGCGCGACGAGCACGGCGGCCGCAGGGTCTGGAGCGTCGACTACTCGGCCGCCGGCCTCGGCGCGTCCGGCTCCGACGACGGCACGGCGCAGATGTGGGATCCGCGATGCGGCCCCGTCCTGTCCGCCGTGCGCGTGGGCGCGTCGGTCTGCTGCGTGGAGTTCGACAAGACGGACGGGCCGTACATTGCGCTTGGCTGCGCCGACAGGCGAGCGTACGTCTACGACGTGCGCAACATGTCGTCGGGGCCGGTCTCGGTCTTCGCCGGACACGAGAAGACCGTGACGTACGTGAGGTTCGATGGCAGGGGGAGGCTGGTTACCTCCGGGACCGACGGGCGCCACAGGCTGTGGGAGCTGGCGAGCGGGAAGGAGGTGAGGGCCTACAGAGGCCACGCGAATGCGAGGAGCTTTGTGGGGATGTCGGTCTGGAGGAGCGGGGGATTGATCGGGTGCGGCTCGGAGAGCAACGAGGTGTTTGTTTACGACCTCCGGTGGGGCGAGCCGATCTGGGTTCAGAGCTTCGCGGGCCGCACGGAGGAGGAGGAGGAGGCGAAGGCGTTTGTGAGTGCAGTATGCTGGAGGGAGGTGAGCGAGGACGAGTGTGCACTCCTGGCCGGAGGTTCCGACGGGATGGTACAAGTGTATGCCGGAAGGAGGAAGGTCTGAGCCATCACAATAATATTCTTTTTCTTATATCAAACTAATGATCGCAAACTTAGTTGCCAATTCCAACAATAAATATTCTTTGTTGAATTATTTTCAATTAATCTCTCAGCTTGATACTATACATTACAGTGCAGTGTACTAGCTAGTTCCTCAACTATTTTGCATTAAGTTTTTATTTAAAAATAATAATATTTGGCTCGCTCGGGCCCTGCATCCACTGTCTACATACGTGTGGTGGAGCACGGCAGCGCCGTCGGAACGACCCCCTTACCCCTCTCCTGCTCCTCCTCCCCCTTCCTGCTCCGCCGGCTCCTTCTGCTCCGCCGACGACTCAAACCTACCTCTCTACTGTTCCGTTCTGCTGTTCCACCGGACTTGACCGTGCACGTGTGCACAGGATGCACACGGTGCGTGCCAAATGGCAGGTTGTTTATTTAATATCAAAGCTTTTTGTTTCTGAAAATGTATATATAATGAACGTACATAAAAATTTATGGATTGGTATAATACACTTGAGATCAGAATTATTCGTACGTGAAGAAGAAGGAAGAAGAAGTGGTGGTGGTGGATATACGTTAACTTCAGGAGCATTTTGTTATAGGAGGGGCCATACGGTACCTCATCCACATACGAGTACACCTGCAACTGCAAGTGAAGGTGGTCGCATAAAGGAAGGATTTTTGGGTAGCTGCATTAAATGGCAACAAAAAGAATATACAAGGGCAAGATGCAACCACGTCCGTCGTGTCCACTTCAGACCACACACATGAACCGCGTCCTCGTCGACCCACTTGTCGTGTAGATCGAACTGGTGCGTTGTTAGTGCCGGGGCACAATTTTTCGATAAAAAAACTGAGAATATAAAACAATTGTAAAAACAATGTTCCAACGCAACACTTCTAGGAAGGTTGCGCAAGTATAACGAAGATCTAAAAGATATCGTTATGATATTACGAGAATCTAAAAAGATTTCGTAATCACAGCAGCGAAGAAGATGACAAGCGAGAAATGGAAGATGGCCTGCTGGGGTGAATGATCACCGTTGCTCAAAGCTTTATTCGCCCTACACGAACAGCTTCCAGGAACCAGCAAGTTCGTCGGAGAACTTGGAACACTCCTGCTCTTCTGACTCCTCGGATGGACACGAACTCCCATGCAAAAGCAACGCTAGTGCGGCGCCTTTCCTCTCTCTCACGAAGGCTGCTGGAATTCGCAAGCAAATTCCGATCAGAACTGTGTTACAGAACACGTCTGAACTCTCTGTTTACTTGTGCTAAAAAATACTTCGTAAACTTTCTGTGGTGGCTTCTCTTTCTATTCTGTAATTAGCCTTGAGAGAGAGAGGATGCCTTATATAGGCCCTGCAGCAACTGTTCGGTTGCCACAAAGTTAGGGACGTGATAAAAACTACCCCGAACATGTAGCAACCGTCCAGAACATGCAAACGCACGTTCTGCTGCAAGTTGCGCCAACTGCGCACCCCGCGTTTCTTGCACTCTGCGCGACAGAGCGCGCACTGAACTGCGCACCCTACGCGCACTGCACGCACTGCGCACACTACGCAACCAGCACAACCAGCGCAACCCGAGCAACCCGCGCAACCCAGCACAACCCTGCGCAACCCAGCGCAACCCAGCGCACCCAAGCGCAACCTGAGCGCAACCTGGACGCGCACCTGGGCAGCGCAACTGGGCCTGCACAACTGGGCATGTGCAACTGGGGCAGCGCAACTGGGCTTGCGCAACGTGGCAGCGCAAATGGCTCGCGCAACGAGCGCAACTAAAGCGCACTATGCGCCTAGCGACGATGCTGACGTGCTAAGTGCAAAGTGTGCCAACAAAACGCCTCATGAGCCCGAGTCCGAGTCGCTAAGCCCCTACGGGGCTTAGCTCCCATAAAAATGAATTTTCTAAGAGCAAAAAGCATGAATGATTTTATTGTTGATTTAGCCCTTTTCCTATTAGAAAAATAACCCCACATGGCACACCCATGTGCACCTCCACACCACATGTGCATCTCTAAAATAGGAAAGCTATTATATATAGAGATACAACTCCTTTGGTCTAGCCGATGTGGGACTAAAATTCACTTAGAAAAAGACCAAACTCCAACAATCCCCCATATATCTCTATATATATGGGTATAAGTGTTCCCCACAGTAACTGTCCATCATGCATTAGGAGAGATGTCGCTTACGACTTGAATCTTCCCGTGTGGGTCAAACAACAGACTATAATACAAGAATGGACTAAGCCTTGAATTCTGCATCATAGCTGAAATTCTTTCCACTCACATAATGTAGTTACATGTACTTCTGGCTACACATTAAAGGCCCTGTGCCAGCCTGATTTCAGTGTATAATTTTGGACGTCTACAAGTTTACCCTCAAGAGACGGCCTGATATCTCTTTGTCCATACACTATAGGTGAGTTCATTATAAAAAGACATGGCATGAAGCACTTTGCGCTTCCCTTGCGGTGCTACGCCGCCATAACATGGCTTAAAGTCGAGGCCTTACCCCGTACCGGAAACATCATCGTAGTGTCATACTACTGTAGCATGAGGCAACCGCCTCTTTGTAGTGCCAAACTATCCAGCATGAAGCCTTAGGCTCCCTTGCGGTGTTACGCCGCAACGACATGGCTTGCAAGGCCGAGGCTTTATCCCTAACTGGGTACCTCATCGTGGTGTCGTGCCACTGTAACATGAGGAACTCCTCCTCTTTGTAGTGCTGACTACACCCCACTTTATTTTAACATACAGCATTAGGCTAACTGCATATTTGCGGTGCTATGCCTGCAAAGCCGAGGCTTATCCTATTCCTGGGCAGCTCCCCACATATAGGAACCTCATTGTGGAGTCACCCCACTGTAGCATGGAGTTTCAGTCCTTGTAGTGCTGCTCTACGTGCTTCCTGTAAAGCACACCAGGCATTCACTCTGCCTGAGAACTCATTAAGGCTATTAAGCCAACCTTCCCACAGGAACTATTTTCTGCAGAAAAAACAGTAGACAACAGTGGTTATAGGTCCGTAACCTCTCCATGTCCAATAGAATATGTACCCACCGTTCCTGATTCTTCCGATTAGTGGTCCTCCCTTGAACCAAAAGCTAGATGTTTAGTAGATAATCTTTGAACTAATAGCATAAAACTTTATGGTAGGAATACAATAATACAATATCAGAATGCCTTCAAGCCCATTTTACAAGCTGTATCATCGACCAGATGGCGCTTGAGGCCCTTGGTGGGGATCCGCCAGGTTCTCCTGACTCCGAACATCAATCACTGCAATAACACCTCTCTTGATAAGATCGTGTACTGCCACGTGCTTCAACCGCACAGTCATTTTCTTTCCGTTGAAGAGGTCATTTGATGCCACCGCCGCAGTCGCCTGATTGTTGCAGTATATCGGTATCGCCGGTATTTGCGCCCCAACCACTGGAAGATCATACATGAGCTCCTGAAGCCATTCTGCTTCCTCGCCTGCGGTATCAAGTGCAAAGAACTCAGATTCCATGGATGACCGCGAGAGCATAGTCTGCTTCTTCGACTTCCACGATATAGCAGCTCCACCCATTGTGAAAATGAATCCACCTGTGGACCTCTCGCTCTATACCTCTGAGCACCAACTGGCATCACTGAAGCTTTCCACCTGCGGATCTCCACTGTAGTACAGTGCATATGTCTGAGTCTTCTTGAGATATCTCATAATCCGTTTCACAGCTTTCCAGTGTTCAGCACCTGGGTTGCTCGTGAAACGACTCAGCATTCCGACGGCGAAAGCTATGTCAGGCCTTGTGGCAGTAGTAGCATACAACAAACTTCCGATTACGCTAGAATACTCCAGCTGCCTGACGCTTTCCCCTGAATTAGGCTTCAGCTTCAGATCATACCTGTACGGCGTATCGATCCTTTGAAGATCCCGATACCCATAACGAGTGATCATTTCTCAATATAATAAGATTGTGACAGCGCTAGTCCAGTGTCTGTCCGGATGATCTTGATCCCTAAGATCACATCAGCTTCCCCCAAGTCCTTCATACTGAACTTGCTTGAGATGAATTTCTTTATCTCCGTGACACAGCTAATATCCGTACCTAGGATAAGCATGTCATCCACGTACAGACAAACGATCACACCTCTTCCATCAGCGAACTTCGTGTAAACACACTTGTCCGTATCGCTGACCATGTAGCCATTTGACCTTATAACTTTGTCAAATTTCTCATGCCACATCTTGGGAGCCTGTTTAAGACCGTACAAAGATTTTACCAACTTGCAGACTTTGTCTTCAAGACCCCTGATGACAAATCCCTCTGGCTGTTGTATGTAAATCTCTTCGGTCAGCTCGCCATTTAGGAAAGCCGTATTCACATCCATCTGATGTATCACCATCTTATGTATTGCTGCGAAAGAAATTAACATTCTGATAGTGGTCATCCGGGCTATTGGAGCAACGTATCAAAATAGTCAATCCCCTGCTTCTGAGAAAATCCCTTGACTACCAACCTAGCCTTGAACTTGTCAATAGTTCCGTCTGCTTTCATCTTCTTCTTGAAGATCCATTTGCATCCGATGGATTTCGCTCCTTCAGGAAGATCAACCAACACCCAAGTGTTATTTGAGGTGATGGAATCAATTTCATTGTCAATCGCCTCCTTCCAGAAAACCGCGTCTCTGGTCTTCATCGCCTCATCATAGGAAAACGGATCAGCTTCCACATGATAGGTGACAAATCACTTCCGAAGTCCTTCGGCCTCTTCACACGCTTAGCTGACGGTTCAGCTTGTTCTGGTTCAACCATTGTTTCAACAAATATCTTCATGGACCACATCTTCATTGAAGACTTCAGTTTCTTGTGCACCCTCATTATTCTCCGGAACATCCGCAAGAACAATATTCTTGTGCCTTGCAAATTTATCTTCAAAATATCTGCGTCGCGAGATTCAATGATATGATTTGACTCAATATCAAAAAATCTCCGAGCATCACTCTTCTCGGCATACCCCAAGGAGATTGTCTTAGTAGTCCTTGTCCCAAGCTTCTAAATCTTCAGATCTGGAAGCTTGACATATGCCAGACACCCCTGTAACACCCTGTTTTCTGAAAATTAGGGATTATAAAAAAAATTATTATTTTATTATTAAATAATGGTGATTAGGGCATGATATGGTTCATAGTGTTTATTAGTGTGATTTAACCATCTTCTAAGTCATGCTAAGTCATGACTTATAACTTCGTGATTTTGGTTAGTATAACTTAGTGCAAACCCTAGTTTTCTCTAACCTAGAAGTTGCCATGACCATGAGAGCTTAGCCATAGGCTTAGAACATCAAATTATGGGTTTTTGACCAAAAGGGTATTTGGTAATTTTCTAGACTTAATTTGTGATTATGTGATTTTTTAATATTATTTAATTCTTGGTAGGTCTCATGATTAGTCACTAACCTATCTTACCCTAAACTAGAGGTTAGCCACTAACCTAGAAGCTTAGGGATGAGATTTGGTCATGGGGTTAAAGTAAGTTAAATATCTAATTTAACTTTATTGATATTTTGCTTGAAACATGCAAAATATCACAACCCCTTTACCAAAGGTCCATGACTTAACCTAGAAGGAAGCCAAGGACACCCCCCCATGTCTTGGCCGGCCAAGGGTACCCCCTAGCTGGTACAACTTTCTATATAATCCTTTGTATTCATTCATGAATATATACATGAATTTTATTCCACAAAAATTCCCTTTCCTTTCAACTTTCATAACTTGAGCTATTTGATCCAAATTGACTCTAGTCTCTTGCATTGGAACCCTACAACATCTAGGGTGCTAAGGGAAGCAAGAAATCTAGAATTTGGGAGCTTGGGCATCACCGAGTTGGAGATCACACAACCCCCTTTTTATTGATTTCCTTGGAATTTCACCAATAGGTAAATTTCCACAAACTTAGTCAAATTCCTGTTTTTCTTTCATAAATGCATTCATATAGGGATAACAATACTGTGGGTAAAGTTTGGTGGGATTTTGATGTGTTTTGGTGTCTGTATCGGACACGTATCGTAAGGCTAAAATCCTTGTTTGGTGAAATGCCACAATGGACTTGTTTTTGTGTTTTTGTAGAACTAATTGCACTGTTGTGAAGCCCTAGACATGTAGGTCATGAACCCACTCGACTGAGCACATTTTAGTGCTGTGTCCGTGTCCAAATTGGACACGAACCGACCGCACGAGCCCATCGTGCATGTCCTGCTACCCGACCCTTCGTGCGCACAGCACAGACCACTTGGACAGTGTAACTCGACACAGACAAGGGGGCATTGTCTGCGAACATGCCCCCAAAGTCTCGTGTGGTGTGTGTCGTGTCGAGTGAGAAAACTCACTCGCACTGGACACGCACTGGTCACGCACGCACGCACAGACACCAACTTCGAGTGTCTCGTGTCGCACGGACACGATACGATGACACCTCGTAGTGACACGAGAGTGTAGACCTATACGTGGCGTACACGTAGACACGAGAACGTGGTGCTTCGTGTCCTGTGTCGCGTGTACGACGCGTGTAACCGCGTGCACGACGCAGTCGTAACACGCGTGTATCAGTCGTGTTTTCACGACTGATACGGTGTTTGTTCTGTGTCCACGCGTGTTGTGGACACGTGTCAGGCTGTGGGATGTGTAGCCCTATGTGTGGGCTACACGTATGCACGACCACGAGACGTGTCGTGTCTCGTGGTGTGTCCACGAGTGCGTGGAACGCGTGCATGACGCTGTTTTCGTGTGCACGTATCAGTGCTTACCCGATGGACTGTTTTGGGTGTTTGGACACGTGAAAATGTGTCGTGGTGTCGTGTCAGTGTCTTGGGATCCTAGTGTATGTGTGGGGCCTTAGTTACCAACCCTAGGTTGCGAGCCTTAGCTCGGTGGTTGCGTGTATTTCGATTTTTCCCATTCGTGTGCACTGTGCACAGTCACAGTATTTGGGGATTAATTCCCAGTTTTGAAATCGAATTTCAATTCGATTTTGTTGATGTTTAATGTATTAGACTAGTGTATTTCAGTGTGTAGATGTGAAGTATACATGTATTTGTGAGTGTGGGTCGATTTCGGGGAGATTTGGTTAGGTGTGTGTAGTTTATATATGTATGTACATATGTATGTATATGTTTTGTGTGTGTGTGTGTTGGGGGACGGGTTGTTCCAGAAATCTGG